>CM070820.1:970000-1010000 GCA_036326025.1 Chrosomus eos
AAATTACAGACTATTAAAGCAAACTGCTAATTTTCATTTACCTTAACGAATTGTTATGTTCTAAATATTTAAATAAATCATGTGAAAGAATGTCACTCTTTTCTTTGAAGAAAATGAAGTTTTATGTAACAAAGTTCGGGAGGAGCATGTTCAGGTAATCATCCAATCAGCACAAGAAGAAGCCAGTATAAATAAAGCCTTCCCTTACCTCCTGTCTCATGACTTCTTCTCAGCATCTGACTCCGCCTCCGTGCAGTTACGTCCGAGTTAGAGCTCTTCCCCTCCGACGATGAATCTTTCATCTCGGAGTCATCTCAACCGCAAAGCGCAGATCCAGCGACTCTTCCTTCTCCAGCAGCCAACGACAACATAGAGCCTCCACCTTCAACCAGGGGACGTCGGCCCTCCAGATCCTCTCCGCAATCTCCAAGACGCCGTAGACTCCCTTCACCACCGCCAGCGAGGAACTCATTATCTTCACCATCGTCTTTATCCACGCCTTCGCACCGTCCAGCCCCCCCTAACATCCCTCCGATAGGGAAATGGACAGCTAAGGGGCTAAGACAAGCCCTAATTAATTCTGATGCAAATTTCTCCCGCAGGATGAGAAAAGCAGAATTATTTAATTTATATGTCACCTTACAATCTTCTCACCTTTCTGTTTCAGCTCCAATTCTTCCAGCTCGAACGAGCAAGGCTCGCCGGGCCCCGATTGCTCGTCCCGCAGTACTCCCTTCCGCACTCGCGGCGCCGGGCTCCGCCCCCGCGACACGGCGTCACAGACCTTCCGCTAGCCTGGGCCGCGCCCCGGAACCAGTCATGGACGAGCGCCAGTTCCCCTCCTCAGCCCCTCCCACCGTGGTACCTCACACTCTAGATCCCAGCAATTCCACTCTCTTACACGATCCCCAAACGTTTTTCTTCCCTTCTACTTCTTTCAGTCTTCCTCCTTCCCAAGCGTCAGGCGTCCACCCTAACGTGAGGATGCCTCCGTTAGCCGGTCAATCGCCGGCGCATTTCTTTCCCCTCCCCTTTCCACACTATGCTCTTCCTATTCCTCCTCTTCCACCTAACTCGGGGGCCGATCTCCGCGTGAGGATGCCTCCGCAAATGGCCACAGCCCCGATTTCTCACCCCTTTAACCCTCTCCAAGCGCGTTCTCCTTTCTCTCTCTTCTCAGCCACTCCTCAACCAGTCCCTCCGAGTGCAGTAGCAACCGATCCTCCTCCAGTGACGAACAACATCAGAGCTCAAATCTTAGCAGGTGCAGACGTTGACT
Organism: Chrosomus eos; assembly: GCA_036326025.1. Classification (NCBI taxonomy): domain Eukaryota; kingdom Metazoa; phylum Chordata; class Actinopteri; order Cypriniformes; family Leuciscidae; genus Chrosomus; species Chrosomus eos. Next base: position 971,280 of record CM070820.1, read on the forward strand.
TAGGTCCTCTCCTGTCTTTGTTTCCTCCGGCTGAGTCCAATCGCCAAGTAGACTGCGGCGACTTTTCAGTCACTCTAAAAAAAATAATTCACAGGTTACATCACATTCATTGTCACTAGCAGAATTATGTATTGCCTTCAGCCGCTATACAGAAATCATATGCTCGTCTTTTCCCCATAGACGGCGCAAGCTGAACGACTATCTGTCTATTATAGCAGCGCTCGCGTTGTCTTACGGGGGTCGTCATTTTATACGTACCACAAGCTGTTTTTCGCAAAATGCGCTGTCCGCGTTTCCCATTGGAATCAGTGTCCCTTGGGGAGCATTGGATCTCCATAACCGGGTCTTCCTCGGGTGCAGAAATATCTCCTGCGCAATCTAAAGATCCACAATCCATGCCACCACGGCATGCCCCAAATTAATCCATTGATCCCTCCCTGCCCAGAGCAGAATGCCATAAAATCCACAAGTTACGTTCCACGTCACGCAAGACAAGATTTTCAATCAGAGCACCATTGGCACCCGATAGACAAGTTTGTAGGAACTTCAATGAAGGGAGATGCCCAAGACAATGCTCTCCACGTCTGCGATTTCTGTGGCGACGCACACGCCCGCGTGATATGCCCAGTCAAAAAATCCGTCTATAAAAATGCAAAAAACTATCTCTCGACTCCCGTGAACGTTTTCCGTCTAGCCGAAGAATTATCACACCACCCAGACGCCAACTTCACAAATTATCTACTGACAGGTCCCAATCAAGGTTTAAACCCGGCGTAGAAAGCCATCCTACGCGAAATGTTATCTGCGCTAACCTTCAGTCCGCCTTAGCAGAGCTTGGAGTAGTAAATAAGCTCGACAAAATAAAATCGACAAATTTCGCATCAGCCCCATAGGCGTGGCCACCAGGAAATTCTCTGGGAAAAAGCGGTTGATAATCGACCTTTCAGCCCCCCATAATCCTCCATATCCGAGCATCAATAGTCTCATCCCCCTCGAAGAGTATTCTCTCAACTATCATGATATCGAACAAGCCATAACCATGAGTAAAATAGCTGGACGAGGTGCATGGCTTGCAAAAGTAGATATCTCCTCCGCTTTTAAAGTAGCCTAATGCCAATCCACCCCGATTCATGGCACCTATTCGGCGTAAACTGGCAGAAAAAGTATTATTTCGCCGTGCGCCTGTCTTTCGGCTGCAAAAGCAGCCCAAAAAAATCCTTGACACTCTCTCCGAAGCCATATGTTGGATCCTTTCCAATAATTATGCAATTCCTCATCTTCTCCATCTGCTCGACGATTTCCTAATAATTTCACCCCACGACACCGTCCCCGAGGCTCACCTCCTCACAGTGAAAAAGGTTTTGCCGATCTAGGGATTCCGTTAGCTCACGAGAAACATCAGGTCCAACTACATCCATCGAGTTTTCAGGCATCAATCTAGACTCAGCAAAATTCCAAGCCTCACTGCCTAAGGAAAAATCGATCGCATTATTTTAATCGCATCCAATTTTACGGACAGCACAGACCGTGCAAACGCGAACTTCTCTCGATGCTGGGCCACCTAAATTATGCGATGCGCATTACTCCACAGGGCCGACCCTTTATCGCGCATCTCATTGCCCTCTTTTCATCCGTTCATGCGCTGGAAGATCAGATCACCCTCTCCGACGAGTCAAAGAACGAGCTTAAGTTACGGATTAATTTCCTCAATCAACCTGTCGTTCCCCGAATTTTCGCTTTTAACAGTTACTTCATTCATATATCATCTTCACAGTATTAAAGGTCTCCAAGCCGGATCCATTAAAAGCTATCTAAGCGGCATTCAATTCTTCCATAAATTAATCCACGGTAAACCTGCACCTGCAATAAACAACTCCCAAACGTCCCTTCTAATTAAGGGAATCCAAAGATCCCGCCCCACGCGCCCAGATACCAGACAGCCAATCACAATCGATATACTCACCAGATGCATCTCATCACTCCGTCTTGGATACCACTCCATCAATACCGCATACACGTTGGAAGCCATGTTCATCCTAGCATTCTTCGGTTTCCTCCGCTGTTCCGAACTGACCATAACTTCCTTATTCGACCCAAATATCCATCCCGTAATTTCAGACCTTCAGATCGTAGATAACGAAACCATATCATTTTTCATTAAACAAAGCAAAACGGACAGAGACAAAAAAGGCCATTTCGTCTATATTTTCAATCTTCAAACTCCCATCCGACCGTACCATGCGCTTTTTAATTACCTGCAGTACAAACTTTCCTCGTCCAAATCTGGTTGAAACCTCCCGTTCGAATTGCAGTGAGAGTCTGCCCGTCTCAGTCGTCGCCGGACGTCCGCGCTCGTGTCGCCAGGAGGGCTCCCCATTCGTCGGGACGTGAGGAGTCTTTCCCGTGACCCAGCCCCCCCTTCGAAGCGCCGGTCGAGCCCTCCCGACCGAGTCCAGCGGGCGCCCTCCGTCCAACCCAGCGAGGCTTACCCGTCCGATGCCGCGAGCATATAAGTTCCCGTCGGATGCTGCGAGAGTTCTCCTAGGTGAACGGTCAAAACTCGTCCACAAATTCACGCTCGCATAATTTTCGCCTCAGCAAACTGTCAGTTCAACTGAAGAATGGGCTTATCCGTCCGATGCCGTGAGCACCCAAGTTCCCGTCGGTCGTAGCTAGAGCCTTCCAGGTCGAACAGGCAAGCTCGCTCCTTGGTAAAATACATACCCTTCACTTTTTGGGGGGTTAAATTCTTCGCTCGCTGTCCTTCGTTTATTTGGCATTTTGGGGAGTACTCTGGGGTCGGGCCGAATTCTGAGCTCAGAGCCCTCCCCCCGGACAGCAAGCCAAATACGCTTTATAATATTATATCAGATTACATTAACATGTAAACTCGTGAAATATTATATGAAGTCACTGAAATTGTTCAAACTGTAAAGATGAAAAGTTAGTATTTTCTGTGTTGGTGTTTGATGCTAGTGTTGTTACTCTCAGTCTGTTCTGAGTGACAGTGTGTGTTATCTCAGTGAGGGTTGTGTAGTGTTGTTACTCTGAGTGTGTTCTGAGTGACGGTGTGTGTTATCTCAGTGAGGGTTGTGTAGTGTTGTTACTCTGAGTGTGTTCTGAGTGACAGTGTGTGTTATCTCAGTGAGGGTTGTGTAGTGTTGTTACTCTCAGTGTGTTCTGAGTGACAGTGTGTGTTATCTCAGTGAGGGTTGTGTAGTGTTGTTACTCTGAGTGTGTTCTGAGTGACGTGTGTGTTTATCTCAGTGAGGGTTGTGTAGTGTTGTTACTCTGAGTGTGTTCTGAGTGACAGAGTGTGTTATATCAGTGAGGGTTGTGTAGTGTTGTTACTCTGAGTGTGTTCTGAGTGACGGTGTGTGTTATCTCAGTGAGGGTTGTGTAGTGTTGTTACTCTGAGTGTGTTCTGAGTGACAGTGTGTGTTATCTCAGTGAGGGTTGTGTAGTGTTGTTACTCTGAGTGTGTTCTGAGTGACAGTGTGTGTTATCTCAGTGAGGGTTGTGTAGTGTTGTTACTCTGAGTGTGTTCTGAGTGACAGTGTGTGTTACTCAGTGAGGGTTGTGTAGTGTTGTTACTCTGATGGTTTCTGATGACAGTGTGTGTTATTCAGTGAGGGTTGTGTAGTGTTGTTACTCTGAGTGTGTTCTGAGTGACAGTGTGTGTTTATTCAGTGAGGTTGTGTAGTGTTGTTACTCTGAGTGTGTTCTGAGTGACAGTGTGTTTACTCAGTGAGGGTTGTGTAGTGTTGTTACTCTGAGTGTGTTCTGAGTGACAGTGTGTATTTCCTCAGTGAGGGTTGTGTAGTGTTGTTACTCTGAGTGTGTTCTGAGTGACAGTGTGTGTTATTCAGTGAGGGTTGTGTAGTGTTGTTACTCTGAGTGTGTTCTGAGTGACAGTGTGTGTTATATCAGTGAGGGTTGTGTAGTGTTGTTACTCTGAGTGTGTTCTGAGTGACAGTGTGTATTACCTCAGTGAGGGTTGTGTAGTGTTGTTACTCTGAGTGTGTTCTGAGTGACAGTGTGTGTTACCTCAGTGAGGGTTGTGTAGTGTTGTTACTCTGAGTGTGTTCTGAGTGACAGTGTGTGTTATCTCAGTGAGGGTTGTGTAGTGTTGTTACTCTAGTGTGTTCTGAGTGACAGTGTGTGTTATCTCAGTGAGGGTTGTGTAGTGTTGTTACTCTGATGTGTGTTTCTGATGACAGTGTGTGTTACTCAGTGAGGGTTGTGTAGTGTTGTTACTCTGATGTGTTCTGAGTGACAGTGTGTATTACCTCAGTGAGGGTTGTAGTGTTGTTTGACTCTGAGTGTGTTCTGAGTGACGTGTGTGTTATCTCAGTGAGGTTGTGTAGTGTTGTTACTCTGAGTGTGTTCTGATGACAGTGTGTGTTATCAGTGAGGGTTGTGTAGTGTTGTTACTCTGAGTGTGTTCTGAGTGACAGTGTGTGTTATCTATGAGGTTGTGTAGTGTTGTTATCTCGATGGTGGTTCTGAGTGACATGTGTGGTTATCTCAGTGAGGGTTGTGTAGTGTTGTTACTCTGAGTGTGTTCTGAGTGACAGGGTGTGTTTATCTCATGAGGGTTGTGTGTAGTGTTGTTACTCTGAGTGTGGTTCTGAGTGACTGTGGTGTTATCTCAGTGAGGTTTGTGTAGTGTTGTTACTCTGAGTGTGTTCTGAGTGACGGTGTGTGTTATCTCAGTGAGGGGTTGTGTAGTGTTTGTTACTCTGGGTTGTGTTCTGAGTGACAGTGTGTATTACCTCAGTGAGGGTTGTGTAGTGTTGTTACTCTGAGTGTGTTCTGAGTGACAGTGTGTGTTATCTCAGTAGGGTTTTTGTATGTTGTTACTCAGATTGTGTTCTGAGTGACAGTGTGTGTTATGCTCAGTGGAGGTTGTGTAGTGTTGTTACTCTGAGTGTGTTCTGAGTGACAGTGTGTGTATTTTCTCAGTGAGGGTTTGTGTAGTGGTTGTTACTCTGAGTGTGTTTCTGAGTGACAGTGTGTGATTATCTCAGTGAGGTTGTGTAGAGTTGTTTACTCTGAGTGTGTTCTGAGTGACAGTGTGGTATATCATGGAGGTTGTGTAGTGTTGTTACTCTGAGTGTGTTCTGAGTGACAGTGTGTGTTATATCAGTGAGGGTTGTGTAGTGTTGTTACTCTGAGTGTGTTCTGAGTGACAGTGTTTTGTATTACCTCAGTGAGGGTTGTGTAGTGTGTTATCTGTGAGTGGGGTTCTGAGTGACAGTGTGTATTACTCAGTGAGGGTTGTGGTATGTGATTGTTACTCTGAGTGTGTTCTGAGTGACAGGTGTGTATTCTCAGTGAGGGTTGTGTAGTGTTGTTACTCTGAGTGTGTTCTGAGTGACAGTGTGTATTACTCAGTGAGGGTTTGTGTAGTGTTGTTACTCTGAGTGTGTTCTGAGTGACAGGTGTGTTATACAGTGAGGGTTGTGTAGGGTTGTTACTCTGAGTGTGTTCTGAGTGACAGGTGTGTATTATCAGTGAGGGTTGTGTAGTGTTGTTACTCTGAGTGTGTTTCTGAAGTGACAGTGTGTATTACCTCAGTGAGGGTTTGTGTAGTGTTGTTACTCTGAGTGTGTTCTGAGTGACAGTGTGTGTTATACTCATGAGGGTTTGTATGTTTTACTCTGAGTGTTCTGAGTGACATGTGTATTACCACAGTGAGGGTTGTGTAGTGTTTGTTACTCTGAGTTGTGTTCTGAGTGACATGTGTGTTTACTCAGTGATGGTGTGTGTAGTGTTGTTACTCTGAGTGGTTCTGAGGTGTACAGTGTGTGTATTAATAGTGAGGTTGTGTAGTGTTGTTACTCTGAGTGTGTTCTGAGTGACAGTGTGTATTCCTCAGTGAGGGTTGTGTAGTGTTGTTACTCTGAGTGTGTCTGAGTGACAGTGTGTGTTATATCAGTGAGGGTTGTGTAGTGTTTGGCTGCACTGAGCCATGTTGTGAGTGTGTGTTAAGAGTTGTGTTGAGTGAGTTCTGCAGGTGATGTGATGTGTGTACTCAGGGTTAGTGGTCAGGGTTAGTGTTAGGGTCAGGGTTAGTGTTAGGGTCAGGGGTTAGGTCAGGGTTAGTGTTAGGGTCAGGGTTAGTGTTAGGGTCAGGGGTTAGGGTCAGGGTTAGGGTCAGGGGACTGCTGCAGACTGGAGAGTTTTACATGTAGCTCGAGTTGTGCTCACTGTCGTTTAGTAACCCTAATCGAAAAAACTGTAAAAGGAAACTAAAGTTTTGAACGTGATTTCGAAACTATTAATATTATCATGTATTACTTCCTTCATTATTCCCGCATCTCTTCCAGCATTTACTGTTTCCCTGAGTTTTTATTTCAGTCCTCAAATCTTAATCTGAATCAAATCCGTTAATCTTATTAAGCGCTGTGATGATATGAAGCCGTGAATGCGTGATATTATATTATCCTTCTGTCGCTGGATAGGCTGATTCTACATCACATGTGTTTAACTGATCATTATGCGTTCAGTCTCTGATTTACACAAACATCGAAAAATAAACAAATTTGAGGCTTTAATTCACACTGGAATCATTTCAGTAAATATCAGTAAGATCGTAAAAGAGATCTGAATGTTTTAAATATTGTTTACGCATTATAGCCTATATAAAACAACATTTTTAACATTTAAAAGTTCGTATTAAATCTCATGATGATGATAATAATAGTAATAAATCAGGGTATTTGACGCTCTACACTGGAAGAAATTAAAGAAATTGGCTACTTTTTAAATGTAATATTCCCTGCACTAATATTTACAATATGATCCATGTCTCTCTCTCTCTCTCTCTCTCTCTCTCTCTCTCTCTCTCTCTCTCTCTCTCTCTCTCTCTCTCTCTCTCTCTCTGTTATATATAAATATATGAAGAGTTCAGATGCAAAAGCCTCTAAATGCCATCTGAAATTTTCTTCTAAAATGATCATTTTTATCAAGCTCGTATATTTAAGTTCAATAATTTCACTTAAATGGCAAGAACAATTACCCATTAATTGTCATTTAAGTGAAATTACTGAATTTAAATATATGAGCTTGATAAAAATGATCATTTTAGAAGAAATTTTCAGATGGCATTTAGAGGCTTTTGCATCTGAACTCTTCATATAAACCTTCCCCAAGGCCAGTGTTTGTGTTGAGCAACAGCGCGCTCTTCTGGACACGCACTGTAACTGCAGCCTGACTCGCAGTGACGTCAGATCAAGTGTGATCAGCTGTGGCGTACTAAGGGCCAATAAAGGGCCAAGTGTGTGTGTGTGTGTGTGTGTGTGTGTGTGTGTGTGTGTGGTGTGTGTGTGTGTGTGTGTGTGTGTGTGTGTGTGTGTGTGTGTGTGTGTGTGTGTGTGTGTGTGTGTGTGTGTGTGTGTGTGTGTGTGTGTGTGTGTGTGTGTGTGTGTGTGTGTGTGTGTGTGTTTTCTCCCTCAACTAATAAACTACAACGTCAACTAACTTACCGCACAGTTTGATGTACTGTTACTCATCTTCCATCTGAAGGACCACAATGGAAACAAGCCTTTAGGCTTTTTGTGTTTTTATCCTTTTGAACACTTCATGTTGATTGTTGTTCAATAAAGTTTTCAAATCAGATCAACCCATCTGGGCCTGCAGGCCTGTAACACACACACACACACACACACACACTTCAGTCGGGTCGATGAGGTCATCACGGCTCCTGATGGAGTTTCGGCTCCTTCTCTGCCATCAGACCCGGCGGCAGACACAAATTCACGGACGGGCATTACATTTTTTCAGGGGGGCACAAATTGAGATCATCCTCATTTGCATAATAACATTAATCGATTATGATACAATGATAATGATCGATAGAGCACGCTAAAGGTTCTTGAACACTGAGTCCGAAATTCTTTTCGAGGATAAATCGAAACAAATGAGCTCACAAAAAAGAAACTCTTTAACATACTGCCGTAAAAAAGAGATTTTATATGATTTTCATATTTTATATGATTTTTTATATATATATAGTTAAAGTTACACCAAGTATTTTTTCCTTTTCGGTCGCGCTACTGGTTGGAAACTAAATTGTCCTTTACCGCTGTCGTAAATAATTTAGCCTACCGTCGCACGCACGCTCGCTGTTTACCCAGCACCGGCTTTAGAATGAACGCTGTCCACAGACAAGCTAGAGTATGTTACATGATTTCATGAAAGGATGATGTATTGCGACATCAGAAACGAAGAAAAACGAAATAATGACTATTGTAGCACTTGACGTACAGCAGTCGAATTTTGTAGTTCTTTGTGGTTGGGTTACTACCCGAACCCCGAAGTCCCGTAGTGCCAGTAAAAGCGACACAGACCCGTCAGGCGATGCAGAAGTGCCTTTCACCCTGTTACGACCTGATGAACCACTGATAAGATTTTGGAAACATTATTTTAAGGTAAACAATGTTAAAATGTTCAAATCTATGATTTTGGTGGTAGTTTGCTCTGACCAGGTAGCGAGCTGTTCGCTAGCTAAGTGGCTAATATCTGTTAGCTTGCCGGCTGTTAGCCACGGCTCACGACTAGCTGTCATTAATCTGGATTAGGCCTGCCGCGATAGTCAATAAATCAATTATTCGCACAAAAAAATTTAAAAAAAGAGTCCACAACGGGCATTTAAACATAATGTTGTGTGTATTTGTTCGTTCAGACACGAAACAGAGCTCAGTTCAGCGAATAGTGTAGTATACTCAGATCTGCAGTTTCCTCTAATCTCCTTCATATCACTTTAAAATATCGTTCTGTGCAGAAATCAAATCTGATATGTTTTCTCGATCATATGATCATTATGCGTTCATTAGCATATTTACACTGTGTGAATCGTACCCTATCCCCTATATAGTGCACTATGTGTCTGTTAGCATGTAGACAGTAAACAGTAACAGTAATCTAGGGGGCGGAGCTTCAGATTATAGAGAGCATTTGATTGGACAGAAAATCTAATGAGAAGCTAAAGTGCAGCGTGATGTCATCAAATTAATTTTGTCATAGTTTTGGAGCACACTAGCTTATAGATTACAGTAACGCTAACATATTCAGACTAAAAGCCAAAAAACTTCGATTTCAAGGGGACTTTAAAAGTGACATACTGTACACTAGTGGACCTTTCCTTTCAAGAGAAGCCTGAAAGGAGGTTTTTAAAATGATATTTATTTTAATAATAATAATAATTTAGGATGAATTTATAAACAAAACTATAAGCTTGTTTCCACCACAGAATAAAACATTTTAAAGGATAATTGCGACTTTTTTTTTATACTTTGCGATTCGGACATAATTTCTCAGAATTGTGAGATATAAAAATACTGACATTTTTTTTTATTTCTCACAAATCAGACTTTATAAACACGCAACTGCGAAAAGTCAGAAAGTCAGAATTGCGAGATAGCCTATAGGCTAAACATGCAATTCGGAGATAATTTAAAGTAAAAATAAAGTTTAAAGTAAAAAAAAGTTTAGAGTCGCAATTACCTTTTTTATTTTGTATTCTCTGGCGGAAACAAACTTATGAAACCGCGAGATTGTAGTTCAGCGATTTCTTTCAAAAGTACAGAATTCAATAGCCTATCAAGTTCTTGACACATTTCTTTTACACATTATGTACATATACATTGTAACATAACAATAATTTAAATAAAAAGAAACAAACAAAAAAATAAACTTAAAAATAAAGGGCATCATAAACATATGTTAAATTAATTTAGCAGAGATACAGTTCTTTGGGCTTTTAGATGTTTTAAAAACTTTACAGACTCTAAATACATTTTAACCGCTGCTTTAAATATCTATGGAAAATATAATGTTTTCCCTCCCTCGGGTCCACTGCAGTTCCCGGGGAGTGAGTGAAGCGCGCGGCCTCTGGCGCCCCTGGCGGTCAGGCGCGGAACTGCTCCAGTCTTTGTGCCGCCGCCATCTTGACCAGAATCCGTAATCATCACCTGAACACACTGATTTACAGAAAACACACACGACTACAGGTGAGGACATGCATCTCAAACACAACGCAAACTGACCCTGACCCTAAACTCGACTCGTGTTACTCAGAATCCCGTGTCGGCTCCGCGTTACCGTCAATCCTGCCGGCGAACCTGCCGTTAGCAGCTCACGCTAGTTAGCCGTTAGCAGCTCCAAATCATCATAACAATAATAAAAAAACGTAAAATATCTCAAACTCAGAACAAACTAACCCTAAATCCAACTTTTGTTTCTCAACATCGCGTGTCAGATCAGCGTTACAGTGAATAATGTGTTCGCAGCTCCCGCTAGTTACTGTTACAAGCTCCAAATATCATCAAAATAAATCCAAAACACATCTCAAACATTACACACTCCAGCTGTTAGTCTGCCTGTGTGTTAATGTGAGTGCAGTGTGTTGTGTTGATGAGCTTCAGCGACACACACATCTTATTTATTTATATTTATTATTAATATGTTACCAGCTTCACACTGTAACAGTTAATATCGCGTCTATAATGTTATGGTACAATATTTTATTCTATTATTTTGACGTTTTTATTATTCTATGTATTCCTATCTTTGGCAGTATTGTATTATTTACAATCATGCCAATAAAGCGATTTTGAATTTGCTGATGATGGTGTGTTATGATTGACAGTCGAACTGTCCTTATGAATGTGTGTCAGTGTTGATTTATTATGCTTTCTTTAAATGCTTAAAGACAAATTATATTAAGAAATTCTAATAAAATAATGCCATGTAGACTTACAGAGTTCCTCAATTAGGTAAATATTAACAGACTGAACAACATGAAGCATTGCTGGGTCACTGGTTGAGCTAAACTGGTATTATCTAATTGTGTAGTTAAATTTAACAGCTGACAGATATTCAACATAATTCATGTGTGAGAGTCTAACAGAAGGATGCACAAAACCTGTCAAATATCCACTGAGTTAATAACTTAGTTCTGCTCATATTTATTACCATTTTCTAAACTTATAGCGAATACTGTGATAATGTGGGAAATGTTGAAGCTGTCTGAATAAATGTTGGTTTGAATATGTAATATTATTAGTAACTGCACTTCTGTGTGATATTCCAGTAGTGATACGGTTGTTAGTCCGTGTTGTGATGTGTGTGTTTCAGCGCGGCGATGGCCACTGCACCCTACAACTACTCCTACATCTTCAAGTACATCATCATCGGTGAGTAACAGCACAACATGCTTACATTTGTTGCTTAAAAAAAGCACAATTATCTGCCAATGGGGATAAGAAAAATAATCTTATCTTATTATCTCTATATCTTATCTTAATAATAATAATCTTAGTAAACCGAAACAACATTATTTTTCTCACCCCACTGGCAGATAATTTTGCTTTTTTTAAGCAAAAAAAAATCACTTCAACTTGATTTATTTCCCCAGAAAACAAGACATAATATCGTATGGTATTTTACTAATCTAGTAAATGCATCTTGATTTAAGAATGTTTTAGATATTTGGACTGGAAACAAGACAAAAATACTGCGTAAGAAAATCAGTTTTGCAGTGCAGTGTGTACCGCATTACAAGTAATTCGAGTTATGTAATCAGATTACTTTTTCAAGTTACTAGTAAAGTAATGCATCTTTTCAACTTTTTCAAGTATGTTTTTTTTCATTTATTGTGTTATATAATGCCCAGCCCAGGTGAGAAAATGTAACACAAAAGTAATGTAACGCATTAAGGCAATTAGTTACTTTTTAAGAGAGTAACGCAATATTGCAATGCATTACTTTTCAAAGTAACTTTCCGTTCGTCTTCTCTCTCTCTCACTCATCTCACTCACATCTCTCATCTCTCTCACACACTCTCCTTCTCTTTCACCCCACACTCTCTCTCTCTCTCACTCACACTCTCTCTCTCACTCTCTCTCACTCCTACCCCAACTCTCTCTCTCTCATTCTTCACACACTCTCTCTCCGAACACACTCCCCACATCTCTCTCTCGAACACACACACTCTCTCTCTCACTCACACTCTCTCTCTCACACACTCCTCTCTCCTCACACACACTCTCTCTCTCCTACACTCACACTCTCTCTCTCGAACTACACACACTCTCTCTCTCTCACTCACACTCTCTCTCTCACACACTCTCTCTCTCGAACATACACACACTCTCTCTCTCTCCTCTCTCTCTCCTCACACACTCTCTCTCGAACATACACACACTCTCTCTCTGTACCTTCACTACCCCTCTCCTCTCACATCTCTCTCGAACATACACACTCTCTCTCACTCACACTTCTTCTCACACACACTCTCTCTCGAACACACACTCTCTCTCTCGAACACACACACACTCTCTCTCTCTCTCTCACTCACACTCTCTCTCCACACTCTCTCTCGAACACACACTCTCTCAACACACCACTCTCTCTCCTCCCACTCACCACTCTCTCTCCTCACACTCTCTCTCTCACACACTCTCTCCTCGAACACAACACACCTCTCTCTCTCTCTCTCTCACTCACTCTCTCTCGAACACACACACTCTCTCTCGAACACACACACACTCTCTCCACTCTCTCTCCTCACTCACACTCTCTCTCTCTCACACACACTCTCTCTCGAACACACACACTCTCTCTCTCTCGAACACACACACACTCTCTCTCTCTCAGGTGATATGGGCGTTGGGAAGTCCTGTTTGCTGCACCAGTTCACAGAAAAGAAATGTGAGTATGAGACGTTGATGATTCTCAGGTCTTTCTTTCAGCATGTTACACACACACACACACACACACACACACACACACACACACAAAATAAATTTGACCTGTTTTTAGGGATAGTTCTGTTGCATAACAAGTATCACGCTTTTTTGAATGTGTGTGTGTGTGTGTGTGTGTGTGTGTGTGTGTGTGTGTGTGTGTGTGTGTGTGTGTGTGTGTGCTCTGCTGTCCTCAGTCATGGCCGACTGCCCGCACACCATCGGCGTGGAGTTCGGCACCAGGATCATCGAGGTGAGCGGGCAGAAGATCAAGCTTCAGATCTGGGACACGGCGGGGCAGGAGCGCTTCCGAGCCGTCACGCGCAGCTACTACAGAGGAGCCGCGGGAGCGCTGATGGTGTATGACATCACCAGGTGTGTGTGCTACAGAAGCCCCAACCCAGAATCATTTAACCCAACCCGTACGCTCTCATTTTAAACCAGAACCCGAGGTCCGTTTCTCACAGTAAATACCTTTTTTGTTGTTGCAATCTGCTGTATTTTATGATTGCTTGCAACGATAATTTAATACATTTACAAACATTTGACCGTTTGACCCAGCACAGGTTCCTCAGCACACACGAGAAAACTAAAAGAGGACGCACTACCAGTTACGAAACTTTGCTGTGGTTGAACAGATTCCTCTGAACTCAAACTTTAAACTTCAAAACAAAGTTTGCGCAGTTGCACAACTATTTACTAGACTTGTAGTCAAGACCGCCTAAACCGAGACCAAGACACTACCAAGACCAGAGGGTATCGAGACCAAGACAAGACCGAGACCAAGACCGAGACCGGAGGGGAAAAATAGACTAGTGTTGTTGAAGCTAAGCAATAACTTGTAAGATTTTGTTTTGCATTGCCTGCATCTCTGCCAATTTCGAAGTCTCCAAATGAATCCATTCTGCAACTTTTAAATACATAATTATATTTTTAAAAACGAAATTATAGGGATATATTATATTATGCAGGATCCGAAAGTTGGTCGTTTTGTCGCTATGGTTACACACACACACACACACACACACACACACACACACACACACACACACGGTGCACTCAAAGTCATCTGTCAGTTGTGTTACCCAAAATCTCCTGAATGAAGTTAAAACCCATCATATATATGTGTTTTATATCATCATAGATATGTGTTTTACTAAATATTAATACATCAAAAACTGTACATGATGTGTGTTTTTTAAATCAAGTGATCAAAGTGCTCGTTGCCGCTGCGATCAGTGGCGCGGATACAGTGTTTTCTCGTGTGGCTCGCGCACACACACCACACTGCCTTCACTCGGACGCGCGCTTCAATCCGTTGCGGATATCGTCGTGGATATTGTAGTTTTGTATTGATAAATCCCCCGACCACTATGTCGGTCTGAGACAGCGAGACCTAGACAAGACCGAGACCGTCAAGGCTGTGACAAAACCGAGACCACGTAAAAGTGGCAAGACCGGTCTCGAGACATACATCACTACTATTTACACAAATATATCTTTCCCAGTGCGAGTTATGAAGCAAGAGAACCGCATCGACAGTGATGGTTTCAGCCGTCCTCTGATTGTTGTGTTGTGACTGAAATAGTGCGCGGGAGAACATTATGGGCTGAAATATGTGCCACCAGAAACTGAATTTGAATCATTTATATTTGAATTTGAATTGCTAAACTTGAATAATTGCATTGGAAAACTGAATTTGAATCACATAAATTGAAATTGTATTGTTTAATTTGAATCATTGCATTGAAAAACTGAATCTGAATTGTATAATTTGAAATTGAATTTATTAGTTTGGAACTGAAGTCCAATACAATTTGATCCTCACTGAAAATTCAACTCTCTATATATCCTCACATTCAGTTCTCACAATTCAGATTCAGATCACTAAATTCAATTTCAAGTTACTGTGACAGACATCCGGGTAGTTGGAGGATGAAGGAAGAGCAATCGAGCGCAGAACGATATCGATAGATAGAGTTCAGTGGCGAAGATACACAGTACTCCTCTTCGGCCAATCGGCACCTACATTTTGGAGCACAGTACCAGCAATGAAACAACGAAGAAGTGACCCATATATATATATATATATATATAAAAACACACTGACTAGATGTCGCCTTGGCTGCTGCTGTTCATTGGTTTACTTTGTACATCAGCAAGCCTGTAATACAATGTGATGTAAGAGCCAGTCCCCTGAGTTTACAAGATGTTTCCACATTAAAACACAAAATAGTAAATTATTATTTGAGTCTATTTTTATCAACTCTAATATCTGATCATTTGTCTCCTTCCTTACAGCGTTTATATAAATATTAAAGTTTGTTTGTGATTTAAAAGTGTAGCTTTATCATCATGGGCAGTAACAAACAAAACAAATAGACTAATTAATGTGTTACAGTAATACAAAGAATATTTATTATAATCAGTTTACAGTTCTGAGTCCAAACAGAAACTTCACCCTTCTGAACTAAGAGTTTCTGCTTCAAAGTGAAGTTTAAACAGACTGAAATGTCCAGGCTTACTCCTCCACTATTTATTCATTTATTTCTGCATGGATTTATTTAATCAACGAGACTTAAAGTCAGGTTTCGTCGTCCACAGTCCGAGTCCTGCCAGACTTCCTTTAGGAAACCTGTGATTTAACGTTAAACTTCAGCAGGCTGTGACAGTCCGTAGACGAACTCTGCTGCCCCGCTGTAGTTTCTCTCCGTCTGCCGGCCACCGGCAAGGCTGTGGAACTTCCCGACGAAATATATGTACAGGACCTCCCGCTCACCACTCTGTCTTTGGCCGATCAGCGGGGACCGGTGCAGCAGCGAGGCGAAGCTGTGTTCCTGCCCGGGAGAAGAGACGCTGCCGCGGGCCACGGAACTCTCCGCCTCCCGCCGCCGCCGGACCTCAGATTGGAGGTCGAAGGGGGCATATAGTATATCATAAAACACATTCTCACTTGTGAAATGTTATCCCTTGCTGTTATTTTTTATTTATTTTTTTTCATTTCTTTCGTCCGAACATCCATAAGCAGCACAACAATCTGGCATATGGCATATATCGATATATAGATCGATGTCGATCTGCGCTCGATTGCTCTTCCTTCATCCTCCAACTACCCGGATGTCTGTCACAGTAACTTGAAATTGAATTTAGTGATCTGAATCTGAATTGTGAGAACTGAATGTGAGGATATATAGAGAGTTGAACTTTCAGTGAGGATCAAATTGTATTGGACTTCAGTTCCAAACTAATAAATTCAATTTCAAATTATACAATTCAGATTCAGTTTTTCAATGCAATGATTCAAATTAAACAATACAATTTCAAATTATGTGATTCAAATTCAGTTTTCCAATGCAATTATTCAAGTTTAGCAATTCAAATTCAAATATAAATGATTCAAATTCAGTTTCTGCTGGCACATATTTCAGCCCATAGAACATGCGCAAAACAGTTTAGTAAAGTGATATCCACCGTATTCCTGATCTTACTGCGTTTAGAATTATGGGATGGCACTTCAGCTTTGGGAAACTTCCATTCTAAAAGACAAAATAAATCATTTCATATGATAAGTTGCCCTATAGATAGAGCTGATCCGTCAGTTTGACTGGATGAGCTGTTCATTTTCCTTCATGATTTATTTTCAGACATCATCAGAATTACGTTACACTTGGTATTTTAATTGCAATCTGCTGTGAAAGTATGAAAAAGGACAACATATTGTAGGTATTTCACAGCAACACAATAAGAGTAAGCCGGTGACGCTGAAACTGAGCACGTACTCGCCCTCGCAGCTCTTACGGTCACAACACCGCTAGCACACGGCATGCAATCTATACATCTATAGCCTAAATAGTTCTTCTTAGTTACAAACCCGAACCCGCTAGCGTCTGCACAGCTGTCACTCAACTGCTGCGGCTCATCTAGGGTCTGACGAGTGTTTTTTAACGT
The DNA here is from genome assembly GCA_036326025.1 of Chrosomus eos. NCBI lineage: Eukaryota > Metazoa > Chordata > Actinopteri > Cypriniformes > Leuciscidae > Chrosomus > Chrosomus eos. The sequence continues at coordinate 987,980 of CM070820.1, forward strand.
TTGTACAGGAGAAGCACATACAATCACCTCAGCAGCTGGCTGACTGACGCCAGGAACCTCACCAACCCCAATACTGTGAGTATTGACATGTACTTATAACATAGGAACTGCCTAGCAATGGCATAACAGTGCTCTAGCAGCTTCCTAGAAACACCCTAGCAACCACCCTAGAAACATGCGGTTAAAGTTTCTGCTGGTAAGACATCGGTGTGGTTTGGCTCTGAGAGATGTTTCCCGTGTGCTTGTGCAGGTGATTATACTCATAGGAAACAAAGCCGATCTGGAAGCCCAGCGAGACGTGACGCACGAGGAGGCCAAGCAGTTTGCTGAGGAGAACGGTGAGTAAAGCCTGTCCTCATGTGATGTGGAGCTGCGTTGAGTCCTGATCCTCATCTGTGTGTTTCATCCTCAGGTCTGCTGTTCCTGGAGGCCAGCGCCAAAACGTGAGTTATTCCAGCATGACGTGTGCTGTTAAATGCAGTATTAATTCTCATAGCATTACTGACATATTGAAACATCTGTGTGTATTTCCCTGAACCCCAGACAATAGAGTCCAGACATCAGCAGAATACATCTCTCACTATATACTCACTTAAAAACTCAGTACTCACTATATACCCAGTACTCACTATATACCCAGTACTCACTATATACTCAGTACTCACTATATACCCAGTACTCACTATATACTCAGTACTCACTTATAAACTCAGTACTCACTATATACCCAGTACTCACTATATACCCAGTACTCACTTATAAACTCAGTACTCACTATATACCCAGTACTCACTATATACTCAGTACTCACTTATAAACTCAGTACTCACTTATAAACTCAGTACTCACTTATAAACTCAGTACTCACTATATACCCAGTACTCACTATATACCCAGTACTCACTTATAAACTCAGTACTCACTATATACCCAGTACTCACTATATACTCAGTACTCACTTATAAACTCAGTACTCACTTATAAACTCAGTACTCACTTATAAACTCAGTACTCACTTATAAACTCAGTACTCACTTATAAACTCAGTACTCACTTATAAACTCAGTACTCACTATATACCCAGTACTCACTTATAAACTCAGTACTCACTATATACCCAGTACTCACTTATATACTCAGTACTCACTATATACCCAGTACTCACTTATATACTCAGTACTCACTATATACCCAGTACTCACTTATATACCCAGTACTCACTATATACCCAGTACTCACTTATATACTCAGTACTCACTATATACCCAGTACTCACTTATATACTCAGTACTCACTATATACCCAGTACTCACTTATATACCCAGTACTCACTATATACCCAGTACTCACTTATATACTCAGTACTCACTATATACCCAGTACTCACTTATATACCCAGTACTCACTATATACCCAGTACTCACTTATATACTCAGTACTTACTATATACCCAGTACTCACTTATATACTCAGTACTACTCACTATATACTCACTATATTCTTAGTACTCACTACTCACTATATAACCCAGTACTCACTATATACTCAGTACTCACTATATACCCAGTACTCACTTATATACTCAGTACTACTCACTATATTCTTAGTACTCACTACTCACTATATACCCAGTACTCACTATATACTCAGTACTCACTATATACCCAGTACTCACTTATATACTCAGTACCGACTATACACTCACCGGCCACTTTATTAGGTACCCCATGCTAGTAACGGGTTGGACCCCCTTTTGCCTTCAGAACTGCCTCAATTCTTCGTGGCATAGATTCAACAAGGTGCTGGAAGCATTCCTCAGGGAGTTTGGTCCATATTGACATGATGGCATCACACAGTTGCCGCAGATTTGTCGGCTGCACATCCATGATGCGAATTTCCCGTTCTACCAAATCTCAAAGATGCTCTATTGGATTGAGATCTGGTGACTGTGGAGGCCATTTGAGTACAGCGAACTCATGGTCATGTTCAAGAAACCAGTCTGAGATGATTCCCGCTTTATGACATTGTGCATTATCCTGCTGAAAGTAGCCATCAGAAGTTGGGTACATTGTGGTCATAAAGGGGTGGACATGGTCAGCAACAATACTCAGGTAGGCTGTGGCGTTGCAACGATGCTCAATTGGTACCAAGGGGCCCAGAGAGTGCCAAGAAACTATTCCCCACACCATGACACCACCACCACCAGCCTGAACCGTTGATACAAGGCAGGATGGATCCATGCTTTCATGTTGTAGACGCCAAATTCTGACCCTACCATCCGAATGTCGCAGCAGAAATCGAGACTCATCAGACCAGGCAACGTTTTTCCAATCTTCTATTGTCCAATTTCGATGAGCTTGTGCAAATTGTAGCCTCAGTTTCCTGTTCTTAGCTGAAAGGAGTGGCACCCGGTGTGGTCTTCTGCTGCTGTAGCCCATCTGCCTCAAAGTTCGACGTACTGTGCGTTCAGAGATGCTCTTCTGCCCACCTTGGTTGTAACGGGTGGTTATTTGAGTCACTGTTGCCCATCTATCAGCTCGAACCAGTCTGGCCATTCTCCTCTGACCTCTGGCATCAACAAGGCATTTCCGCCCACAGAACTGCCGCTCACTGGATGTTTTTTCTTTTTCGGACCATTCTCTGTAAACCCTAGAGATGGTTGTGCGTGAAGATCCCAGTAGATTAGCAGTTTCTGAAATACTCAGACCAGCCCTTCTGGCACCAACAATCATGCCACGTTCAAAGTCACTCAAATCACCTTTTTTCCCCATTCTGATGCTCGGTTTGAACTGCAGGAGATTGTCTTGACCATGTCTACATGCCTAAATACACTGAGTTGCTGCCATGTGATTGGCTGCTTAGAAATTAAGTGTTAACGAGCAGTTGGACAGGTGTACCTAATAAAGTGGCCGGTGAGTGTATACTCACTATATTCTTAGTACTCAATACTCACTATATACCCAGTACTCACTATATACTCAGTACTCACTATATACCCAGTACTCACTTATATACTCAGTACTCACTATATACCCAGTACTCACTTATATACTCAGTACCGACTATATACTCACTATATTCTTAGTACTCACTACTCACTATATACTTAGTATTTACTATATATTCTCAGTACTCACCATTCACTATATACTTACTATAAATTCAGTACTCACTATATACTAGGTACTCACTATATACTCCGTACTCACTATATACTTAGTACTCACAATATCATTTGTACTCACTATATACTTAGTAATCACTATATAGTCAGTACTCACTACATTCTCAGTACTCGCTATATTCTCAGTATTTACTATACCTACTCAGTACTCACAATTGAGTATATACCCACTATATACTCAGTACTCCCTATATACTCAGTACTCACTATATTCTCAGTACTCATATACTCAGTACTCATATACTCAGTACTCACTATATTCTCAGTAATCACAATATAATATGTACTCACTATATACTCATCACTCACTATATAGTCAGTACTCATTATATTCTCAGTACTCGCTATATTCTCAGTATTTACTATACCTACTCAGTACTCACCATTCAGTATTACCCTCTATAAATTCAGAACTTACTATACTCAGTACTCACTATATTCTCAGTACTTACTATATAATATGTACTCACTATATACTCAGTACTCACTATATTCGCAGTACTCACTATATACTCAGTACTCGCTATATTCTCAGTATTTACTATACCTACTCAGTACTCACCATTCAGTATATACCCACTATAAATTCAGTACTCACTATATACTCAGTTCTCCCTATATTCACAGTACTCACTATATTCTCAGTACTCACTATATTCTCAGTACTCACTATATTCTCAGTACTCACTATATACTCAGTTCTCCCTATATTCACAGTACTCACTATATTCTCAGTACTCACTATATACTCACTATATTCTCAGTACTCACTATATACTCAGTACTCACTATATTCTCAGTACTCACTATATACTCAGTTCTCCCTATATTCACAGTACTCACTATATTCTCAGTACTCACTATATTCTCAGTACTCACTATATACTATAAACATGGCACACTTGTAGTCAGTGTGTTGAACTCCTGTAAGCTTGTAGATGACAGTCGTGTGTTTGTTGTCGCAGAGGTGAGAACGTAGAGGATGCTTTCCTAGAGGCGGCGAAGAAGATCTACCAGAACATTCAGGACGGCAGTCTGGATCTGAACGCAGCAGAATCTGGAGTGCAACACAAACCATCAGCGCCGCAGGGAGGCCGGATCACCAGCGAACCCCAGCCGCAGCGGGAGGGGTGTGGCTGTTAATGACATCATCATCATCATCATCATCATCATCACACACACGAAACCCAGCCGCAGCGGGAGGAGTGTGGCTGTTAATGACATCATCATCATCATCATCATCACACACACACACACACAAAGCCACCGCAGCGGGAGGGGTGTGGCTGTTAATGACATCATCATCATCATCATCACACACACGGCCCGGTCTCGGCCCAGATGTCACGGCTACGTGCGCTCATTTGCTCCTATCTTTCTCTTTCTCTTCATCTGTCCATCTTGCTGTGTTTTCTTATCCCCCATCATCCTCCCACTAATCACGTGACGCATCGGTTTAGGAGAGAAGAATCTGCTGAACACCAATCAGGCTCTTTTGTTATTGATATTGGTTTTCTAGCTCGTCACGTTCATCTGCAGCGCTTCTGAAGCGAGACCTGTGGCTGATGAGTATCTCGGGTCACCGACGGGACGCTCCTGTAGATAAAGCACTCTGAATAACACACACATCTGTAAACGTGAGTCGATTCCACGAGATCCCAGATTTAAAACGCGCACGAGTGTCAAGGGTTGGACAGCTTTATGAATCGAAGACACTTTATGGAAAGATGATTCTTTCTTCTCTTCTGCTCCTTGATCATTCGTTCGTTTGTCTGTCACTGTTATTTTTTGTTGCCTTATTGTTATTCATGTTAATATTATTACTATCACGGTTTAATCTTTACTAGCTCAACACAGTGTGGAGTTGAGTTTGGTTTTACAGCACTGCAACTGTTTTTGTATAGATCTCGGAGATGTGATGGAAAACGCTCTGTTTAGCCTGTACAGTAAACGTCTGCGCCATTGGCTTGTATATTAACAACACAAGACTTCTTGTGAAGCAGCATCTGTGTCTTAATTCAGTGTACGTACCATACGAGATCTGATTCAGCGGCTGTATATAAGGCTGTGTCTGTCTGTGATGTAACGACGACTCGTGCAGAAACAAGACGGCGAAACTGATCGAAGGATGATCCGTCTGTCTGAAAACAGTACATATGTATAAACTCTGAATGAGCTGTGCTAACGTTTGAAAATCTGTTTTTGTGTATGTATATGATTTTAAAATGTTGACTTTTTGATTTTAATGACAACATTAAATATGCTCTAGACAGAAAACGGCTCAGTTTCATTCTGAACAAACCAGGTTTTTATAAAATGTTATGATTTCAAATATCTTCAGTGGGAGAAGACTTAATTATGATTTCAATTGGTCTGATTATTAATCTTCAAAAGGCTACAATTTAATGGAATAAAAAACGCTTGTACTACAGGCCGCACTTTCAGAGTGTGAAGTTGTGAATTTAAATCTAGAATATTATGTATAATTAGATTTTAAATATATTCATTTTATCTATCATTTATAACTCATCAATCATTTTAATATGCATTTTGTGGAAGAACATTGTTGTGGTTGAGCTTCGGTTCTGTGCGGATGAATATGATTATCCTGCAACTCATTAAACATTCACTCAGAGATATAATCAGTTTATGAAAGGATCTCAAGCTGAAGATTTAGTTTTACCCAGTAATAAACACTACTTACTCACTATATACTCAGTACTCACCATTTACTGTATACCTTACTATAAACTCGGTACTCATTATATACTCAGTACTCACTATATCCTCTGTACTCACTATATACTCAGTACTCACTACATACTCAGTATATTCTCTGTACTCACTATATACTCACTATATACTCAGTATTTATTATATACTCAGTACTCACTATATTCTCTGTACTCACTATATTCTCTGTACTCACTATATACTCAGTATATACTCAGTCCTCACTATATTCTCTGTACTCACTATATACTCAGTATATACTCAGTCCTCACTATATTCTCTGTACTCACTATATACTCAGTATATACTCAGTACTCACTATTCTCTGTACTCACTATATTCTCTGTACTCACTATATTCTCTGTACTCACTATATACTCAGTATATACTCAGTCCTCACTATATTCTCTGTACTCACTATATACTCAGTATATACTCAGTCCTCACTATATTCTCTGTACTCACTATATACTCAGTATATACTCAGTACTCACTATTCTCTGTACTCACTATATTCTCTGTACTCACTATATACTCAGTATATACTCAGTACTCACTATATTCTCTACTCACTATATACTCAGTACTCACTATACACTCAGTACTCACAATATAATATGTACTCACTATATACTCAGTACTCACTATATACTAAGTATATACTCAGTACTCGCTATATACTAAGTATATACTCAGTACTCACTATATACTCAGTACTCACTATATTCTGTACTCACAATGTACTCACTATATACTCTGTACTCACTATATACTCTGTACTCACTATATACTCTGTACTCACTATATACTCTGTACTCACTATATACTCTGTACTCACTATATACTCTGTACTCACTACATACTCTGTACTCACAACATACTCTGTACTCACTATATACTCTGACTCACTACATACTCTGTACTCACTATATACTCAGTTCTCACTACATACTCTGTACTCACTATATACTCTGTACTCACTACATACTCAGTACTCACTATATTCTCTGTACTCACTATATTCTCTGTACTTACTATATTCTCTGTACTTACTATGTACTCACAACATTCACTCAGAGATATAATCAGTTTAGATGAAAGGATCTCAAGCTAAAGATTTACTGTAGTTTTATCCAGTAATAAACACGGTTCTCCCTTGAGAATAAACTCCAGCGCTAATTCCAGCTCTGTTTATGACGAGACACGGCAACATCTCGACAGTTCATAAAATATAAACTCTTATAATAGGCTTACCATAGTGAATCAGGGTGAGACAAAAACATATTTTGTATGTATTGACTTAAATTTTGTTAATTTTGAATACCTTCAAAGAAAATGGCTTAAAGGCTAAAATGGGAAGTTTATCATTTTATATAAATAGTTTTTTTCAACACGTATAAGTTGAACGGTATATATGTGTAAATCATTTATTTTATGGTTACCATAAACATAGACTTATATTGACTTGCCCCTCTAAATACAGTATTAAATTGTAGTGCCATTCTTCAAAAGCCTTAAATTTGATTTGTACAACCCTGCAGATATTTGATGTTTGAAAAGAAGAGCAGAACTACATGAACACATGCGTAAGGCATAATGACATCACTAGAACAGAGCATGGACAGGACAGCAACGTGAACTCTTTATGTGGTTCAAGTAGCAAAATCTCTTTGTATTTTATGCAACACAAAACTGCACCAAGGTTACAGAAAGAATCAACAGAAAAGAGAAAGCAAGTGTATTTACAAAGATGAGTCTACAAAAGGGTGAGGCTTGAATGCACATTTAAAAAGTAGTGGCATGATTTTGAAGAGACAAAAACAAAACAGAAAACATGGAAAGTAAAGGCAGCTTGTGGTCGGCTTTCTCAGATAGAAAAGACAAACTAATACTGAAAACTGCATTATTTCAATTACACAAGCTTTTAGTAAGACTCAGACATCCTCAATGAGAATTATAAGTGTAAGACAGGCGTGTGGTCATTGGATAAAGCCGTTTCCGTCAGTGGTGTGTGGAAAACCTTTCAAATGACATCAAGTGGTAAATGAAGGACATTACAATAAAACATCTGTACATACACTGCTTCTTAAGCTCTGATTCTCACTTCCTGGAGACAGAAGTGTTTCATTTGCTCTTTAAGGCCACGGTGTATTCTGGGAAGTCATGTATGTAGTGATTGTGCTGAAGGAACACTTGTTCGAAACCCTTGACAGGATCAGGAAAAGCTGGGAAAATCCATCAGTTAAACGTCATTCATGGCACAGTGTTGCAATCATACAATACTTAAATCAGTCGGTTTCCTCATTTCACAGGGACCGTTCACATCTCACAACAAAGCCCTTTCTTGACCAAACCACACGGAGAAAAAGAGTCAATACTATGATCTTTAGTAATCAAATATATTTTGATCCCTAAAAAAATATTGGAAATTGTGAGGTGTTTTTCAGGTCACAATCTCCTGCAATGGTGAGATAATGCTCGCTTTGGGAAAACGCAAGAAAAGTTGTGGAATTGCTTAGAAACACGACTCGTCGGATCGCCAAACGAACTTTCGAGGATCTTTCCCCTGTTTTAGTGTCGTTCGTAAATGTTTGGCATGAGGTGGGTTCCCTTGAGGAGTACGTCCACCCGGAGAAGAATCTAGGTATCGATTGCATCCACGCTACCTCTGCACGATGTCCGTGATCTCCTTGACGGAGGAAAGCAGCTTGGAAAAGTCTTGAGGAGTGTTGGCTCCCCCGGTGGCCGCAGGGCAGATCTGCAGATCACGAAGGCTGCTCTCCAACTTATTGATGGCTTCTCGGAAAGCGAACTTGTTGCGCATCTGTTGGATCGACTCCACGAAGCTCACGCAAAACTTGGAGAGGTTCTTCCCGGCCTCCAACACGGCACTATGGCTCCCGGTTTGCTCCGAGATCCGTCCGATCGCGGCACGCAGAATATCCGTGCTGTCCAGGACCATCTCACGCGTGATGCAAGAGTTGGAGAGTCTTTCCGACGGCTGGCGCGTTTTCCTCAACGAACGGCGAGTCGTTATGAGAGGAATGAAGTTCGATCCGGGGTCTCCGACAGTCGTTCCCATTCCCGGAAGCTGAGCACTCGGAGAAACCGGAGAGGTTTTAGTGGGAGGAACTTTCGAGGAGTTTTTCTGCAATTTCTTGGCACTTTCTTGGGAAAGACTTCCCTTGGCTTGTTCTGTGGATCCGGGATTCACTTCAGGACCCTTGATTTTGGTATCCGAAGACACGTCAAAAGTAGGACTCCTCGAAGTCTTCCCAGATTTGGCGCTCGAGGCGGGAGGAGGAGGAGCAGGCTTCGGTTTCGCGAACATCCCCTTCTCCCGATCTCTTTGTCCAGGGATTTCCGAGGTTTGCTTGAGCCTACGAGGCCTGATCTCATCCAGAGTTGGAAACACGTTGGGTTTGAAGAGCTCTGCTTGCAAGGCACTTGTTTTAGAGGTTTCCGTTTGCGGGCGTCTCCCAAGCTTCGGCGTCAGAGTCAAAGGACTTGATCCGGGACTAGACTCCGAGTCCTTGAAGACTTCATCCGACGCATCCTCGATTTTCTTGGGAAGGCGTGGAGGCGGGGTTAGGGTTCCACCTCTCGGCATGCACTCTGCTTTTTTGCGAGGCAACGCCGGCTTGCCTCCGATAGTTCCCGACTCGAAGTGAGAAGATTGGATGTCACGAGGCAAAGTGACCGATTTCCAATCGGATCGCTCCGATCCTGGAGGCATGCTAGATGCGGATGAAGACCTTAGGAAGCGCTTGGAGTTTGACATTGGGTCTTCTTCTGGCGGAGTTGTGGCGACTTTCCCTGATGTTGTTCCCGTGCCCTTTTTCCTTGAATGAGAAGGGAAGAGCTGACCGGGATACACTAGGGCTCCATTGGTGACTCCGGACCCAATCAATTTGGAAGGATCAATGCTTTGCAGGGCATCATTGGCGGAAGCCCCGTTGTTGAAATCATCCCTGCAATCGGGACCCAGTCCTCTCCGATCCAGGTGCCCATCCATCTTCCCGAACGAGCTGGAACGTTTCGGGGGCGCCGGAGCCGTTCTCTTCTTTTTCTTGATGTAACTGAAGGGATTCATCCGGAACTTATCTTTATCTTTAGTCAAGAGCCGATCATCTTCGTTCAAGTTGCCATCGAGGAGAGGCCTCGGGATCATCGGGAGCTCAGGCTCTGCTGCGTCTGCAAAGGGTTACACTCTTATTAGTATCGAGCACTAATCACAGGGAATTAAAGCGATAGTTCACCCAAAAATTTTAATTAGCCCATGATTTACTCACCCTCAAGTCATCCTAGTGTTTATGACATTCTTCTTTCAGGCGAATACAATCAGAGTTATATTAAAAAATGTCCCGGCTCTTCCAAGCTTTATAATGGCAGTGAATGGCTGTTTCTGTTTTGAAAAGTGCATAACTTAAAAGTGCATCTATCCATGATAAAAGTGCATCTATCCATCATAAAAGTGCATCTGTCCATCATAAAAGTGCATCTGTCCATCATAAAAGTGCATCTAACCATCTGATGCACTTTTATGATGGATAGATGCACTTTTATGGACTTTAAAACAGAAACAGCCATTCACTGCCATTATAAAGCTGTGACATTCTTCTTTCAGACGAATACAATCATACACCTAGGAGGACTTGAAAGCGAGAAAATCATGGGCTAATTTTCATTTGTGGGTGAAGTATCCCTTTAACTAGACAGAGCACAGCTTACCGGGGCTGTCACCATCCCTACTGTCCATATGTCTCCGTAGTGTCCTGGTCTTAGTGGGAAGTTCTGGAGCCTGCTGTATTGGACCCAGTGCCAGCTTCTTACCCTTCTTCCCCAATTCTTTCTCCACCTCTGCAACCCATGAACATTTAAAACATGAGCCACAAGAAAGGTACATCAAATCTCTCTATTCCTCCAGAGATAAAGTCATACCATCAGAGATACTGGACTCCTGAAACATAGTCTCAAACGCCTGGTGGGTTTCAGCAAAAGAAGGACGCTCTGCAGGGGTCCATCTCCAACCTAAAGACACAAACACTAAAGTCAGTCCAAAGGGCGACTTAGGACCTGTAGGCGTGTTCATTTTGACCTGAAACCAATTATTTATTTATTTTTAAACTGAGTGTTCATCAGAGGGGTCCAAGACCTGAGGACTTTTGTCACACTTGAACCACGAATACACAAAAATAAAACTGAATTCAGTAGAGGAGTTTTGTGGTTAAAATTTAAAATAATAGCAAATCCTTTCATCACAGGTCAATTTGACCCTTTTAGGAATGAATGGAATGCTTCAGTACACATAGAAAAACCTAAAAATGCTAAAAAATCAAACTTAAAATGCTAAAACTTTACCAAAAAAAGATTTTATATTGTCTACATGTGTATGTGAATGCATAATGAAGTGAACTGACTTTAGGACCCAGCGGAACAGCTCATTAACTTCATATAGCGATATAAGCCCATCTAGTGGCAAGAGTCATGAAATATCATGTATATTATTTATATAGATATTTAAAGCTGAATTAAAAGGGTTATGCATGAAATTGTGTAATTTTGAATTTAAGTTTAAAAAATGCGAGGAATGTGCTTAAATTACTATTTATTTATAATGTTTTGATCAAATCTAGTAATTTAAAGGTAATTAAAATAAAAAACAACAACAAAAAAGAAATCTCCAAAAACATTTGCATTAAAAAATAAAAAAATATATATCAAAACGAAATAAAATAAGCTTTCTGGACAAAAAAACTAAAATTAAATATAATTTTAGGGCTTCGGGTCATTTTGACCCGCGAGGGAAAGATACAGTTTACTTGTAATCATATTGGAGTCACTTTTCTTAAATAATCTGAAGAGCTGCTTACAGGCCCTCATGAGCTCGTAGACTTTCTCTGGGCATCCCTCGGGTCGGTCCATGCGGTAGTCTTTCTCTAGCAGCTCGTAAACCTGGGACAAGTCGATTCCTGGATACGGAGACAACCCATAGGTGGCGATCTCCCACAGCAGGACTCCAAATGCTGAGGAGTTCAAGCAAGCATGTCAGTTTGGTTAACCCTAACCCTAACCGCGTCAGCACTTCATTGATCGCTGCTTACCCCACACATCGGACTTGATGGAGAACTTGTTATAGGCCAGGCTCTCCGGTGCGGTCCATTTAATGGGAAACTTGGCTCCGGCGTGGGCTGTGTATGTGTCTCCCGTCATCAGGCGACTCAGGCCAAAATCGGCCACTTTAACCAAGTGGTTTTCCCCAACTAAGCAGTTACGGGCAGCTAGATCCCTGAAACAACAAACATGTCATTTCCTACAGTTACTATTTCTATGTTGTCCCTTTGTCTTGCATCTGATTTTTTTTTTGCATAGAATGTTAAAACTGGAATCGTGTGATAGGAAAACTCTCCAAAACATTACATTTTGAGCTTGGGTGCAAACTGTAGCCGCGTTTATATTACCCTTCAAATTGCACAAATTGCAAAAAAAAGCAATGCTTTTCAAATTGTCAGGAGTGTAGATTTCGATTTCCTCGTCAGGAGTTGTTGTTGTAGGCGTTGGCGCGGACATGGTTCTGATATACAAAATAAGCGCTGTGCTAACAAGGACACTAACTACAGGAGCCCAGATGACCAATAATGGCCTTGCTAATGAGCTTGTGATTCACAACTTTACCAGGCCTGAAAAAGTCTCGGAATCTGAACTGAAAACAACTTTTACAAGCAAACACATTTACAAAAAATAATGCCCATAACAGGTTTGAATATTAAAGGGCACCTATCATGGAATTTTGAAAATTGCCCTTCATGTAGTGTGTAACATAGATCTAAGTGAACGAAAACATCCTGCAAAGTTTTAAATATGAAAGTTCACCGTATACAAAGTTATTGTCTCTCAAAAGTAAGAGTCGACTCTGAGTCGCTGATATGAATCGATAGACGAATGATGCTTTTTCTCTGTCTAGATGACGTCAACTTGACAAGTTATTTGAATAAGATACGCCCACTCATTGCGCGCCGCAGACGCCAGGGAAAACTAGCATCATGGTGACGAGACGCTGTTCTGAAGTGCGAATCAAAAGCGAACTTTTTTCATCTGCCCATGGAGGAGCATGAGAAGATTCAGTGGCTAGAGTTTATATTTACAACTATACCACACAAGTATAGCCACCTTGTGCTGTTCGCGTCATTTTAATGAGGATCGCTTCACAAACACAAATGCTTTCAAGTGTGGATTCGCGAGTCGGTTGATACTGAAGGAACGTTCAGTACCAGTTTATTTGGATAGGTTTCCTCCTCCGAATCACAACCTGTAAGTACTGTTAATATTTGTTGCTTTTATGGGTTTTGAAGCATGCTCAATAAGTGTGTGTGTGTGTGTGTGTGTGTGTTGTGTAAGTTACGCTCAGCGCAGCTTCTAGGTCTCCAATGTAATTTTTTTTTAATTATGTGAAATGTTTGTTGTTGTTATTGGAGTTGTCATAAATAATAGAGCAATACCTTGTAGTACTGCAGTGCTTTATCAATATGTTTAGGCTATGCCAGAGGTACTCAACAGGCGGCCCATCGGCATTCATTTTATGGCCCGGCTCATGCAAAAGATGAATGCCCATTTTTTATAATTTGAGCTCAAAGATTGCGCAAATATTAGACCGTGTGACTTATATGTAGGCCTAGGTAGCTTATGTATACCACGGACGCTTTGGATAATCCGTGATCGATTCATAAAAAATTCATCATAGTCATTGTGATGTGTGTGGAATGTTTAATGAGACTTTAGGCTATATAGCTACTCGATATCTTCGAAATGTACCATTAACTTGCTAAGCACAACAAATAATGAAACAAGCGGTAAAGCTGTCAGGCAACTTTTGTGCGCGCACAGAGCTCGTGCATTCAGAGCTGCGCATTTTCACTTGTGTAATTTAAATATCACACTTTATTTATAGCTCATAAGTTATAACTTAATTAAAAAAAAGATGTGTTACTATACATGTAATAGCATATGTTACGATATCATCGCGCTTAACACTGAGAATTTTTATTGTAATGTGATGATCGGGTGCGGATATCGAAATCGGAGAAAATCATTGGTGATGATTTCACCAGTTTGTTTTTAACAGCTGATTCGGGTGACGTTAGAGCTGATCCGCATCTCTACTCTGCAATGTGTTATTGGCCGATGGTCCTCTTAACAACATGAAAAACAAAACTTGTAGATTCAAATTGTCAATGGGTTATAAACAGAAAATAAGCAAAAATAAACTGCATTTCTAAATAAATAAACTGTAAATATTGTCATAAATAAAGTCTTATGATGCAAGTTGTAATTTGTTGCCCTTCACATTTTATGTGTTTTAAATGTGGCCCCCTTGGCATCTGAACTTGAGTACCCTGGGCTATGCGTTGGGCTAACACAAACAATAACTGACTGGGTCACCTGACCAATCACAGCAGATTAGCGTCACGCAAAGGAGGGGTTTGGAAAAATGAGTCGATGAATGAATCATTGGGAGTCGGTGAGCAGATCAGGTAAAAATTAATGCATATTATAAGACAACAGAAGTGTTTTTTGTCATTGTATGGATGTAAAACTGTTGTTGGGGACTTGCAGAACAATATGAACATTTAAAATGCCGTAATAGGTGCACTTTAAAGGGATACTCCACTTTTTTTGGAAATAGGCTCATTTTACAACTTACAATTCATATTACAGTTGAATTTTACCGTTTTTGAATCCATTCAGCCGATTTTCTGATATTTAGAAGAATATCAGTAACCAGACAGTTTCTGGTCTCATTGACTCCCATAGTAGGAAAAAAATATACTATAGAAGTCAATGAGACCAGAAACTGTCTGCTTACTGATATTCTTCTAAATATCAGAAAATCGGCTGAATGGATTCAAAAACGGTAAAACTCAACTGTTTAACTCTGGGGGAGTTGTAAAAAGAGCCTATTTCCAAAAAAAGTGGAGTATCCCTTTTAGGGCTGTCAACGAATATTCTAAATTCGAATATATATTCGAATAGTTTTAAAAAACAGAAATTCGAAGGTGAAAATTAATATTCGAATCATGTGGAAAAACACGCCCGCGGTAGCAGAGGCGCGGCTGTCTGCTTTGTGAGTGGCAAAATCCTGAAGACGCATTTTCCAGCTGCACAGATAGCACAGTGAGTGTCTGGCTCACTCATTGGCTGTGCTGCGGCAACTGCACATCCAATGACGCGGGCTCTTCCGACGTGTTCGCCAATGACCTAGCATTACATCATACAGAGCCCGCCAAGGGGGCGTGGCCAGACGTCCCCGAAATAGCCATAGTAGCAGCAGTTTACCCACAGCACGAGCTGCTCGGAGAGTTCAATGTCGGTTCTTTATACTGTAAAACTTAAATTAATGTTAATAATATTTGTTTCAATCACTGAATGAAGCCTGCTATATTTAGGACAAGAGTCGCGAGTCTCGCGACCTTAAATTGATTGCACAAAACTCTTGATCAGCACTCAACATTTGTATATTTTTGTTCATTTAAACCGTTATGCGCAGAGAGCGAGCGAGAGAGAGAGAAAGAGTGCCTGCGAGTGCGAGCGAGAGAGAGAGAAAGAGTGCCTGCGAGCGAGTGTAAGGTCTGCGGTCTTGGCCATTGATTTACTTGTTTTTGTGTAAGTTAATACGTTGTCAAATATGTTTAAACTTAGATAAACTACCTATATAAATAGTTGTGTCTCTTTGTATTCATTTGTCCTGATATTGACGTAATGCGCGTCAGTGACAAAATGCGCAACCAGATATTCGAATAGTTCGAATATATGTGGGTTTTTTAGAGGGAATATTCGAACGTCATTTTTGAGCAATTTTGACAGCCCTAATCCCTTTAAAGGCTGCGTAATATTCGTTCGAATATCATAATTTTTTTAAATATTCGAATTCTATTCGAATAACGAAGTTCGGAGTCAAAGCCCTAGTGCTTATTGTGTTCTTTTCCCCTTCCAATTAGCCTACTATGTTAAAAAAAAGACGAAAACATGTTACTTGCTCAATTAATAAACAGTTTGTTTGTTTTACCTTATTGGAATCGAACTTATGAATCGATATGGTTAGATTGAAAGGATACCCGACCCTGAACGCAGCGGTGTGTGTAGCGCCCGCGAGTGCTCACCGGTGTATGAAGTTCTTCTTCTCCAGGTACTCCATGGCGGAGGAGATCTGCGTGGCCATGTGCAGCAGCACCACAGCGTTCACCTCCTGGCGGTTACACTCGCGCAGGTAATCCAGCAGGTTCCCGTGCGTCATGAACTCTGTGATGATGTAGAAGGGAGGTTCCCGTGTGCAGACGCCTGGCAGAAGAGACGAGCACAGAGATTGATAAGCAGCTCTCCTTCAGAATCAGCAAGTCCAGTCACATTTATACATACAGCGCTTTTTACAGTGCAGAGAGTTTCAGCAGCTTAACAGGAAAATAATGCAACAAAGTCTGATTCCAGAAGAAAATAGCGTCACAGTCCAGTTTAAGTAAGCTCAGTGATGGTTCATTTTTGTTGTAAAAAAGGAATTAATTTAGTTCATTTATATATATATCGCCGCTCTGGAGAAAACTGTGATGTCATCGTCCAGCTCAGTTCGGTTCTCATATAATGGTGTAATACAAAATATATATTTCACAAAATGTCATTTTTGTCCAGAAATAGGGTCAATATGTTGTCAAATGTGAAAAATAACCATTACATTACATTTCTGGGGTCAGAATTGTATAGAAAAATGTGTCCATTTGTCTCTGTCTCTGTAAGTTGTTTACATCAAAAATTATGCCACTTTTCGGGCATAATTTCGGGTTTGGTGCAAATTCGGGTTTGGTGCAAAGGATTAAAAATAAAGCATTTTGGACATTATTTCAGCTTGGTACCCAATTTAATCTTAAAAATAGACACTTAAATGATAAAGAAAAGAAATAACAGATTGTGAAAAAAAGAATTCACCCTATGCGCTTGAGAAAACTAAAAAATAGTTAATCCTCTACACAGGTATTTGGCTACACATGACATTTTGTGCTATTTTTGTCCAGAAATATGGTCAATATGTTGTCAAATGTCATTCCATGACATTTTCTGGGGTCAGAATTGTATAGAAAAATGTGTCCATTTGTCTCTGTTGTTTTTTTAAATCAAATTTTTAAATCAAAGCTTAAAACCTTTTCTTAATGTTGATTTTCATTAAATCATTCAGTTTTGTGTTCGTAATTTTATAGATTATAATCTGTTTTTGAAACAGATAAAAATCTTACTTTTTTTTGTTTTTTTACGCTCAAAATGTATTCTTGTCGAGACTTTTATTTAATTCTGCATATTTAATCCAAAATTTAAAGAAGGCCGTACAACAGAGGTCTTCACTCCTGCTCCTGGAGAGCCACTGTCCTGCAAAGTTTAGTTCCAACCCTAATCAAACACACCTGAATCAGCTCATCAAGCACTTCAGAATCGCTTGAGTATTCAAAGGCAGGTGTGGTGAAGCAGGTTGGAACTAAACTCTGCAGGACAGTGGCTCTCCAGGAGCAGGAGTGAAGACCTCTGCCGTACAACATTAGAACAACACCAGGGTGAGTAAATTATGACTTACCATAATTTCCTTTTTATGGTGTCATATCCCTTTAAAATAGCAATACTTATATCTAATTAAAATGTTTAGTACTCTCTCCGCCTCTGAGTTATTTCATGGTATTATCAGCTCTAAAAGTGTCTTAATAGAGAGTTTAAGGCTTGTGTCGGGGGGAAGAATACCGTGTCATAACGATTTTAATCTTGTATTCTTATTCTGTGCTGATTCAAAGTAGATGGAGTCGTGAAGTTTATTATATCAACTCACAAAAATCCAGAATCGAAGTTGAAGAGCTTATTCAACTTATACATTTTTGCAAAAACGGCACCAAAGCATTTAACTCAGTTACTTTGGGAGTAGTCTCGATTTATTTAAAGATTAGTTGTGAAGCCCTTTATATGTTTCAGAAAAGCACACGACCGGATCCCAGAGTAATGAAGTTATATAGCGGGACAGTGAATCTGTAAACCTGCTGAGAGTTAGGGTTAGGGGTTAGGGGTTAGGGTTGGGTTAGTTAGTTGGGTTACCTAACCCAGTGTGAGAAACACTCACCTAACAGCTGCACCAGGTTCGGGTGTTTGATTTCTTTCATGACTGCAGCTTCTTTTAAAAACTCTTCCACTTCCATCGTGTCTTCCTGCACAAGAGGAGAAAAAACAATTCCCAACAAGGATTCATTGTTTGATGTACAAAACGGTGTGATTTAGATGAACGCTTCTCGACCCGAGACTCTGCTCTGAAGGGTCAGAGAAAAACAATGCAAAAAGCAAATAATTTTGATGACATTTTAAAACTAATTTGATGAGCTACTACCAGTTGACAAATCAATAAGATGTCAACGTGGACCTAAAAAAATAATGAATAAAACTACAGCAGGTCAAAGCAAATAAGGAGATGAAACGATTAATCGCGATTATTCGCATACAAAATAAAAGTGCATGTTCAATATATGTGTGTGTGTGGTGTATAATTATTTTGTATATATATAAAATACACACACACACATGCATGTACACTACCAGTCACTACAGATTTTTAGTGTTTTTAAAAGAAGTCTCTTCTGCTCACCAAGGCTGCATTTATTTGAATACAGATAAAAAGCAGTAATATTGTTAAATAGCAGTAATATTGTTAAATATGAAAATTTTTATTAATTGTTTTCTATTTAAATATAATCTAAAATATAATTTATTACTGTGATCTGAAATTTTCAGCATCATTACTCCAGTCTTCAGTGTCACATGATCCTTCAGAAACCAGAATAATATGATGATTTGATGCTCAAGAAACATTCATTATTATTATCAATGTTGAAAACCGTTGTGTACAATTTTTTTCAGGATTCTTTGATGAATAGAAAGTTGAAACGAACAGCATTTATCGGAAATAGAATGTTTTGTAACATTATGTCTTTACTGTTACTTTTGATCAATTTAATTAATCCTTGATGAATAAAAGTGTTGATTTATTTTATTTCTTTCCCCCAAAAAATAAAATAAAATTCTTACTGACCCCAAACTTTTGAACGACAGTGTTTAATGTTACAAAAGCTTTATATTTCAGATAAATGCTGTTTGTTTGAACTTTCTATTCATCAAATAATCCTGAAATAAATTGTTTAAAATAAAACACAACTGTTTTCAACACTGACAATAATCATGAATGATTACAGTGATTTCTGAAGGATCATGTGACACTGAAGACTGGAGTAATGATGCTTTGATCACAGGAATAAATTACACTTTACTATATATTCTAGGGATGCACCGAATGTTCGGCAACCGATATTATTAGGCCGAAAATAGCAAAAAAAGCACTTTCGGTGTTCGGCCGAACAAGTAAAAAGGCCGAATAAATTTGACCGAACAATGACGTTTTTGATGACGCGATCAAATAGTAACCAGCGTAGAGTGAGAGGCACGCGCTTTATAAATGCAGCCAACATGCCCCCTTTGAGGAGAAGACAAAAGAGAAGCTCATCTGATGCGTCTGTGGCAGACGTTGTTACTTGCAGCACTAAAGCGTCTTTTAACCCTCTAGTTGAGAAACGCGCTGGATTTTTTTCACATAGCAGCAAAATAGACTTAAATACTCCGTCATTTATGGTCACTTAAATGCAGACTTAAGAAATATGAAAAAATAAACTCTTAAATGACTACTTGTGTCCACTTACAATCGAAACAAAACTGTGCTTTTGTAAAATAAAGAAAATAAACAGGGTGTGCTTTCTGCCTCTGTCTCCGTTAACTTTTTTTTCTGGAGCACGTCTCTAAAAAAACTCAGCCAATACAATACTAGTCACACAGGCAAAGGCATATATCTTTATAATCATTTAATTGTCTACTTTTAAACGATCTAATTCAAAACGAAAACAAATATTCTCTGTTTATGTAATCTGTATGAAAAGAGAGAGATGAAAAGAGTCGTTCTCATGGCAACTCCTTATCTGCTAATCGCCACGGAGAGCGCGCGCTATATTGAAACCCAAGTGATCCAGGCAATCCATGCAAACCTGTCAACGCCCACGATAAAGTTTATGTAAACCGCAAAAGTAGGCTTATGTCTAGGACAGTTATTCATTTGTTGTGGGTTCATCCACTTTTGCACTTTTCAATGCACTTTTTTAGTTATATTCTTTCAGCAGTCAGTTATAGGCCTAACATAGGCTATTCAAGAAGGGGGGGCTTCAAAGATGGCCAAATAAAAATATAGTTTTTATTTTACTAATTTATTTATTTTAAGTTATATTGTGCTTTGTTTAAATAATATCTGCTGGAATGTTAAAAAAAATTCAGTGTTAAACAAATTGTATTTTTGGAATTTGATGTTTTTCTCAAGACAAAATAGTAAAAAAGCATATTTTTACTATTTAATTAAATGCAATGGTGAAAAAATTGGCAAAATAAATGGAAAAATTGTGAAATACCGCGTTCGGTATTCGGTATTCGGCCTTCGGCCAAGCGTTTCATTATTATTCGGCTTTGGCTTCGGCCAAGAATTTTCATTTCGGTGCATCCCTAATATATTCACATAGACAACAGCTGATTTACATTATAAAATTTCACAAGATTACTGGGTTTGTTTTGTATTTTTAAGAAAATAAATGCTGGATGACATTAAGCAGGAGCAGACGTGTGTGTGTCAGGAGCGTGTGTGTGTGTGTGTGTGTGTGTGTTTGTGTGTGTGTCAGGAGTGTGTGTGTGTGTGTGTGTTGTTTGTGTGTGTGTGTGTGTGTGTGTGTGTGTGTGTGTGTGTGTGTGTGTGTGTGTGTGTGTGTGTGTGTGTGTGTGTGTGTGTGTCAGGAGCGTGTGTGTGTGTGTGTTTAGGAGTGTGTGTGTGTGTGTGTGTGTGTGTGTGTGTGTGTGTGTGTGTGTGTCAGGAGCGTGTGTGTGTGTGTGTGTGTCACTGACCTTGAGTGTTTTGACGGCCACAGTGAGGCTGTACTTCTTCCAGACGCCCTCGTACACTTCTCCATACTGTCCTCCGCCCAGCTTGTGTTTCATCGTGATATCCGTGCGCTCCATCTCCCATTTGTCATAGTTGGGCGACACGCCGTAGATGGTGGGCTTGTTGCGTTTGGGAGCCGGGTAATGCAGCGTCGTGATGAGCCCATCCGACACCGTGGAGTGATGATGGACCAGCTCCGCCAGCGTGTTGAAGCGGCTCTCCGACGACACGTACAGCTGAGGACACACGAGAGCGGACGCTCAGACCTGCTCTGAACTAGGGATGGGCATCCGATTACATTTTCTTAGTCGATCGTCGGGAGAATTAACAATCGACTATCGATTAATCATTAATATTTTTATATTCATTATTTATTCAACTTTTTATAAATTAAAAATGCAATGAAAATACAAAAATACAGCGTGTTTTTCCTCAATGAGATCTTTATTACAAGATGATCAACTTGTGGCAGTTAAACTGGACGTTCGGTTAGGCTAAACTTGAAGATATACAGTATGTGCTGCGGAGATCTGAGAACGGAGAACGAAACCTGCAGCTGCGAGTTGGCATTTTTAAAGGGCACCTATTATGGAATTTTGAAAATTACCTTTCATGTAGTGTGTAACATAGATCTAAGTGAACAAAAACATCCTGCAAAGTTTTAAATATGAAAGTTCACCGTATACAAAGTTATTATCTCTCAAAAGTAAGAGTCGACTCTGAGTCGCTGATATGAATCGATAGACGAACGATGCATTTTCTCTAACTTTCGTACGTCACCTGTACAAGTTATTTGAATTCGACACGCCCACTCAGTGCGCGCGCCGAGCAGACAGAGAAACCTGACAACAACATGTCGACGAGACTCTGTTCTGAAGTGCGAATCAAATCAAACTTTTTTTTTCACTGCCCAGGGACAAGCATGTGAAGACTCAGTGGCTAGAGTTTATATTTACAACTATACCACACAAGTATAGCCACCTTGAGCTGTGTTCACGTTATTTTAATGACGATCGCTTCACAAACACAAATGCTTTCAAGTGTGGATTCGCGAGTCGGCTGATACT
>CM070820.1:1015000-1072500 GCA_036326025.1 Chrosomus eos
CAGGACTTTAATTTCAAAAAGTCAAATTCAAGTACTTGTACGAACCCTGCGATACATGAAAACAACACTTGTGTACTATGAATAGTGTGGCTGTGTGATGAATTGCTTGTGATGTCCCTATTTTGAAGGTATTAGATAAAAGCATCTGCTAAATGAACAGATGTAAATGAAAAAAGAGCAAAAGCTGAGTGAAATATCTTATACTGAATCATGCTCTCATTATCTAATGAAGTGAGATAACGGCCGAATGGAAAGAACGAACGTGTGGTGCAAGATAAAGGAAGAGGAGAAGAGATGAGGAATGTGCAGCAAATATGTGTATTTCCAGTCAGTCATGTGACCGGCTTCTCTCTTGCTGCGACTCACAAACCAGAAAACACCAGCAGAGATGAGAAGTACTAGTCAAAAGCTGTAGTAATTAAGAATAATGTTGACACAAAACAGTGTGTGACCGAAGTGTGTGTGAGAGCTCAACTCTACTAGAAGAAACCTTTTGTTTTTGTTTTTTAATGTAATTCATGAAACCAGGAGCAGATTTCTGATCTGTGCAAAACATCAGGCATGAACATCATTAGGTTATGAATCTTGCTGACACATGGTAGTATTTTTACCGTAATGATAATTATAAACTTTAATAATTAAAGGAGTCTGTAGCCACATTTACATTACTCTTTAAATTGCACAAATTGAAATTGCGAATTGCAAATACGCCCAATGGAAACACGTCAATTTAGCAAAAACTAGGGCTGGGGTAAACGATCATTAATTAAACGATTAGTCAGGCGATTATTTTATCGATTAGTCGACTAATCTAACGACTAATTGGACGATTAATATAACGATAATTTTTCTGCTGCTCGATTAATAAAAAACCATAATGCATCTCAAATAAATACGAACTAGCGTACTGAATCATGATGGCTAACGTTAGTCTAATGTTATGTATTTGAACATGTCATTGGAACTCTATAACCGCCTAAAACGTGTTATTAACGTATTTTTAACAAACATTTTTTATCATAGAGAAGTTTAAATACTAATATCAGCTTAGGAGGGAAACGGAGGCGGAGTTAGTGGTGCTTCTGCTGGAGATGATTCGGGAGAGATCTGAATCACCGAATCTGCCCGAGCCGTACGTCTCACCGCACCGGCACACAGTTTGTGCGTCTAAATTGCAAAGTTTTTTTTGTTAAGGGTTTGTTTACTGAGTGTGATTCATTTAATGAAAAGCACATTCACTTCTAGTTGTTTTCGTCCTCTATTCTGCAGTGTTTCGGTCTCCCACGTGTGTGTGGCGAGCTGTACTGCCGGGAACGGTGCAAAAAATAAATCAAGAAGTGTCGACGCAAAAATATGGTGTCGACGTAATTTTGACGTCGAAGCGTCGACGCGCCGCTAAAGCACTAGCAAAAACTCACATTTATTTTATAAAAAAAGTTTTTCTGCTCGCATGAGGAGGTGTTTCAGGCAATTCGAGCTGAAGAAATATTTTTCAAAACTGCAATGGAAACAGTTTTTGTGCATTTACAGTCACCTGACGTAGAATACGCGGCGTGTTTGGACAGAAGACGAGACAGAGTTCTTTATTAAACTCATTAAAGACAAAAGAATTACAGGAATACTGGATTCTAAACCTCAGATAAATGCCATATTTAAGACCGTGACATTTTTGGAATGATTATCGCGAGAGAAAAAAAAAGACGTTTTAGTCGCATAACATTGGTAAATGGAAACGGCGTAATTTCCCAATAGCCTAGTTTTTTATCGAAATTTTGAATAAATCTCAAAAGATTTGCACAAGATTCAAAAGATTTTGTAATGGAAACGTGCGTGTGAGCAATATTACTGTTGAACAGGGTGACATTTCACTGGTTTTGTATCGACGTCTGAAGTTTTGTCCTCATGAAAGGCTCGGTGTGAGTGTTTGCAGGCTTCAGATGATGAACACGAGTGTGTTTCTCACCTTTGGTGATGCTGAGAGTGTTGTCGCCGCTCGCTACGAAGTCATACAGCGCCACGAACAGGTTGGGGTCGTTCTCTCCGGGTCCCGCCAGCAGATTCTCCTTGGAGTTCCAGCGAGCCGCTTCAGAAAGACCCGGAGGCTCGAAACCGGGCCGCTGAAGAGCTTCTGCAAACACATCAGAGGTCAGAGGTCAACACACCACACTGAACGCTGACATGCGAGGGGAATTCCCAATACTAGAACACAGAACAATCTGACCAACATGAGAGAAATATTTACAGAAAAATTCTTAAATTATTGTAACATTAATCTCATGATGATTGAACATTACTGAATTGTAAAGCTTGCCAACTGTTCTTAAAGGTGCAGTGTGTAATATTTAGGAGGATCTGTTGACAGAAATGCAATATCATATACATATCTATGTTTTCAGTGGTGTATAAAGACCTTACATAATGAAGCGTTATGTTTTTATTAGCCGTTTCTGTCTCACACACACCGCGGGTCTCCTTACATCCACATGTTTCTACGGTGGCCCTGAATGGACAAACGTGCTTCGTCACTAGCAGCTTCTTTACACGAAGAACAACATAAAGTCAGCGAATAAAACACTGACACAATGATGAACAAGTAATAATAATATACACAATATTTACAACAATTAAGTAAACCTAATTTCTTAATTTATCTTTGTAAAGAAACCTAATTGTTTAACTGGCTACTCTCTGCGGTCTCAGACGACGACATCACTTCCTGACGGCCACCGCAACTTCTGTTGGGTGCAATTCACAACCTCACCACTAGATGCTGCTAAATATTACACACTGCACCTTCAAGAACAGTTGGCAAGCTTTAATAACAATTCAGTAATGTTCAATCATCATGAGATTAATGTCACAATAATTTAAGATTTTTATGTTTCTGAAAGAGTCTCTTCTGCTCACCAAAGCTGCATTTATTTAACCTTAAAAACTGAAATATTATTATAATGTAAATCAGCTGTTTTCTATGTGAATATATAGTAAAGTGTCATTTATTCCTGTGATCAAAGCTGAATTTATCATCATTACTCCAGTCTTCAGTGTCACATGATCCTTCAGAAATCACTATAATATGATGATTTGATGCTCAAGAAATATTTATGATTATTATCAGTGTTGAAAACAATTCATATTTCTGTAAAAACCTTGATTCATTACCATTTAAAAGTCTGGGATACTTTTAATCAGCAAGGACACATTAAATTGAGCAAAAGTGACAGTAAAGACATTTATAATGTTACAAAAGATTATGTTTCAAATAAATGCAGTTCTTTTGAACTTTCATCAAAGAATCCAGAAAAATAAAAAGTATCACGTTTCCACAGAAATATGAAGAATCACTGACATGTACGATTTCTCAACTGTCCTTAAAACTATTATTTTCTTATTTAGATTCTGCTTTTAGTGGAGATTCACCCGATAGAAACACACACCCCAGACATGTTCAGCAATAATCATCGGTACGTCACCACAGCTGTGTGTGTCACATGACATGTGCTGAACATTATTCGCATCTCTTTAATCAGTCGTTTCACACAATCCTAGAGTTGTCACGCTTCATGCTCATCACTGGAGTTTGACAGCCGTGATAAAGATGTTCCTCGTGTTGCACAGAACAACATGAGAGTCAGTAAATAATGAGAGAACGACAACAGTGGATTTTGGTAGTAATTTTAGATAATGTAACTTGTCTTTTATCATATTTAAATTAGCTTTTTGCTGTTCCCTTCAATGGCCCTGTCACATGAACTCAAAAAACTGCATGAGATATTGATGATTATACAAGAATCAGACAGACATTACCATTTTATTTTTTTTACATGAAGTATAACGTTTTGTCACCATAAACTGCTCATTCTTTGCGTCACGTCAAACTCAGATCCATCACTATAATCAAACACAGGAAAGATTTGAGATAAAACATCCATATTTAACATCCAACCAGACGCTTTTCAGTGTCACACTTGGTTCTTCTATTTATTTCCATTTTTTTCTTTCATATATTTTAGTAAATCACTAATTAGGTATCATTTGAAAGCTTAAACACTTAAAACTCTTCCTGTGAAAGCGTTTTAAACGGGACATTGTTACACCATAGAGCGATTCATTTATCGGACATTTAATTTTAAATGTAACAATATTATTACAACATTATTCTCCTGTTATCTCTGTAAAGCTGTTTTGAAACACTCTGTATTGTAAAAATATATATTTTTATAATATAAATATAATAATATATATATAAATAAAGGTGACTAAAACCTTTTAGCGGCAACATTTTGTGATATCAACTTCAAATTTGGAACAAAACTTGCTTTGATTTTCTAGCAACTTTAGAGTCCAAACTCTTTTGTGAAATATATATTTTGTATTACACCATTATATGAGAACTGAACTGAGCTGGACGATGACATCACAGTTTTCTCCAGAGCGGCTATATATATATATATATATATATATATATATATATATATATATATATATATATATATATATAAAGAAATGAACTAAATTAATTCCTTTTTTACAACAAAAATGTACCATCACTGAACACTGGACCATCACACTTGTACCATCACACTTAAGCTGGACTGTGACGCTATTTTCTTCTAAAAAAAACAAACTTTGTTGCATTATTTTCCTGTTATCTCTGTAAAGCTGTGCTGTAAAAAGCGCTGTATAAATAAATGTGACTTGACTTAATCACCTGACTTAAATAAATGTTTAGATCAGCACATAAGGTCTATAGTAAACTACTATAGCTTTTCTTCTTGAGTGTTTTCTATATAAAGGGTTAACAGGTTAAAAAGACATTTTCCAACCGTTACTGGCATTCAGTAATCTCACAAACACAAACGTGTCATTATTTTAAATCAGCCTGAGAGTTGAAATCGAACACACACACAGACACACACACACACACACACACACACACACACACACACACACACACACATGTTTGTTTTTGTGACTTATGAGGACATTCCATAGGCGTAATGGTTTTTATACTGTACAAACTATATATTCTATCCCCCTACACTGCCCCTGTCCCTAAACCTACCCCTTACAGGAGACATGCTGGATTTAAACATTTAAACAAAAACATTGTTTTTTATGTTTTTTAAGCTGTTTGAAATATGAGGACGCATGCAATGTCCTCACATTTCACGTGTAAGTTGTAATACTGGTGTAATACCCATGTCATTATACACATTTGTGTCCTCATATATCACAAAAACAAGCACACACACACACACACACACACACTCAATAAGATCATTCAGTAAATGAGCTCAAAGATGCATCCAAAACTCTCCACACACACACACACCAAACTGCACGGCTCAATCCAGACAGGAATCAGATTTCCCAGTGTTTTCTCCTCCCTCGTTTTTTCCCCTCTTTCTTTTCCTCGAGCCAGTATGTCTGGCTTTGCTCTCGCTCGTTCCCCCTCCTCCACTTTCCAAACAGACAGAAGGAGAACCGAGGCCTGGGATTCTCAGACCATCCACACAGATCCATCCGTGTGTTCATCCGAAGCCCGAGTTCAGTCTCGGACACTCCGTAATGGAGATTCTCTCACACACACACACACACACACGCTTACCTTCAAAGTAACAGCTGGAGGACGAAGAAAGTCCTTTCTTGGATTTACAGCCCACCAATTTTAAACAAATTTCCAACATTTTCATTTGCTTCCCAACACGTCCAAATGGAAAGATATAATCCAGTTCTTTTCTCTTTTATCCGAATGAAAGTTCAAAAGAAAGTAGCCAAAAACACAAAAAAGTTGTGTGTTAGTAGCTCAAGTCACATACAAAGTGAAGATAAAAGTCAAACACGGTTTTTCTTCATCTTAAACCCACTTCACAACTTTCTTCTAGCGACTTTCCAAAGTAACAGGCTCCATTTTCCCCCCGCTCTTCCCGTTCTTCTCGTTTTCTCTGTCCGGTGAGGAACTAGCCATCCACACGGAGATTTCCCACAACCACAGCAAGTGTGTAGGAGTTAGATGAAGCACTTTGACGATAGCGTTGTCTTTTTCATGGTGTTTGTCGTCTTGAGAGACGATCCAGAGGAAAAGCAAGAACTGATCCCTGCCAACAAAGAGGCCCTTTCAGGATCGGGGCCGATGACATCACTGCCGATGACATCACTGGCTCCGCCCCCCACTGAAACCTGCAGCATTATCTGCAGGGAGAGACTGAGTGTAACTGGAGTCCGCCTTTGTCTTTCCGCTCCACAAGCTCCTCCCACACACTATCTGTTGCTCACAGAATGAGTTCAGGCGTAAAACAAGTGCACAGGATCAAAAGCATAATGCCACAAGGACAGTCACATGGGTCCATTTTTTTAAATTGCATCATCTGAAAGCTGAATAAATAACCTTTTTATTGATGTATGATTGTTAGGATAGGACGAGATACAAAGTATTTGAAAATCTGGAATCTGAGGGTGCTAAAAAAATCAAAACATTGAGAAAATCTCCTTTAAAGTTGTGCATTTATGTTCGCGATTGTGCTGCATTCACTCACAAAAATAAACGTTTTATATATTTATGGTAGGAACTTTACAAAATATCTTAATGGAACATGATTTTTACTTAATATCCTAATGATTTTGGCACAAAAGAAAAATGGATAATTTTGACCCATATCATGTATTGTTGGGTATTGCCACATAAAAACAAACACATCTCAATTTTTTTATTTTTTATTACTGGGTGTTTACTTTTAAATGCTCAACAATATCGCGGTAAACATTAAGATAATTATTATGGACACTGGGTCTTGTCTAATGTTCACTAATACTTATTTGCACTTTTTATATAACTGGTTAATCAGGGGATTATTTATCTTTAATAAATTGGATAAAAAGCCAAATAATGTATTTTATTTTATTTTTTTGTGAATTGCAATGATTTCAATTCAACCAATGAGAAAGACTCACACATTAACAGAATGGTCAAGACGAAAAAAATCAGAGTATCAAATATCACAGTATTTATACGTGTACACATTTTATATAACTGGTTAATCAGTGGATTATTTCTTCAGTTAATGAGGAAAAAAGGCACATATTAAAGCCCACTGAAGAGCCTTGGAACGCACAGCTTTATATAATGCTTTGACATATGAATGGCTCCTCCCCCTTTTAAATAGCCAATAGCGTTTAGTTTCCCTCACAGACTGACAGCACCATGGAAGCGAATCCAAGCGCTGATGATGAATTGGATTCCTCTTTCAATATGACTAAACCATTCAAGCTTGAGAGACTCTGTTTTCTGTGTTCATGTGTATCAGTATATTGGATCCGTGCAGATCTTAAAGTGACAGTAGCCTAATATTCCTGCTCTATAATAACTCTAATCAAACAACAGAAGATTCACTCGTTCTCGATTGCTAGACGTACACCAGTGCCACACGCAACGCCAGTCCCGCGGATATAAAGGAATAAGGACATTTCATTCTACCCAACGACACACAAGTGCTGAATTAATACTCACACAGGTCAGTTTATTAGAGGAGTTAAACTTGAGGTAACCCAGCGCTGTTTCACTCGCTCTAACAGTTACACTATCACACTAAACGCATTTGAGTGTGTTGAATGTTGTTAGTTGGGTTGTTTGTTAGCTGTATGAGACTAAGTAAGCTAGATCAACATTAGAATAACATACAGATCATATTCTAACATTTCATCATGTTGAACTAAATAACATTGATTAGTTTTATGTACATTTGCTCTCCTGTCTAATAAAGTACATGAACACTCGCGTCTCTGTCGAGTGGAAGTTAGTCGCGGACGTGGAGCTCTCGCATCTCGAAACATGTTGATCTTCGTTTTAGTCTCTTTCTGTCTAAAGTCTGCTTGCCAGCGTGAGCGTCCTGCTAGGCATAACGGGCATAACCCAGTTGTCCACATCTGTCGCCATGGTTACTATGGCAGTACGAGCGGAAACAATGGTGGAAACCGAGGGTAACCGTTGTTCACACGCCCTGTTTCCTTGGTTAAAATCGCAATTTTCTCACGATTTACAAATAGTTGGAAACATTTGGGATATTGTAAGTAATCAACTAAAAAAAATATATAACATTGGCCTAGTGGTTTTTGGATATTTTACTGCAAAAATCCTACATATGTGTACCTTTAAGAGCAGTTTATTTATCCCACATTTATGCTTATGATCTACAGTTGGTGTTTATTTATAATATGATGTAAGTGATTGTAAGAGTGCATATTTTATCTTCCTCATCTTTTTGAATGAAAAACCAGCAATAGTAAAGCAAAGACATTTCAAAATAAGAGTCCTAGGCTGGTTTATAATTAAAAGTCCTGCATTGTGCATAAAGCTTTCTTCCTCAGGGTTATTATTTTCATTTATCTTGCATTTAATTCAAGGTAAACCCGTGTAGCTTTTTCTTGGCCAAAAACAGGAAGAAAGAAAAGTCTATTTCCTTATAAGAATACCCCCAAAAATGCAAAACCTGTTGTTCAAAAAGATGTTGCAAAAGATGTTCAAAACCTTTCATTGCAGTTGCTTAGGTATTAGGTTTTCTGAGTGGTTTATCTGGTTGCTAGGGTGATGTACGTGGTTGCTAGGGTGATGTACTAGTTGCTAGGGTGCTCTATGCGTTTCTTCCAATCTGGTGTTCAAGGGTCCTGCATTAATTGAATGTTAAAAGAGTTTTCTCGTTTGCTTAGACAAAAGCCAGGGTTGCAGAGGTTTTGTGAAAGAGGGGGAGGTGACAGATGAAGAAACATGAAGCACATTTCTCAGAGATGAGCTCATAGAGGATCATTTATAATAATACACTCTCCGTTAGCTGACGCACACCATCTCTCGCAGTCATTAAACACACACTCCTGCCCAACTCAACCAGTCTGTAGCGCTTCGCTCGAGACGCGTTTCTGTCAATGCGAAGCGTTTAGTTAGACGGAGGGTTTCATCATGAGCCCAGGAATGGAAACATGATCCAGGTGTGCTGGGTAATCACAACAGGCCTGACGTCACACACACTCTCAATCTCTCAAACACACACACACACACACACTCATCTCTCAAACACACACTCACACTCAATCTCTCAATCTCTCAAACACACACACACACACACACACAGTGCATGAGCTGCTCTTCCACTTACACTGCAATCATACCTTTTCCATTAAAGGTGCAGTGTGTAATATTTAGCAGCATCTAGTGGAAGTTGTAAAATTTTATTTTGTAAAACATTTTTTGCTCAGACTGTCCTCTCAGTGAAAGGTGTAAAATTCTGGAATTCATTACCTAATTATTTAAAATCTGCTGCAAGTTTTAATTTAAAAGCCACTAAGAGTCTTGGTTAATTCAGTAACAAACTTGTACTCATGTTTAGTTTTCTTTATTTTTTTTTGCGGATTTGTTTACTTTTTTTTACACACTTTTAACATTGTATCGCATATCGAATATTGCATTCTTCTGAGTTATCGCATTTTTCTTCAATATCGTGCAGCCCTAATCCCCACTTTTACAAAGGTGCGTTGTCGAGAACGGCAACTCTGCACGCAACCTATAATATGCTATCATATTTTGACAGATTTTGTTACTTTACATTGAAATTAACTGAATAATTTGACTAAATCTAAATGATCGCATTGTCCATCGGGTTTTTCACACTTATTATTTTTCCCTAATATTCACTATATGATCAAAGCAAACAGAACTACAACAGGACAACAGCATATTACTGCAACACACACACACACACACACCTGCATGACTCCATAATGAGAGACCGAAGGAGGAATGTAAACTGCACATTCTTGTCTTGTCCTGTTCAGTTGGTGTTACTGTAGTTTAATCTACGCATGTGAAGTCTCCTTCAGTTCTACACGCTTTATCACTCTAGAGTTTGACAGCAGCTTTACAGTGATGACAGGAGATTACAGTAACAGAGTGTTTAGGCTTTACAGCAGATCTAGAATAAAGTTATTGTCCAGATAAAGTTAGTTTTGATTGATTCACTTCCGTTGTAAAGATCATTAGTTATTAGCGTAGCGGCCGCTAACACACACACCGCTCACAGAAAACCCTGAACGCTCCGGCTCTCGTTCACACAGCAGTGTTTGAGATATGAGAAAAAAAATTGGAATCATATTTTAGTACACCTTAGTTAAATTACAGGCAAAATATGTATTCTAACCCTATAACTAGAAAAAGGTGAGGAATTTAATTGGACATAAAACAATGGCACAATAAAAAAAAAATCAGGTCTTTCTCAAAAAGTGCAAACGTGCAACATGAGGTAGGCCTGAATTCACTTGTTATCTCTTAACACTTTTTATTTTGCGGGGGTTAAAATAATTCCTTCGTTAATAAATCGAAAGATGAGTAACACTTGAGTTTGGTTTATTGAATACGTTATAATCGATATGAAATAGTGTGATTTCAGAGAGGTTTGACACATAGGCCCATTGAAGAAAACATTATGTTAACCAAGATGTTTTTGTATACTGATCAAAAGAGAGAATTTATTATTTATATTGTTGTCCATTTATCGAACTTCCATGCCTCTTATATAGTAATTATATATTACTATGTATCAATTTACTAATGCTCGGACACACTCGGACTCTCGCTGTCGCTCACGGAGTTCGTTATTCGCTTTTGTCCAGTCTGGCGCCTCATAAACAGACGCTGTGTTGTGTGTGTGTGTGTGTGTGTGTGTGTGTGTGTGTGTGTGTGTGTGTGTGTGTGTGTGTGTGTGTGTGTGTGTGTGTGTGTGTGTGTGTGTGTCTGTCAGTTACGCTCAGTGCAGCTTAGGTCTCCAATGTCTTTTTTTTTTTTTTAAATATGTCAAATGTTTGTCGTTATTGGAGTTGTCATAAAGAATAGAGCGTATTGTAGTACTACAGTGCTTTATCAATATGTTTAAGCTTTGGGTTAACGCGAAAAATAACTGACTGGGTCGTCTGACCAATCACCGCAGATTATCGTCGTGTAAAGGAGGGGTTTGGAAAATGAGTCGTCAAACGAATCATTAGGGAGTCGGTGAGCAAATCAGGTAAAAATAAATGCATATTATAAGACAACAAAAGTGTTTTTTGTCATTGCATGTAAAACTGTTGTTGGGGACTCCCAGAACAATATTAGGAACATTTTAAATTCCATAATAGGTACCCTTTAAGATGGAAAAATGTGGTTTTACAGATACTAGACACATGACTTTCAAATGAAAGATTGTTATCAAAGAACACACCCACATATACACACACACACACACACACACACACACACACACACACACGCGCGCAAGTTCCTAACCGACGACGAAGACTTAACAGAGCAGCCATCAAGTGTTAGGCAGTATTCTAGGTTATTACGTGTGGAAGTTTTTTGTCCAATAATTAGAATCTCTGTTTTTTCAGAATTTAGTAATAGGAAATTACTGGTCATCCAATTTTTTATATCAGCTATGCATTCCGTTAATTTTGTGAATTGGTAAGTTTCGTTAGGTTTTGAAGAAATATACAGCTGAGTATCATCAGCATAACAGTGAAAGCTAATTCCACATTTCCTAATTATATCTCCTAATGGTAGAAGAGTGAACAGCAGCGGTGTTGATGATGACTTATCTAATAGCATAATGATTTTGAGACATATACTTCCTTTAAAGGTCCCATATTGTACAACTGAAGTCTTTATTTTAGGTTTTTATGTTCTTAAGAGTATATATTTGCGGTATAAGTACCAAAAAGCATCTCAGTATATGTTTCCAGCTCTTTCTCAGGAGCTCTGCCAACAACAGCTGGAGTTTGGCCCGTCTACCTAATATTCATGAGCCTCTCTTCTGATTGGCCTGTTGTTTTCTGAGTGAGCCCCCATTGGTCGGGGAGGAGACTGAAGGCGGAGACTGAGTAGTTCTGACATCACAAATATACAGAAGTCACGATAGCTTGTGAAAAGGCACAGCTACTTTACTCAGGCTGTGTGTGTGTGTCTGTGGATCCACTGTTTTAAACTTAAGTAGTTTCATAACCTCTGACCTCTGTTATCATGAACACAGCCAGGAGATTTCAGTTTTGTTGAAGGAGACAACTTCTCTTAGCACACTGTTATCTGTGTGTCTCTGCAACGTCTGTCAGCGCAGCGCTCTCTCACTCGAGCATGTGGATATAAACACCATAATCATATGCTGACTCGTGTGTATGTGTACGTTCTGTACGATATCTGGGCAGTCTGCTTTATTAGCGTTTTTTTTTTCCTTTCGCGCTGCTTGAGCTTAAATGCTTTTGTTCTTTATATTTTTTGTTTACACATAGGCCTACTGTTTAATGTTTTCAACTAAAAGAAAACTTTAACATATATTGTAAGCTTGTTGTGTATATTAACAAATCGTAAGCTTGTTCAAAATTGGTGACAAAAACGGAAAAAAGGGAAATAATAATATTTTTTATGATTTTAATGAGACCTCACATGCATCACTGCAAACGCACGAAGGTGGACTCACAAACACGGTCATGTGACCTCACAAACACGGTCATGTGACCTCTCAAACACGGTCATGTGACCTCACAAACACGGTCATGTGACCTCACAAACACGGTCATGTGACCTCTCAAACACGGTCATGTGACCTCACAAACACGGTCATGTGACCTCACAAACACGGTCATGTGACCTCTCAAACACGGTCATGTGACCTCTCAAACACGGTCATGTGACCTCACAAACACGGTCATGTGACCTCACAAACACGGTCATGTGACCTCTCAAACACGGTCATGTGACCTCTCAAACACGGTCATGTGACCTCACAAACATGGTCATGTGACCTCACAAACACGGTCATGTGACCTCACAAACACGGTCATGTGACCTCACAAACACTGTCATGTGACCTCACAAACACTGTCATGTGACCTGAACACATGCATTACTGCAAATGCATGAAGGTGGACTCACAACACAGTCATGTGACCTCACAAACACGGTCATGTGACCTCACAACACGATCATGTGACCTGAACACATTAGGCTTGTTCGACTTCATGCAGCTCTGCGCAGACCGATCGGCGGCTGACTTGAAACAGTGCATGCCGGTTAGAAATTTTGTCCGACTTGATGCAGCGCTGACTCCACATGACTGTGACGTATGCTATCAAGGTACCGCGAGAGCGTTTCGAGAGCAGCCGCAGGATTCAGCCAGCGCAGATTCTCAAGAGCGGCTGCACAGGTTCTGATGACGACACAGCTTATCCACGATTGGCCGGATTCACTGCATGACAACGATCACGTGTGTTTCGTGTTTATTCGGTTTATTCTCACACGTCTTTAGTTCCACTAAAGCTCAGAAATCATTGTTTTATAACAGTAAACACTCTTTTCATGTAGTCGCGATGTATTGCGTTATGTTTATCAAAAAAAAACTGATTAAAAAACGTTGATTCCACTTCATTGATAGTAGCTGTAGACTTATGTTGAACTTTATTCTTGTTCAAACAGACGCTGTATGAAGCAGTACATAAATTATTGAATGAAAATGTCTCTGAAACATCTGTGTATTTAGCAAATACTGCATTTATTTCACTTCAGCTGTGGTAAAGTATACAAACACCACGTGAGCGTTCACTACGGGAACCAGAAAGTGTCCGACTTCACGTCTCCGTTTGCAGCTCCTCCCGCCTGCACGCGGCTACTCTCGCCGATCGCTTACATCCAGCCGCAGCCGATGTCGAACACACCTATAGGCTTGTTTGAGAAGGCGGCTGCAGTGAGAGGAGGAGTGAAAACAGCGCAGGCAAGCCGGACAGATCTCTCTTCTCGCAGCGGATCTGACACCTGCGAGATCAAAGATGGATCGTGGGATTCACACTCGTGCAGTGTTGCTAATAAACTGGATGTAGGCTAATTTAAGTTCTGTTGCTTTTAAATAAATATAATTAATATATATACCCAAAGTACTTATTTAATTCCATTCCAAATATGTTTATCAATCATTTTTTCTTTAATAAAGAGAGACATGTGTGTTTTGTGTGTGTTTTTTAAAATAAAATGGTAAATGGACTGCATTTATATAGTGTTTTCACAGACCCAATGGCCACCACAGCGCTTTACATTTTGCCTCTCATTTACACATTCACTCATTCATTCATACACCGACCGCGGTGTCAGCCGTGCAAGGGGCCATCCAGCTCGTCGGGAGCAGCTGTGGTTAGGTATCTCTCTCTCACACACACACACACACACACACACACACACACACACACACACACAGCTGGGGTAAGGTGTCTCTCTCTCACACACACACACACACACACACACACACACACACACACACACACAGCTGGGGTTAGGTGTCTCTCTCTCACACACACACACACAACACACACACAGCTGGGTAGGTGTCTCTCTCCACACACACAACACACACACACACACACCACACACCACACAGCTGGGGTTAGGTGTCTCTCTCTCACTCACACACAACACTCACACACACAACACAACACACACACACACAGCTGGGGTTAGGTGTCTCTCTCTCACACACACACAC
Organism: Chrosomus eos; assembly: GCA_036326025.1. Lineage (NCBI taxonomy): Eukaryota > Metazoa > Chordata > Actinopteri > Cypriniformes > Leuciscidae > Chrosomus > Chrosomus eos. The sequence continues at coordinate 1,029,547 of CM070820.1, forward strand.
ACACACACACACACACACACAGCTGGGGTTAGGTGTCTCTCTCACAACACACACACACACACACACACAGCTGGGGTTAGGTGTCTCCTCTCACTCACACACACACTCACACACACACACACACACAACACAACACACAAACACACAACACAGCTGGGGTTAGGTGTCTCTCTCTCACACACACACACACACACAACACACACACACACAAGCTGGGTTAGGTGTCTCCTCTCCCCACACACACACACACACACGATCCCACACACACACACACACCAGTGGGGTTAGGTGTCTCTCTCTACACACACACACACACACAACAGCGGGGTAGGCTCACACACACACACACAGCTGGTAGGGCACTCTCCACACACACCACACACACACACACACATGGGGTTAGGTGTCTCTCTCACACACACCACACACACCACACAGCTGGGGTTAGGTGTCTCTCTCTCACACACACACACACACACACACAACACACACACACACACACACACACACACAGCTGGGGTTAGGTGTCCTCTCACTCACACACAACACACAACACACACACACACACAGCTGGGGTTAGGTGTCTCTCTCACACACACACACACACACACACACAGCTGGGTTAGTGTCTCTACACACCAACCACACACACAGCTGGGGTTAGGTGTCTCTCTCTCCTCACACACACACACCACACCACACACACCACAACACACACCACAGCTGGGAGTGTCCGTTAGGTGTCTCTCTCTCACACACACACAACACACCACACAGCTGGGGTTAGGTGTCTCTCTCCACACACACACACACACACACACCAGCTGGGGTTAGGTGTCTCCTCACCACACACACACACACACCACACACACACACACACACAACACACACACACACACTAGGGGTTAGGTGTTCTCTCTCTCCCTCACACACACACACACACACACACAACACACAGCTGGGGTTAGGTGTCTCTCTCACACACACACACACACACACGGGTAGTTCTCTCTCACCACACACACACACACACACACACACAAGCTGGGGTTAGGTGTCTCTCTCTCCTCACACACACACACACACACACACACACACACACACACACACACACACAGCTGGGTTAGGTGTCTCTCCCACACACACAACACACCACACACACACACACACAGCTGGGGTTAGGTGTCTCTCTCTACACAACACACACAACACACTGGTAGGTCCTACATGACACACACCCACACGCGGGGTAGGGATTCTCCTCTTCATCTCAAACCACTGACCCATCCAGCCACACACACATCACAACACACACATACACACACATCAACTGTGAGTTAGGTTGTCTTCTCATTCTCAACACCACTTACACACACACACCACACAGCTGGTTAGGTTCTCTTCTCTCACACACATCAGCAACACACTTACACACAAGCTGAGTTTGAGTGATCCTCCTCAACTAACAAAAACAACCCACGACACACGCCAGTCATGGGTTTAGTGTCCTTCTAACTTCATGCACCTACACTAACAACACACAACACAAACATCACACACCAACACACAACAGCTAGAGGTTAGGGATCTCATTAACTCAAACTCAAACACACAAACATGCACACAAACACACACATCACGTGCGTGATGTATCTGTCGATACATCTCTCTCTCACACACACACACACACACACACACAGCTGGGGTTAGGTGTCTCTCTCTCCACACACACACACACACACACACACACCACACACACAAAGCTGGGGTTAGGTGTCTCTCTCACACACACAACACACACACAGCTGGGGTAGGTGCTACTCTCCACACACAACACACACAGCTGGGGTTAGGTGTCTCTCACACACACACACACCACAGCTGGGGTTAGGTGTGTCTCTCTCACACACACACACACACCACACAACACACACACAGCTGGGGTTAGGTGTCTTCTCACACACACACACACAAACACCAGCTGGGGTTAGGTGTCTCTCTCTCTCACCACACACACACACACACACACACACCACACACACACACACACACACACACACACCACACACACACACGCTGGGGTTAGGTGTCTCTCTCTCACCACACACACACACACAGCTGGGGTTAGGTGTCTCCTCTCACACACACACACACACACACCACACACACACACACTCACGGGTAGGGTCTCCTATCACACCACACACACACTCACACACACACAACACACCACACACCACACAGCTGGGGGTTAGGTGTCTCTCTCCCAACACACACACACACACACCACACACAGCTGGGGTTAGGTGCTCTCTCTCCTCACACCACCACACACACCACACACACACACACAGCTGGGGTTAGGTGTCTCTCTCTACTCACTCACACACACTCACACACACTACACACACACACACACACCACACACACACCACACAGCTGGGGTTAGGTTGTCTTCTCTCTCACACACCACACACACACTAGGGTTAGGTGTCTCTCTCTCACACAACCACACACACCACACCACACACAGCTGGGGTTAGTGTCTCTCTCTACTCACACACACACAAACACAACACAACACACACACAGCTGGGGTTAGGTGTCTCCTCTCTCACACACACACACACACACACACACACACACACAAGCTGGGGTTAGGTGTCTCTCTCACACACACCACACACACACACACACAGCTGGGGTTAGGTGTCTCTCTCTCACTCCAACACACACTCACACCACACACACACACACACACACACACACACACACACACACACACACAGCTGGGGTTAGGTGTCCCTCTCTCACACACACACACACAGCTAGGGGTTAGGTGTCTCTCTCTCACACACACACACACACACACACACACACACACACACACACACACACACACACACACACACACACACACACACACACACACAGCTGGGGTTAGGGGTGTCTCTCTCACACACACACACACACACAGCTGGGGTTAGGTGTCTCTCTCTCACACACACACACACACACACACACACACACACACACACACAGCTGGGGTTAGGTGTCTCTCTCTCTCTCACACACACACACACACACACACACACACACACACACACACACACACAGCTGGGGTTAGGTGTCTCTCACACACACACACACACACACACACACACACACACACACACACAGCTGGGGTTAGGTGTCTCTCTCTCACACACACACACACACACACACAGCTGGGGTTAGGTGTCTTGCTCATGGACACCTCGACACTTGGTCAGGTGGAACCGGGGATTGAACCACCAACCTTTCGGTTTGTAGAACCACTGAGCCACTGCCGCCCTAAAAATTAGAGATGCACCGAATACAATTTTCTAGGCCGATTCCAATTTCCGATTTCTCAGAGTTTGAACTGCCGATTTCGATTTCATTTCTTCTAACCACTTTACAGCACACACACATATTTTATCTCTTTTCTTTAGTTTAACATTTTACATAGAACATTTTTTGAACAGTAATCCATCGCTCAACATAAAAAAAAATCCCCACGGGCCCCGGGGCCAGTAGATCAGAGTTTTGCTGGCCCCTTCTATATTTTGACTGACCCTGAAAGAAATATAAGGAAAATCACTTTTCCATTAAACTGTATTTATTGTATACATTAGGAATACATCATTAATCAGAACAGCGAAGGGAGCCACTAGAGACATGCAAAAATAACCCATTTTCAGCGTGCAGTAGATGATCTGTCGATAACATGCTCTCTCCTCATCTCCATCCCTCTCTCTTTTTTTCTCAGTCTCCTCATCTTACTTATTAAAGCTAAAGTTATTCATTCAAGAGCTGTGAGTGACTTTCTTTTTGCCTTTTGTTGTTTGATTCGCAGTAATGGCGTGATCGTCAGCATGTTTATTAGACCTCTTCCCCTTTTAGAACGAGTGCAGATCTAATGCACCATATTTTCTCCCAACTATTTCCATAACTGCGTCCATTTTAGACATAAACTGTTGAAGTGAATCTCCAAGCCGGTCATTTTGACATTTTTGTGTACATTTGATCGTTTAGATGCGCACGTGAAGCCCAAAGTATAATTTGCTTGTCTCGTTGCGGTCTGTTTCGGAGCGTGTGCCGCATTGGGAACCGCATCTCTTGCTCAGATTTTTGAGCTTTTAATCGCTCTTTTATCAAATCATACTAATATCACAGATCTAAAGTGTAACCATAACTTGAATGTTTAGTTCTGTCCTCCGTCAGGTGTTGTGCGCGCTGTGGCACCGCGTGAGATCTCTCTCTCCCCCTCTCTCTCTCTCTCTCTCTCTCTCCTCTCTCTCTCTCTCTCTCTCTCTCTCTCTCTCTCTCTCTCTCTCTCTCTCTCTCTCTCTCTCTCTCTCTCCTCTCTCTCCTCTCCTCTCTCTCTCCTCTCTCCTCTCTCTCTCTCTCTCTCTCTCTCTCTCTCTCTCTCTCTCTCTCCTCTCCCCCTCTCTCTCTCCTCTCTCTCCTCTCTCCCCCTCTCTCTCTCTCTCTCTCTCTCTCTCTCTCTCTCTCTCTCTCTCCTCTCTCTCTCTCTCTCTCTCTCTCTCTCTCTCTCTCTCTCGACTGCGCGAATAGCAAAATGCATCACAGACAAATGGTTTAATTGTATTATATATAGAAATGGCTGGCGACTCAGCGAGATGGTAAAAAATCTTTATAGCAATAATAAATGATAGCCTACGTGTAGTTCTCCAGTACCGACAGCAGAACCGATAACGTCCGAGCGTATCGATACAGCGCGGTCTTTCAAAATTCAGTCCCGTTTAATACCGGGTTTCGGTACCCATCCCCAGGTGTACTGTGTTTTCCACGACACTAGAATGTCCTCTTTCTCGTATTAGCCTCGTAGTTATTTGACATTTTAACACGTTATAAATAACCTGAATTAACATTGACACTCTTCGCGCCACTGTGTATGACGTTTGCTGTTTGTTTTGCTGATGGCCAGTTACTGGCCCCCGCGGGCAAGTGACTGCAATCAACTAGCCCGACATACTCTTTTACTGGCCCCGGGCCATCGGGCCATTGCTATTCGCTATAAAATCCCTGGTGTGGGAAATTCACACTCATCTAAAGTGCAGTGTGTTATGAAGAACCATTTCCTTTTCACAGTCAATATCCAACTAAAAAAAATGCGTTCATTTCAAAAAGAAAATTGATTTTCTTTTCTGACATAGCCTACTCCAATTCTTGTTAAAACACACCAGACATGCAAATCCTGTGCATTTTGGCCACTTTTTGTGTGAAATCATATTTATTTTGTCCATCAAAATAGTGCTTTCACTTAAATTGAGCGTGAGCAGCGCAGCACGTGTGATGCTGATGTTGAGCGATGTTAATCATGCGGCACCAGAGTGCATTTGACAAAATCAGCCGATTCCGGTCCCCAGCCGATCAATCGGTGCATCTCTAATAAAAAATACATTACATGACCCATAGAGATCGCACTGTCAGACAGTTTGGGAATATACACACATAACGTATACACATAAAACAAGATATCAGAGTTTTAAAATCAAACATTTTAAAAGAGAACAATACATCACGGATGTTTAAACCAATGGGCATTAAGCTGTGTCGTCAGCAAGTCGTTTCCCATCATGCTTTTGATCAGCGCAGTCGGTGGAGAGCAACTGCAGAATCCGACACGTGCGCCTTGCGGTCGCCAGAGTTTTTCTGACATACATCAGCATGACATCAGAGCAAAGGCGGACCGCACGCACTCGGACACATTTATAACCGGTATCTCGTGCTGATCACCGGTTCACAACACGGTCATGTGACCTCACATCACGTATCACTGCAAACGCATGAAGGTGGACTCACAACACGGTCATGTGACCTGAACACAAACGCATGAAGGTGGACTCACAACACGGTCATGTGACCTGAACACAAACGCATGAAGGTGGACTCACAACACGGTCATGTGACCTGAACACAAACGCATGAAGGTGGACTCACAACACGGTCATGTGACCTGAACACAAACGCATGAAGGTGGACTCACAACACGGTCATGTGACCTGAACACAAACGCATGAAGGTGGACTCACAACACGGTCATGTGACCTGAACACAAACGCATGAAGGTGGACTCACAACACGGTCATGTGACCTGAACACAAACGCATTAAGGTGGACTGACCGTGAACGGTGAACACATTGCAGTTTTGCGCTCCGGGCCGCGACGCCTCCCGCTTCCCCGAGGCCTTGATGAAGGGCAGCGCCGGCAGACTCGGTCTCCGCTGGTCCCCGACGGGCTTCCCCGGCTGCTGCCCCATAAGGGCCCGACACACACACACACACACACACCGGATCCCGGTCCCGACGAGTCAGAGTCCAGCGCCGGTCACGCATCCACAGCCAGATCCAGAAGCCTGTCCGGGTCTAATCACAGATCACGGGTTCAAAAGTGCATAAGAGTAGACATAATGCGTGTCCCAAATGACACACTATACACTTACACACTATGTAGGCTACTCAACCGTGTAGTGTACGAACTTTCTAAATTGATTTTGTCTTTAACATCGGAGCATCATCCGTGAACTTAAAGTGGCATAGAATAGTGTACAAGTGCATGATTTGGGACGCAGCTTATATTCAATTCAATTCACATTTATTTGTATAGCACTATTTACAATGCACATCATTTCAAAGCAGTTTTACAGAAAATGCATGAGTCCACATCTGTTATCAGAGGAAACTGTCTAAGTTATGTATTTCAGAAATGTACATAAGTTACCTCTGATAACAGATCATACAAAAAAGCAGGAACTGTGGGATGAATAATAATAATATAATAATGTCATTCTCACGTGTAAGAGGAGGACCTAACATCAGTCTTCAGGGTGATGACGTCACTGAAACCTCCACATGATCAACAGAAACTCTGAGAAGGGTTGTGCTGATGAGCTGTCAATCATAGTGACGTCACGCTAATATGAATATCTCCAGGCCAGTGGCTCATCAGACGTGTCAATAATTCGCTCAGATATGCTGATGTGCATGAAACTACAGTCAATTATCATCGTTATTCACTTTAATTACTTTCAAACAGCAGATCTTCGATAGTGATTGTCAAGACTGTTTATTAGTAGTGTCATTCAGTACATAAGTGTTACTACATGTAGTAATTATTTTTTTACGTTTGCAGCAGCTGTAAACAAGCACATCGACGTCACTGCGGTGAATAACGTTGATGAGATTTCAGCTAAATTAATTAAACACATGTAACGTTAGGTGTAAAATAGAGTCTGAACTCCCACAGAAACTCTCACACGCGGTGTTATCCCGATTAAACCCTCGGTTCGTGTAACTTTGACTTGAAGTGTATAGTTGGAGTTTGTTGGAGTTGGAGTTGTTAAGTCTCGTCACTTCCGCGTGCAGTTCTATCTCTATCTCGAGATCCTGAGGCGAATATAAACGCTCTCCGCGCCGTCTTTATGCCTCTCCTGTCGGGCTCGTTTCCTCACCGAACATTCCCTGGACGCTTCCGCAGTTTTTTAGTGTTGATTCTCGCCATGTCTTCCTTTTATTTCATAACTTTCAGCACTTTTCCTGGGGTCGCTCGTCGTCGCAGGAACCGCCATATTCGCGCACGCGAGCTCCGCTCATGACGTCACACGCACGCCGCGCTCTTCCGCCAACAATCGCTTCAATTCCTTTTTTAATTTTTACACTTTAATTATTATTATTTTTATCTTTCTACATCTCACAGGCACACTTTTATTCTTTCCTTGATGTATTATATGTATTATAGTAACTTAATCGTATATTGTTTAATTCTTGCAATTAAACATATGTATGATACTGTTCATTTCATTTAAAAGTTGTTTATTTCCTTGAACATACTCAAAACTAAGCTGTTAAAATGTGTAAATATTTGTAAACATTTTGATGTTTTATTCTATTGATTGCTTATTGCTTATTTTGGCTTGTTTGGTATATATGTATATTATTTTTATTTCTTGTGTTAAAATGTGTCAATATTTGTAAACATTTTGATGTTTTATTCTTTTGCTTGCTTATTACTTATTTGGTATATATTTATATTATTTCTTGTTTATTTTATTCTTTATAAAGCACTTCGGTCAACTTTGGTTGTGTTTTACATGTGATCTAACAATAAATGATGTATTTATTTTTTACTTTCTTTTTTAAAATAAAATAATCAGTATAATTTCTATCCTGCAGTGAGTGAATGTGTGTGTGTGTGTGTGTGTGTGTGTGTGTGTGTGTGTGTGTGTGTGTGTGTGTGTGTGTGTGTGTGTGTGTGTGTGTGTGTGTGTGTGTGTGTGTGTGTGTGTGTGTGTGTGCGTGTGCGTGTGCGTGTGCGTGTGCGTGTGCGTGTGCGTGTGCGTGTGCGTGTGCGTGTGTGTGTGTGTGTGTGTGTGTGTGTGTGGTGATTACAGAAGCTCTGCCCTCTAGCGGTCTGATACTGTCACACTATTAAAGGAACAGTTCACCCAAAAATGAAAACTTAATTTCCATTGACTTCCATTGTATTTATTTACGACACTATGCAAGTCAGTGGGGTTCTTTAACTGTGTTATTCAGCAGAACAAAGAAACACATACAGGGTTGGAACAATTTGAGGGTGACAGATGTGCTTAACACAATATTACTTAACATTACAAACATAAAAGATAAACATTTTAAACTATCTTAAGTGGTACGAGATTAAATGCTGGGTAACACGTCTCCTATAGTGTTTCAGAAGCTGTGCATGATGTTCAAGTTACTTTATTTATACCCGAAGGTAGATTTTGTTTGCAGTAGAGTCACACACCATCACATTTCCACACACCATCAAAAAGTTCTTATCGGTCAAAAATAAAATAAATGCATAAACATACGTAAAAATTTGTATGTAAGATACAAGTACTACAAAGGATTTAAATACATAAGTACAATTTGTTTGTAATAGACGCGTATAAAAACTAAAACTAGAGCAATAGAATAGGTACATACATATTGTATGTTACAAAAGACAGAATGTGCAAAATATAGCTATAACTTATTTTTCAATGTAATGGCTGCAGGAACAAAACTATTTTTGTGTCTTTTTGTTTTACACCTGGGGATCATAAACCTACGCCCGGAGGGTAGAAGCTGGAACTCTGTGTGCAGTGGATGAGAACTATCGTATAAAATTGAACTAGTTATGCGCTGTACCTGTTTTGTGTATAAGGTCTCCACGTTCGGCTGTTGCTCACCAATCAGCCTACTAGACCACTTTACAATTTGGTTGAGTGAGTTTTTATTTTTCAAAGTGAGATTCCCAAACCAGGCTGCTAGTGCAAACGATAAAACTGACTCAATAAAAGCGTGATAAAATAGGGTCATGATAGATTTATCAACCTGGAATTTACTCAATTTCCTCAAACAAGACAGATGCTGATGCCCTTTTTTACATACCACTTCACAGTTACTTCCGAATGTGAGTTTGGAGTCTATTATCATCCCCAGGTATTTACTGTATATGAAGCGACACATTCAACAGTTTGACCATTGATTGATGTAATTTCTTGTGTATAGTTTTTTTTTTCTTGTCATTTGTTTTAACTACATTTAGTTGAAGGTGAGACGCCTCACGCCATTCAACAAAATCATCGATGACTGGACCGTGGCCTGTTTCCCTATCTTGGAGCAGGCTGACAATTATTACTGAGTCATCTGCGTATTTAATTATAGTCCTGTTTTCCCACCTGCTCTGGCACATATTTGTGTACAGGATAAAAAGCAAAGGTGAGAGTACACATCCTTGTGGAGAGCCTGTTGATGAACAGACTTTCTCAGAAAAAATGCCATTCACTCTCACTCTTTGCGTCCAGTTTGTTAAAAAATTGAGGATCCAGCCTATCAGGTTATTGCTCAGATCAAACTGTTCTAGCAGCCGTGTGGTTAAAATATGAGGTTGAATTGTATTAAAAGCTGAGGAAAAGTCAATAAATAAAAGTCTGGCATGTGAGCCATTGTTATCTAAATGCTTAAAAAGTAAATTAAGTAAAGTGACTGTGGCATCTTCCACCCCCCTGCGGGGTCTATACGCAAATTGCAGAGGGTCAAATAAATGCTCCGTTTTTCTCAATATTTCAGATCTCACCAATTTTTCAAATAATTTCATCACTACTGATGTGAGTGCCACTGGTCTAAAATCATTAAGGGTTTTAGTGGTGTTTGATTTAGGAACAGGGATAACCACAGCATCCTTCCAGACCTCAGGTACTGATTGTGCCTCTAAAGACTTGTTAAAAATGTGATGGAAAGGAGTACACAATTGCTTTGAGGATGCGCCCACAGATGTTATCTGGACCATAGCTTTTGTTGACTCTTATAGAGCGGAATGCTTTTTGCACTTCTGCTTGCGTTATATTAAAATGTTGAACGTCTACAAGCTGGTTACTCAAAGTGTCAATCTCATTGCTAAAATCGAAAATATTAAAACGATTATAAAATTGAATAAGAGCACTGGCCATCTCAGTATCTGAACTGAAACCATTCAGCGTGACTGGGCTTCTGCTCTTTAAATTCTGGAGGCCTGCTATTAGTAGGGAGGTTAAGTGACTTTTGACTTCAAGTCATGATGCAAAGGTCCCCTTTGGTATGGAAGTACCTTAGGGCCATAGAAATAAATTTATCCTAAGACACAAGTAAGATCACATTTTTTATCTTATATTCGCATATTTTTTAAAAATGGCATACTTGAGAGGCCCATATCTTTACTTCTGTTATAGCTATAATGACAAATTTGGTATCAACGGGTAAATTTTTGTGATCAAGGAGCCCAATAAAATAGATTCCAAGACTAAAAAACAATAATGTTGTCCTTAACATGACAATTGGAGGTGAAGAATGCATTTTTTTATTAAAAAACGCATGCCAAACACACAGTCCATTCACAACTTAATAATTTCTTAGTTTAATTCTGCTTCGCATGCGCCCTTTACAGCGCTGTCTGAAGACGCGTGTCCTGCGTTGAGCATGGGCATCTGGTCATTTACGTCTCAAGGTAACTCAGAACTGTGTCACAGCTCTGGAGCCCTGGAAGGCGATCGACTGGTGTAAACCTGGGAGTAATCTCTAAACTGATAGTGGTTTCGACAGACGCCTCCAATTTCGGCTGGGGTCAAGCCAAGAAAAGAGCTTGCACATAAACTGTCTAGAGATGAAGGCGGTCGAGAACGCCTTGCGGTTCTTTCTTCCCCTTCTAAAGGGCCACCATGTCCTTGTCCGCACGGACAACATGTCGGTGGTTTCCTACATAAATCGCCAGGGCGGTCTGAGATCACGGAACCTTCATGCACTGGCAGAACGCATCCTTGAATGGGTTAAACGCAACCTACTCTCGCTGAGAGCGGCGCATGTGCCAGGCCATCTTAATGTGGGTCCAGACAGGCTGTCCAGGGACAATGTTCCCCCAGGGGAATGGTCCCTCCACCCTCAGACAGTTCAGCTGTTGTGGGACACCTTTGGCACAGCAGAAGTCGACCTCTTTGCATCTCAAGACAACGCTCAGTGTCCAATATGCTTTACAAAGAACAAGGACGCGCTGGTCCATCACTGGCCCAGCCGCCCTCTCTATGTCTGCATGTCTGAATGTCTGCATGGGTGTGTCTCCTATGTGTTTTTAGTATTAATTTGTATGTAGTAGCAGTATTTTAGTTGTTTTAGATGGTTGGTACCTGACAAGGACTGTCCTTAATTTCGTTGTACTCGTTACAATGACAAATAAATATTCTATTCTATTCTATTCTATTCTATTCTATTCTATTCTATTCTATTCTATTCTATTCTATTCTATGCTTTCCCTCCGATCATGCTGTTACCACAGGTAATCAAGCGTATAAGGGAGATCGGTTCCTGTGTACTTCTAGTAGCTCGGTTCTGGCTGAACCAAGTTTGGTTTCCGGAGCTGATGCAGCTTCAGAGCTTGCCTCCGTGGCCTGTCCCGTTGAGGAGATCTCCTCTCACAGGCAGGGGGTACTATTTGGCACCCACGACCTGAGCTTTGGGCTCTGCATGTGTGGGCCATTAACGGGTACCCGTCAGTCTCCCCGACGGAGTGCTCAAGGTATATGTGGTGGCTATTGCTGCGTTTGTCAAACATTCGCATGGCCAGTCACTGGGTAGGAACAACCTTGTAGTCCGCTTCCTCAGGGGAGCTAGAAGGATGAACCCTCCTCGTCCCCCCTCGGACCTTTCCTTGGTCCTGGAGGCCATGAAGGGTGCCCCTTTAGAACCTCTACAGTCTGTGGACTTTAAGTATCTCTCATTGAAAACCGCCTTTCTGGTGGCTATCGCCTCAGTCAAGCTGGTGGGTGACTTACACACACTTTCTGTTAGCGCGTCGTGCCTTGAGTTTGGGCCTAATGACTCCAAGGTCATCCTCAAACCAAGACATGATTATGTCCCCAAAGTACTTGCCACTCCTTTCAGAGCACAAGTCTCTGTGGATCTGACAGCGAGTCTGACATTCTCTCGTCACAGGCGATTTTTGAGATTCGCCTTCGAGGGCCAGGCATATGAATACACAGTCCTACCGTTCGGCCTGTCCCTGGCATCCTGTATATTATGATGTGCATGGACACGGCTCTCGCGCCCCTGAAACTTCAGGGCACGCGAGCTTTGAACTATTTGGACGATTGGCTGATTCTAGCTCGATCTCATTCAGAGCTCATAGAACACAGGACCATATTACTCGAACACCTCGAGAATCTTGGTCTCACAGTCAGTTGGGCGAAGAGTTCGCTGTCCCCCAGCCAGGAAATATCCTTTCTGGGCACAGAGCTGAACTCGCTGTCAATGACAGCGCGACTATCGCCAGAGCGCATACTGAACATTGCGGCACTATAGTCCTGCTCAAGAGATTTCAGAAAATGCTGGGCCTCATGGCCTCATCATCATCAGTACTCCAGCTGGGTCTGCTTCGCATGCGCCCACTGCAGTGGTGGCTGAAAGCACGAGTGCCGTCTCGAGCTTGGGCCTTCAATCTGTTTCGCCTCAGGGTCAGTCACAAATGCGTCACAGCTCTGAAACCTTGGAAGGCGACCGACTGGTACTGGTACCACCGCCTCTTCAATTTGACATTCTCTCTTCGGATCTGACAGCGAGTCTGACGTGAATCTCCTTTGCCTGGTTAGGGCCCTTAGAATTTACGTGGAACGTTCAGCTGCTTTCAGACGGTCAGGACAGCTATTTGTTTCGTTTGGCCGATCTAAAGGTCTAGCTGCCTCGAAACATAGCCTTTCCAGGTGGATAGTGGACGCTATCTCACTGGCTTATACATCTAAGAGCCTTCGTTGCCCTCTGGGCGTCAGAGCTCATTCCACTAGAGGCATGCCTCTTCGTGGGCCTGATCCAGTGGGATTTCCCTTCATGATATCTGTATGGCGGCAGGCTGGGCTTCTCTGTCTACATTTATAGGGTTCTATAACCTGGAAGTTCCCGCGCTCCAAGCTAGACTGTTGTCAGTTTAGTTTATCCGCTCAGTTCTGCCGGACTCGATTATGCGGACTGAAAAGTTTTCAGTTCAGGCAGGCTATTGCCTCCCCTGACTGTTATACCGTGTTAAGCACCCTCTATGCATTTAAGGTAACCACGTTTACCTTATATCATTCTTATTAAGCCCATTCCCAATGTCGGCTTTTTATACCCCCATATCATATGAACTCAGGGCGCTCGACCTTGGGTCAGTGTTGTGGTCGATTTAGCACGCACGGTGTTTTAAATTGGATTCCCGTAGCGTAAGCTAGCTTACGCAACATGAGAGTACTCTCGTAAGAGAACGTCACGGTTACTAACGTAACCTCGGTTCTCTCTAGAAGAGGGAATGAGTGTTGCGTAACCCTGCCGTGCTTGTGCTACCACCTGGTTTCGCTTCAGTCGATGAAAACCGAGGAGCATCTTATCAAGCTCTGGCTTATATAGGCATAAGCCACGGCCATTCCCCCACACGCCCACTCATTGGTGCTTACGTCACGAGCAGTGCCTCGATAGGTTGCAGCAGTTGCCTCATAGCACCCAATAGGCGCGCGAGCTGCCTCGCCTTGGTCTGCTAGCTGCAGCAAGTGTGTTTTAAATTAATACAAATTATAAGGATAATTTTTGGCTTCAGTATTCTCGAGAAAAGAGGTTTTCCCTCTAATGTTTTTTTTCCATAGTCAACTAGCTAGCTATTTATTAGTTATCTAACATTAAAAACATTTTTCTATTTAATGAGAAAGTCATACGAACCTCAAAGTGTTAACCTGTCACCTCTGACCTTCGACAGCTGTCACAGCTCCTGGTGCAGATGGGATGGGTTGTTGCAGGAACTGATATGCTATAGGCTACTCCTGACTGGTCGAAATCCCATGCTACTTAGGACAAATGTAATGTACAGAAGTAGCTGCACTGCTTAAATACAAAATTAAAGTTTTTGAACAAAAAGATAAGTCACTCTAATGAAAATTTTTATGTGAAATGTGCATATTTACCCCCAATTGTCATGGTATGGGGAAAGTTATTATCTTTTTAAACTTGAAACCAATTTTATTGGATTCCTTGACCCCAATGTACACTTTGACACCAAATTTGTCATTCTAGCAATAACAGAAGCAAAGCTCTGGTGGTTAATCATGACCGTCATCCTCTTAATGAAATATCTCAAGCTTTCGTGAGTACCCACAGCTCAAGATTAATTCATCCACGCTGCTACAAAGAGCGTTTTAGAAAATCTTTTTTCCCAACTGCAATTAGATTTTATAATCAGTGTTATATAAGATGATACAGATGATGGTCATATATAATCATGGTCAAATGCTTTGAAAAATTGATATTTGAGAACAAGACTGTGTTGTTGTTGTGTATGTTGTTGTTGTTTATTTATTTATTGTATTTTTGTGCTGCTGTGACATAAATTTCCCCCTTGGGGATTAATAAAGTAAATCAAATCAAATCAAATCAAATCAAAGATATGGGCTCTAGAGTATTTTCGGCGCATTGGCGGCCATTTTTGAAAAAACATGTTTATTTCTGATACAAAGTGTGATCTCAATTGTCTTAGGATAAATTTATTTGTATGACCCTAAGGTACTTCCATACCAAAGGAGACCTTTGCATCATGACTTGAAGTCAAAGGCCTATTTTTTGGGCTTAACCTCCCATATGGTTTTCATACTGTCCCAGGCTGACCCAAGGTTGTTTGTTGCCATCTTGTTCTCCAGTTTATATTTATAGTCTCGTTTAGCCTTGAGAATTCCTATTTTTAGATCCTTTTTTGCTATTTGTAGTTCAACAGTGTCACCCCCCTTAAAACATGATTTTTTTTCTGTAAGCTATCTTTAACAGATTTAGTTATCCAAGGTTTGTTGTTAGGGTAAATTTTCACCTGTTTACATGGAACAATCATGTCTCTACAAAAAGCAATATATGAGCATGTCACATCAGTCAATTCATTTAGGTCATCCTCACAGGACTTTTGAAACATTTCCCAGTCTATGCAATCAAAGCAATCTTGTAAGCATAACACAGATTCATCAGTCCAATCCTTAATTACTTTAAATTGAGCTTTATGACGTGTTTTTGCTTTTACGAGGAACAAAAGCCACATGTTTTCTGACAAAATCATTCATTCCATGAGTAAATGATAGAAGGTTATAGTTTTGGGTGTACTGTCCCTTTAACACAATATTACAATTATATGATGATATACAAGCATATAAAGATTTCTAAACTATCTTAAGTGTTCGCTAACACACTTCCTTCCGTAAGGTTTCAAAACCTGTGCATGATGCGTTTTTGTTTGCACGAGTAACAATAAAAGCCACTTGTTTTCTGTCAAATTCCTTTATTTATAATCCGTAGGGTTTGTATGAAAGTGTTTCATCCCTCGTGCTCGACCAGCCGCTGTCGTGTCTCCAGAACGATCTCCTCCATGGTCTCCGGCTTCAGGATATCTTTGATCTGCAAGGAAACACAGATGGTTTCATTGCTTTACTCATGAACATTCACAGAGATGAAGGAGATTATAATACCCAGAGATGGAGATTATAATACCCAGAGATTATAATACCCAGAGATTATAATACCCAGAGATGAAGGAGATTATAATACCCAGAGATTATAATACCCAGAGATGGAGATTATAATACCCAGAGATTATAATACCCAGAGATTATAATACCCAGAGATGAAGGAGATTATAATACCCAGAGATTATAATACCCAGAGATTATAATACCCAGAGATGAAGGAGATTATAATACCCAGAGATTATAATACCCAGAGATGGAGATTATAATACCCAGAGATGGAGATTATAATACCCAGAGATTATAATACCCAGAGATTATAATACCCAGAGATTATAATACCCAGAGATTATAATACCCAGAGATTATAATACCCAGAGATAGGGGTGTGACGGTTATTATATATCCGTGAGACCGACGGTTATAGTTGAACACCGTCATTAGAACTCTATAACCGCCAAAACCGTGTTATTAAAATATTTTTTAACATAGAGAATGTTTAAATACTAATATCAGTTTACGAGGGAAACGGAGGCGGAGTTAGTGGTGCTTCGGAGGCTGCACTGCTGGAGATGATTCGGGAGACCGATCAAAGCGCGCGCCTTGTTAAAGCCTTGTTTATACTCGACGCGTCCGCACGAGCGCGAAGGTGCGCGCGGCAAAAATGACGCGTTGGGTGCGCAAGACCAGCAAGACCACATTCGCTTGGCTGAGTGCACAGCACGTGCGGCACCGCATCTGAGGATGAACTACTTCAAGCCGAATCTGCCCGAGCATTTGTGTCTCACCCATAGGTCTCACTCATCTCACCGCACCGGCACCCAGTTTGCGCGTCTAAATTGCAAAGGTTTTTTTTAAAGGTTTTTTTTTCTGTGTGTGATTTATTTAAAACAAAGCACGTTCATTGCAAAGTTGTTGTTTTTTTGTTAAGGATTTGTTTACTGTGTGTGATTCATTTAATGGCGAGCACATTAACTTCTAGTTGTCTTGCTGTTAATTTTAAATAAACTTATAGCAAGTAGCTAATCAGTGTCTGTGGTAAGATGTCCTAACAGACGAACGTCGCAACGCACCCCCCCCCCATAATACCCAGAAATTATAATACCCAGAGATGAAGGAGATTATATTACCCAGAGATGAACGAGATTATAATACCCAGAGATTATAATACCCAGAAATTATAATACCCAGAGATTATAATACCCAGAGATGAAGGAGATTATAATACCCAGAGATAAAGGAGATTATAATACCCAGAGATTATAATACCCAGAGACTATAATACCCAGAGATGAAGGAGATTATAATACCCAGAGATGAAGGAGATTATAATACCCAGAGATTATAATACCCAGAGATTATAATACCCAGAGATTATAATACCCAGAGATTATAATACCCAGAGATGGAGATTATAATACCCAGAGATGAAGGAGATTATAATACCCAGAGATGAACGAGATTATAATACCCAGAGATTATAATACCCAGAGATTATAATACCCAGAGATGAAGGAGATTATAATACCCAGAGATGAACGAGATTATAATACCCAGAGATGAAGGAGATTATAATACCCAGAGATTATTATACCCAGAGATTATAATACCCAGAGATGAACGAGATTATAATACCAAGAGATTATAATACCCAGAGATGGAGATTATATTACCCAGAGATGAACGAGATAATACCCAGAGATTATAATACCCAGAGATGAAGGAGATTATATTACCCAGAGATTATAATACCCAGAGATGGAGATTATAATACCCAGAGATGAACGAGATTATATTACCCAGAGATGAACGAGATTATAATACCCAGAGATTATAATACCCAGAGATGGAGATTATAATACCCAGAGATGAAGATATATTACCCAGAGATGAACGAGATTATAATACCCAGAGACTATAATACCCAGAGATGAAGGAGATTATATATACCCAGAGATGAACGAGATTATAATACCCAGAGATGAACGAGATTATAATACCCAGAGATTATAATACCCAGAGATGAACGAGATTATAATACCCAGAGATTATAATACCCAGAGATGAACGAGATTATAATACCCAGAGATTATAATACCCAGAGATGAACGAGATTATAATACCCAGAGATTATAATACCCAGATATTGAGATTATATTACCCAGAGATTATAATACCCAAAGATTGAGATTATATTACCCAGAGATTATAATACCCAGAGATGAAGGAGATTATATTACCCAGAGATGAACGAGATTATATTACCCAGAGACTAACGAGATTATAATACCCAGAGATTATAATACCCAGAGATTGAGATTATAATACCCAGAGATGGAGATTATATTACCCAGAGATTATAATACCCAGAGATGAAGGAGATTAATATTACCCAGAGATGAATGAGATTATAATACCAAGAGATTATAATACCCAGAGATGAAGGAGATTATAATACCCAGACATGAAGGAGATTATATTACCCAGAGATGAACGAGATTATAATACCCAGAGATTATAATACCCAGAGATTATAATACCCAGAGATGAACGCGATTATATTACCCAGAGATGAACGAGATTATAATACACAGAGATTATAATACCCAGAGTTGAAGGAGATTATAATTCCCAGACTTGAAGGAGATTATATTACCCAGAGATGAACGAGATTATAATACCCAGAGATTATAATACCCAGAGATGAAGGAGATTATAATACCCAGAGATGAAGGAGATTATAATACCCAGAGATGATAATACCCAGAGATTATAATACCCAGAGATGAAGGAGATTATAATACCCAGAGATTATAATACCCAAAGATTATAATACCCAAAGATGAAGGAGATTATATTACCCAGAGATTATAATAGATTATAATACCCAAAGATGGAGATTATAATACCCAGAGATGATAATACCCAGAGATTATAATACCCAGAGATGAAGGAGATTATAATACCCAGACATGAAGGAGATTATATTACCCAGAGATGAACGAGATTATAATACCCAGAGATTATAATACCCAGAGATTATAATACCCAGAGATTATAATACCCAGAGATGAACGCGATTATATTACCCAGAGATGAACGCGATTTATATTACCCAGAGATGAACGAGATTATAATACACAGAGATTATAATACCCAGAGTTGAAGGAGATTATAATTCCCAGACTTGAAGGAGATTATATTACCCAGAGATGAACGAGATTATAATACCCAGAGATTATAATACCCAGAATCGGAGATTATAATACCCAGAGATGAAGGAGATTATAATACCCAGAGATGATAATACCCAGAGATTATAATACCCAGAGATGGAGATTATAATACCCAGAGATTATAATACCCAAAGATTATAATACCCAAAGATGAAGGAGATTATATTACCCAGAGATGAAGGAGATTATAATA
Source organism: Chrosomus eos (assembly GCA_036326025.1). Taxonomy (NCBI): domain Eukaryota; kingdom Metazoa; phylum Chordata; class Actinopteri; order Cypriniformes; family Leuciscidae; genus Chrosomus; species Chrosomus eos. The sequence goes on from CM070820.1 coordinate 1,049,016, forward strand.
CCGAGATTATAATAGATTATAATACCCAGAGATGAACGAGATTATAATACCCAGAGATGAAGGAGATTATAATACCCAGAGATTATAATAGATAATACCCAAAGATGGAGATTATAATACCCAGAGATGAAGGAGATTATAATACCCCGAGATGAACGAGATTATAATACCCAGAGATTATAATACCCAGAGATGAACGAGATTATAATACCCAGAGATGAACGAGATTATAATACCCAGAGATGAACGAGATTATAATACCCAGAGATGAACGAGATTATAATACCCAGAGATGAAGGAGATTACAATACCCAGAGATGAAGGAGATTATAATACCCAGAGATGGAGATTATAATACCCAGAGATGAACGAGATTATAATACCCAGAGATGAACGAGATTATAATACCCAGAGATTATAATACCCAGAGATGAACGAGATTATAATACCCAGAGATGAACGAGATTATAATACCCAGAGATGAACGAGATTATAATACCCAGAGATGAAGGAGATTATAATACCCAGAGATGAACGAGATTATATAATACCCAGAGATTATAATACCCAAAGATTATAATACCCAAAGATGAAGGAGATTATAATACCCAGAGATGAACGAGATTATAATACCCAGAGATGAACAAGAGATGAACAAGATTATAATACCCAGAGATGAACAAGATTATAATACCCAGAGATGAACAAGATTATAATACCCAGAGATGAACAAGATTATAATACCTTGTGTGGAAGAGCTGCTTCGTAGCAGTAAAGCACGCTGGTGTCGTACAGCAAAACCTTATGAGTCGCGAGAGCCAACAAACAGTTTCTGAGCCGCGAGATCACCTCTCGATCAGACACGGACACCGGCTGGACAGAGACAGGACACATTAGTGTGTGTGTGTGTGTGTGTGTGTGTGTGTGTGTGTGTGTGTGTGTGTGTGTGTGTGTGTGTGTGTGTGTGTGTGTGTGTGTGTGTGTTGTGTGTGTTTTTGTTTAGGGTTGGCAATCTAAAATCAAATACTTGAGGTCAGGAATCGGATACTTGTTATAAATGTATATTTCGGTTCCTCTTATTGATTCCTTTGTGATCATTTCAATATGACTTTAAACCATTCAAGCGTGAGAGACTCTGTTTTCTCTGTTCATGTGTATCAGTATACTGGCTCCGTGCAGCTCTTAAAGTGACAGTAGCCTAATATTCCCGCTCTATAATAACGCTAATATTCCCGCTCTATAATAACGCTAATATTCCCGCTCTATAATAACGCTAATATTCCCGCTCTATAATAACGCTAATATTCCCGCTCTATAATAACGCTAATATTCCCGCTCTATAATAACGCTAATATTCCCGCTCTATAATAACACTAATATTCCAGCTCTATAATAACGCTAATATTCCCGCTCTATAATAACGCTAATATTCCCGCTCTATAATAACGCTAATATTCCCGCTCTATAATAACGCTAATATTCCCGCTCTATAATAACGCTAATATTCCCGCTCTATAATAACGCTAATATTCCCGCTCTATAACAACGCTAATATTCCCGCTCTATAACAACGCTAATATTTCCGCTCTATAACAACGCTAATATTCCCGCTGTATAACAACGCTAATATTCCCGCTGTATAACAACGCTAATATTCCCGCTGTATAATAACGCTAATATTCCCGCTGTATAATAACGCTAATATTCCCGCTGTATAATAACGCTAATATTCCCGCTGTATAATAACGCTAATATTCCCGCTGTATAATAACGCTAATATTCCCGCTGTATAATAACGCTAATATTCCCGCTGTATAATAACGCTAATATTCCCGCTGTATAATAACGCTAATATTCCCGCTGTATAATAACGCTAATATTCCCGCTGTATAATAACGCTAATATTCCCGCTCTATAATAACGCTAATATTCCCGCTCTATAATAACGCTATATATTCCCGCTGTATAATAACGCTAATATTCCCGCTCTATAATAACGCTAATATTCCCGCTGTATAATAACGCTAATATTCCCGCTGTATAATAACGCTAATATTCCCGCTGTATAATAACGCTAATATTCCCGCTGTATAATAACGCTAATATTCCCGCTGTATAATAACGCTAATATTCCCGCTCTATAATAACGCTAATATTCCCGCTCTATAATAACGCTAATATTCCCGTCTTATAATAACGCTAATATTCCCGCTCTATAATAACGCTAATATTCCCGCTCTATAATAACGCTAATATTCCCGCTCTATAATAACGCTAATATTCCCGCTCTATAATAACGCTAATATTCCCGCTTTATAATAACGCTAATATTCCCGCTCTATAATAACGCTAATATTCCCGCTCTATAATAACGCTAATATTCCCGCTCTATAATAACGCTAATATTCCCGCTCTATAACAACGCTAATATTCCCGCTGTATAAAACGCTAATATTCCCGCTCTATAATAACGCTAATATTCCCGCTGTATAATAACGCTAATATTCCCGCTGTATAATAACGCTAATATTCCCGCTGTATAATAACGCTAATATTCCCGCTGTATAATAACGCTAATATTCCGCTGTATAATAACGCTAATATTCCCGCTCTATAATAACGCTAATATTCCCGCTCTATAATACGCTAATATTCCCGCTCTATAATAACGCTAATATTGTGTGTGTGTGTGTGTGTGTGTGTGTGTGTGTGTGTGTGTGTGTGTGTGTGTGTGTTTTTGTTTAGGGTTGGCAATCTAAAATCAAATACTTGAGGTCAGGAATCGGATACTTGTTATAAATGTATATTTCGGTTCCTCTTATTGATTCCTTTGTGATCATTTCAATATGACTTTAAACCATTCAAGCGTGAGAGACTCTGTTTTCTCTGTTCATGTGTATCAGTATACTGGCTCCGTGCAGCTCTTAAAGTGACAGTAGCCTAATATTCCCGCTCTATAATAACGCTAATATTCCCGCTCTATAATAACGCTAATATTCCCGCTCTATAATAACGCTAATATTCCCGCTCTATAATAACGCTAATATTCCCGCTCTTATAATAACGCTAATATTCCCGCTCTATAATAACACTAATATTCCAGCTCTATAATAACGCTAATATTCCCGCTCTATAATAACGCTAATATTCCCGCTCTAATTAAGCTAATACGCTAATATTCCCGCTCATATAATAACGCTAATATTCCCGCTCTATATATAATCGCTTATATCCGCTCGCTCTATAAAACGCTAATATTCCGCTCTATAACAACGCTAATATTCCCGCTCTATAACAACGCTAATATTTCCGCTCTATAAAACGCTAATATTCCCGCTCTATAAAACGCTAATATTCCCGCTCTATAATAACGCTAATATTCCCGCTCTATATATAACGCTAATATTCCCGCTCTATAATAACGCTAATATTCCCGCTCTATAATAACGCTAATATTCCCGCTGTATAATAACGCTAATATTCCCGCTCTATAATAACGCTAATATTCCCGCTGTATAATAACGCTAATATTCCCGCTCTATAATAACGCTAATATTCCCGCTCTATAATAACGCTAATATTCCCGCTTATAATAACGCTAATATTCCCGCTGTATAATAACGCTAATATTCCCGCTCTATAATAACGCTAATATTCCCGCTCTATAATTAACGCTAATATTCCCGCTCTATAATAACGCTAATATTCCCGCTCTATAATAACGCTAATATTCCCGCTCTATAATAACGCTAATATTCCCGCTCTATAATAACGCTATATATTCCCGCTGTATAATAACGCTAATATTCCCGCTCTATAATAACGCTAATATTCCCGCTGTATAATAACGCTAATATTCCCGCTCTATAATAACGCTAATATTCCGCTCTATAATAACGCTAATATTCCCGCTCTATAATAACGCTAATATTCCCGCTCTATAATAACGCTAATATTCCGCTCTATAATAACGCTAATATTCCCGCTCTATAATAACGCTAATATTCCCGCTCTATAATAACGCTAATATTCCCGCTCTATAATAACGCTAATATTCCCGCTCTATAATAACGCTAATATTCCCGCTCTATAATAACACTAATATTCCTGCTCTATAATAACACTAATATTCCCGCTCTATAATAACACTAATATTCCCGCATTCCCGCTCTATAATAACACTAATATTCCTGCTCCATAATTCACTCGTTCTTGACTGAATAACTATATTTCTAATGTATATTTTATTTATAAACTGCAGTGTTATTTTACATTTGATTACAGTTTCTGAACCTGAAAATCTTAAAACACTGTTTTTTAAATCGTATCTTTTTTCAGTTGTGTCTTTGTTGCGAATGCTAATTTTTTATTTGTTCTTTTTTAATTACTGAGTGTTTCCTATATATTAGTTCAGCTAGTTGTTGTTCTATGGTGTTTTAAACAGGTAAACGTTCCTTGAGTAAGTGTTCTTTATCCTGTTCATGATATTCAGCTACAATTAAATGTTTTGCAATAAGACTAAATGTGAATGATATCTAAGTTTTTTTTTTTACCTTATTGGACTCGAAATTAGGAATCGCTAAGCAGAATGATTACTTGAACCGATACCCATCGCTCCGGCAGACTGACCTCCATGCTGGTGTAGAAGCCTCCGGCCTCCTCGTCCTGCGTCTCCGGCGTCGGGTAGAGCCACACGTAACCGTTGTTTCCCAGGATCACGGACGCGCCGCACGGCAGGTTGTGGAAGTGTGTTTTCTGTCTCTTCACCAGCGACGGGGAGACGAGGACCAGCACTCCCTGACCCAGCTAGAACCCCACACACACACACACACACACACACACACACAACTCTACATCAGCGGCAGTGTTTCTGAACTCCTGCAACGCCTCCACTGCATCTCGAGGGAGGGGCTTCATAGAGACAGGAAGTAAACAGAGCGTTACTGACAGACTGGGGTCCTGTCCCATATGGCACACTCCAGACTTGTGGACTTCCCCAGAGTCCACACTTTGGTGACGTCATGTAGTGCAGACCTATAGGGCCCTTGGCGTGAGTGCACGAGGGCGCATTGAGAGGTATTTTTGGGACAGACCACTGGTCGATGACCATAATGTTTGTACAAACTGTATGTAATAACTGGTAAAATGTACACCTAGGTCATAAAAACCACAATGTAAATATTTTCTTCTCAGCCATGTTAACAATTGTCCGTCAGCAAAATCTCCTTCCATGCGTTGTCTGATTGGCCTTTCGCAAGGATTCCTGGGTAGTTAAAGTGTGTGAGGCGCTTCAAGGGCACACAGGGGGCGCTGCTGAGCACACACACTTCAGAGCGCTAACATGAGGAATGGGACGGCCTACGCACTCGTAGACTCAGCGAGCACGCGCGGTGTAATGGTGCGTTCTATTATTTATCCGTCTCTGAGATCCGAACTGGAAGACAGATGTTGCCTAGCAACACGCCCCCTTTCCTCGGATTTCTCCTCTCGGACGTCGGACAGCCGCGAGGACACAGAGCAAGAATTCCGTTTCGGAATTCAAGATGGCTGCGCCCTGTGTGACTTGTAGTATGAATTGTTTTCATTGTTTTTGAACCGCTTTGATATTTTAAATGACGATTATAATCACTCGTATTACTGCGTCCCCTGTAGGTATGGGAATCGGTTGTTGTGAGTGCAATTACTAACGTTGCTAGCGTTGCTAACAGAAGATTAACATGAAAAACATGAAATAAAGTGAACATTTTCAAGTTCAAATGGCTGCGTTTTGATAAGTTGTAGTCATAATTGTTTTTTACACTGGTACTCGGCCAGTGCTACCATTACAACAGCTTTCCGGGTGGCGTCCATTTTTTTCCCCGACTCGGACGCGCAAAACATAATAGAACGCTTGAAGTGTGGACGTGACGTCATATCCGAGGTCCGAGTCGGTTATTTGGCTATAATAGAACGCAGCATAAGTCCACATGAAGTGCGCCATGTGGGACAGAGCCTGGGAAGAGAGGAGCCACAACAATGGAGAATATGAGGAAATATAACTTTATGACTTTGTTTCTCACCTTCCCGTACTTTAAGCTGCGTGTGTGCAGAGAGAGAGCGCCGTCCGAGAAGATCGACTGGACCTCTGCCTGCGAACGGTTAAAGAACACAGCCGGAGACGACAACAACAACAAACACCTCAAACTGAGAACGCATCATAATGAAATCTAAAATAAGGAGTTAAGGGGGAATAAATTATTATTTTGATAAAAGACTGACAATTTTACTGCTTTGGAATCAGTGTTATTTTAAGATTATTTATATACTATTATCGTATTTATACATATTTTGAATTCGCTTGATTTCTATATTTTCAGTTTAATTCTAGCGCAAGTTTTTTTGTTAAATGCATTTGTTATTTTTAACACTTTTGTATATTTCTGTTTAGCTTTATTTTTATTTCAGTATTAGACCTAATATTTTTGGTTATGTGCTTTTGTCATTTTTTGTTAGTTTTGATTTTTAATATATCTATTTATCCTTATTTCAGTTTTAGTATGTATGCGCTTTTGTAATTTTTACAATATGCTTTATATTTCTATTTAAGTTTTAGTGATTTTGTTATGCACTTTTTGTTAGTTTTGTTATTTCTGTTATTTCATATTTCTGTTCAGCTTACGACTTTTCATCTTCTAATATTTATATTATATGTAGAGCTGCACGATTCTGGATAAATTCCAGATCAGGATTAACATGTAATTTACTAGACGTTCTGACAAAATGTTAATTGCTGCAGTCAATTAAAAAAAAAACCTAATTAATTTGAATTATATAAATAAAAAAGGTTGAGTGAATGATTCAATGACTCGCTCATAAATACTTGTTTCATTAGTGGATGAATCAGTGTTTTGAACGAATCTCTTGACTTAATGATCAATGAGTCACTGTTAAAAGTGAACAGAAACAGAGTTTAAAGGTGATTTGCTCCAGTTTGATCACTATTGTAGATATCAGAGTTTATATCTGAACTATAGACTTTCATCCAGCACTCTGTGATAATTGAGTTATTGTAAAAGAGAAATAATGATAATGTGTGGCTGAAAAGACTTTGATAATGCTGTTTGTAATAATATAAACTAAACTACTCTGAGTCAGCAGGAAAGAAATCAGTAAATTTGGATCATGTTGTGTGTGGAGGATGATGATGATGAAGATGATGAAGATGATGATGATGAAGATGATGAAGATGATGATGAAGATTATGATTATGAAGATGATGAAGGATACGCTGATGAGATCTCCTTCCTGAAGATAATCTCTCATGGCCAGCTCATCCTGCGTCGATCTCCGTCTCTGACACACACACACACACACACACACACACACACACACACACACACACACACACACACACACACACACACACACACACACACTTTACTGCACCCATTCACTGCTGGTTATACTGCAGCTCATTATAAATGCATTATACATCTATCTCATGTACACTATAACTCGTGTATTATACATCATGCACACTCGTGGTGTTCCTCACCAGTTCTCCTCCGGGCAGATTGACTGACGACAGCAGCAACACTGAATCCAGCCGTGAATTTGTCTCGACTTTCCATCGTTTCTGCTGCACCTGTAGTTAGAAACACACACACACGTGATCAGAGACACACACACGTGATCATCTCTGGTACACACACAAACCGATAAACACACAAACCTCAGTGATTCTGCCCACAACAACGTCACCAACCTCACCGTTATACCTGCGGGAGAGAGAGAAGAGTGTGTGTGTGAGACTGAGTGTGTGTGTGAGACTGAGTGTGTGTGTGAGACTGAGTGTGAGTGTGTGAGAGTGTCAGTGAGTGAGAGTGAGTGAGTGTGAATTGTGTGTGTGTGTGTGTGAGTGAGTGACTGAGTGTGTGAGTGAGTGAGTGTGTGAGTGTGAGTGAGTGTGTGAGTGAGTGTGTGAGTGAGTGTGTGAGTGAGTGTGTGAGTGAGTGTGTGAGTGAGTGAGTGAGTGTGTGAGTGAGTGTGTGAGTGAGTGAGTGTGTGAGTGAGTGAGTGAGTGAGTGAGTGAGTGAGTGAGTTGAGAGTGAGTGTGTGTGTGAGTGAGTGAGTGAGTGAGTGACTGAGTGAGTGAGTGTGTGAGTGAGTGTGTGAGTAAGTGTGTGTGAGTGAGTGAGTGAGTGTGTGAGAGTGTCAGTGAGTGAGAGTGAGTGAGTGTGTGTGTGAGTGAGTGTGTGAGTGAGTGAGTGTGTGAGTGAGTGAGTGAGTGAGTGAGTGAGTGAGTGAGTGAGTGAGTGAGTGAGTGATGTGAGTGAGTGAGTGAGTGAGTGGTGATGTGAGTGAGTGTGTGAGTGAGTGTGTGAGTGAGGTGAGTGTGTGATGTGGTGAGTGAGTGAGTGTGTGAGTGTAGTGAGTGAGTGAGTGAGTGAGTGAGTGAGTGAGTGAGTGAGTGAGTGAGTGAGTGAGTGAGTGTGAGTGAGTGTGTGAGTGAGTGAGGTGTGAGTGAGTGTGAGTGAGTGGTGGTGAGTGTGAGTGAGTGTGAGAGTGATGTGAGTGAGTGTGTGAGTGAGTGTGAGTGAGTGAGTGGTGGTGAGTGGTGAGTGAGTGAGTGTGTGAGTGAGTGATGAGTGAGTGATGTGTGTGAGTGAGTGAGTGAGTGTGTGAGTAGTGAGTGAGTGAGTGTGTGAGTGAGTGTGAGTGTGGTGAGTGAGTGTGTGAGTGTGTGAGTGAGTGAGTGTGTGAGTGTGAGTGGATGTGTAGTGATGAGTGAGTGTGAGTGAGTGATGTGGTGAGTGGTGATGAGTGAGTGGTGAGTGAGTGATGAGTGAGTGATGTGTGAGTGATGAGTGTGAGTGAGTGAGTGATGTGGTGAGTGAGTGAGTGTGATGATGTGGTGTGAGTGAGTGTGTGAGTGAGTGTGTGAGTGTTGTGTGAGTGAGGTGATGATGTGAGTGATGAGTGAGTGAGTGAGTGAGTGATGTGAGTGAGTGATGAGTGGTGAGTGAGTGAGTGATGAGTGATGAGTGAGTGAGTGAGTGTGTGAGTGAGTGAGTGAGTGGTGATGAGTGAGTGAGTGACTGAGTGAGTGGTGTGTGAGTGTGAGGTGAGTGAGTGAGTGAGTGTGTGAGTGATGTGGAGTGAGTGGTGTGATGGGTGAGTGGTGAGTGAGTGGTGAGTGAGTGAGTGAGTGAGTGAGTGAGTGGTGAGTGGTGAGTGAGTGAGTGTGTGAGTGAGTGGTGGTGGAGTGTGAGTGAAGTGAGTGGTGACTGAGTGTGTGTGTGAGTGGTGAGTGAGTGAGTGAGTGAGTGAGTGAGTGATGAGTGATGAGGGGTGTGAGTGATGAGGTGTGAGTGAGTGACTGGTGAGTGACTGAGTGAGTGACTGAGTGAGTGACTGAGTGCTGAGTGAGTGAGTGAGATGAGTGTGACTGAGTGAGTGACTGAGAGTGAGTGACTGGAGCTGAGTGACTGATGAGTGACTGATGAGTGACTGAGTGTAAGTGAGTGTGAGTGAGTGGACTGAGTGATGAGTGGGACTGAGTGAGTGACTGAGTGTAAGTGAGTGTGAGTGAGTGTGTGTGTGAGTGTGAGTGAGTGAGTGACTGAGTGTGAGTGACTGACTGAGTGAGAGAGAAGAATTCCATAGGAGATTGTCACACTTCAGTTGAGCTCCAGATAAATGACAAAAAATAAGAATATTTTTACCACGAAATGAGAGAAAAGTAGAAGATTTAACATAAAACAACGTCTAGACAAAGTTTTTGTTGAATTAGGACAGATTTTATTTATTTTTATTTTATTTTTTCACACCTGAACCTGAGGAAAAATTTAGAGAAGATCATCACAGGATTCCCCTCTACAGAAGAGGACATTTATAATGAAAAGGATGACATCAAGCAACATAAACAACAAACAACATAACTAAGAAGAAAACTTACAAGAAAGAAGAGAGGTAAAGACATTTTGAACAGAAAGTGCCATTTCATATCTCTCCGAGTTTTTGCTTAGAAGAACAGCACAAAGAGACATTTTGGACAAAACTGAAACTTGAACTTTAAAGAAATATATATATATTTATTTTTTTTCTCACAAAATCAGTGAAAGTCATATTTTTTGCCTGCTTTTTTGGCTTGTTTATTAATTTTTATTTCACTGAGAGAAAATAAACAAAAAATTGGCAGTTATTTCAGTTGGATGTTTACATTCTAAATCAACTATGGCCAGTGCATCCTCCTGGCCCCGCCCCCAGAAGAGTTCTGAACACTCCAGCTACAGCACCAGGCCTAAACAACCCCCATATGTGGAGGCCATCCATCTGCACTATCCTAAAGATGTCACAAATGAATCGGCACGGAAAGTCTACAAAAACAAAAGACTGACAGACAACCCAGAAACCCTTTTTGCAGACCTACATAAAGATGGCAGCATAAGTAACCTGATATTTTATACCAACAAGCCCTATGCATGGCACAAGGCCATCATTGCACACTATCCCTCTGCTGAAAGAAAAGGCATCTGCGGGGGTTTCCAGTTAAAAATAAGAAACGAGGAAGACACAACAATCACGACCGTAAACATCTACAAAACAACAGGTATAGTGGTGGTAAAAAGCATCAATGGTCTCTTTGAACAAGACTTCCTCTGCATCAAAGACAGAGCACAGAAAGAGACCACTACCAGCGACCAACTTATCCCTCCTGAGGAGTCAGTCTTCCACACCTTCCACACAGACGAGGATCAGACAGAACACAGCGACCCTTCGAGCACAGAACAGACCAAAGACCCCCATCCACACTGCTATTGCACTGACCTGAGGGAGAGATTCACAGAGCTAGAGGGAGAAATGGTCCAGCTCAAGGAGATGATCTTCTCCCTGCAAACAGTTCAGACAACAGACCAGACCAGCAACAGCCCCACAGCCAAGCACAGAGATAGGGACAGCCTCAGGAGAGAGCTGTCTACACTGCAGACTGAGGTGACGGAGCTCCAGCAGGAGAGAGAGGGGTTAAGGGCTCAGCTGGAGACACTGGAAACACGCTTCTTACAACAGACTGAGTTACACAAGGCACAACTAACAGCAATGAGGATGGAAATAAGTGAACTGAGGCAGGACAGAGGAGCACAGCACAGCGAGTTCAGCTCATCAGAGGAACCGGTGGAGCAGGACACTCTTCACCCTGATCACAACTCTCAAACAACAGAGATTCAGCACAGCCAGAATCCTCCTCTCCCATCAGACCCTTCCCTCACCTCACAACCAGCCCCACACTCAGAAGACCCCTCCACACCGACAGAAGGAACACTACGACAGGAAATCGCTATTTTAATTGATTCAAATGGGAAATTTATAGATGAAAAGAAGCTTTTTCCCAAACACAGAGTGGCCAAACTCTGGTGTCCGAACACTCAGAGCGCACTCAAATGGCTAAGTGTTGACAACCTGGGATCCCCAAGCCATGTAATAATCCACACCGGCACAAACGATCTGAGAGCCCAACAGGAGAGGGTGGCTACATCACTACAAACAGTGATTGAAAAGGCCTCAACTATCTTCCCAAATGCTAAAATTATCATCTCCACACTGCTGCCCCGAAAAGACTTCCACCCTGACACTATCCAGCGAGTGAACGCCCACCTCTCCCGTTCTTGTGCACTGAAACCCAATGTGCACCTGGCACACCACCCCACCCTGGACCCCACATGCCTCTACGACCATGTCCATCTTTACAAGACAGCTGTTCCTGTCTTCGCCAGGACCCTAAAAGATGTGGCCCTGAGTCGGCATCACAACAGCACCCCCAGGAGCAACAGAGCCCAACAACCTCCAGCCAGACCTGTAAGAAAGCACAGTGTACCCCCAGAGAGAACATCCAGAAGACTTCCGTCAAGACAACAGCACTCTCTCATGCTGAGACCATCCCAGCCAACACTTGAGCACCTTCTTCCAGCCTCTAATACCTCACATCCAGTGCATCAGGCCAGGCCAAAGCCCCTCCTGCCGACCCCCTGCCCTCCTCATACCCCGCAGGCCCCGGGCAGACACAGCTACGCTCAGATAGTGAGCAGAACATCAACATGCAAGCCACATCAACAGAGCTAAGAGACATCCGTCAGATGCTCAACCTCATCTGCTCACACCTACTGTCATAGGTCAAAACTTATCTCCCAAACTAAAACCCCATGGATAACAAAGCCTTTATCATTTCATGTTGGAACATTCAAGGCCTGAGATCATCTACCTTTGGCCTCAAAAGCAGAAACCCAGATTTCAACTCAGAAATCAAAAACTCAGACATCATCATCCTGCAGGAGACATGGAGCAGAGGAGATGGACCCACCGGCTGCCCCGAAGGCTACAGAGAGCTCATCATCCCATCCGTTAAACTGCCTGGAGTGACACAAGGAAGAGACTCAGGAGGAATGCTTATCTGGTACAGATCAAATCTTGCCCATGCCATCAAAGTAGCTAAAACAGGACAATTCTACACATGGTTAGAAATTAATAAGACAGTCACCGCAACAGAGAAAAACATCTTCCTGTGTGCCACTTATATCCCTCCAGCAGAGTCTCCATATTTTAATGAAGACAGTTTCTCCATTCTTGAAGTAGACATTAATTACTTCCAGTCACAGGGAAGCGTGCTGCTCTGTGGAGACCTGAATGCCAGAACAGGTGAAGAACTGGACACACTGAACCCTCAGGGGGACAAACACCTGCCTGGAGGAGACGTCCTCCCACACCCATACAAGCACAGAGACACAACTATGATAAAACAACAAACAAAAGCGGAACACATCTTCTTCATCTGTGTCGCACACTAGGTCTGTTCCTAGTCAACGGCAGGCTTCGAGGAGACTCCTACGGTAGATACACCTACAGCTCATCTTTCGGTAGCAGTACAGTCGACTATTTTCTGACAGACCTTAACCCAAACTCCCTCAGAGCGTTCACAGTCAGCCCACTAACCCCCTGTCAGACCACAGTAAAATAACCCTCTACTTAAACAGAGCAATGCCCAACCAAGAAGCATCTAAACAAACCCAGCTCCACTCACTTAGAAACATGTATAGATGGAAACAAAACAGTAAAGATATATATCAATTATATACTAAGTACTATACTATACTAAGATATACTAAGTACAATTAGTCAACCGAAAATTCAAGCCCTATTAGATAAATTCCTTGCCACGCCTTTCCTGCACAATAGTGAAGGTACAAACCTAGCAGTAGACAAGCTGAACAGAATATTTGAGGTATCAGCAACATTATCCAACTTAAAAAACACAAAAAGAAAACCAAAAAGACCACATGCCACTGAGAAATGGTTTGACAGCGACTGCAAAAAACTTAGGAAAGAATTAAGAATCCTATCCAACCAGAAACACAGAGATGCTGACAATGAGAACATCCGTCATCTCTATCACGAAAAACTTAAACAATATAGGAATACTTTAAGAAAGAAAACAGAACAAAACACAAAGAGTCAACTCAGGGAAATTGAAGAATCCTTAGAATCCGACCAGTTCTGGAAACATTGGAACACACTAAACAAATCCTACCATCAAGAACTAGCTATCCAGAATGGAGATGTTTGGATTAACCACTTCTCCAACCTCTTTAATAATGTAAACAAAAATCAGGAACAAAATGCCCTTTATGACAAACTAAGGGTTTTAGAATCAACCATCAAAGACTACCAGAACCCATTAGACTCCCCAATAACACTAACCGAACTATTAGACAAAATCCAAACCCTGAAACTGCAAAAAGCGTGTGGTGTCGATGGCATCCTGAATGAAATGATTAAATACACAGACCACAAATTCAAATTAGCCATTCTCAAGCTCTTCAATATCATCCTGAGTTTAGGTATATTCCCCAACATTTGGAACAAAGGACTTATTACCCCAATACATAAAAATGGAGACAGATTTGACCCTAATAACTACCGTGGTATATGTGTAAACAGCAACCTAGGCAAACTCTTCTGCAACGTCCTAAACAGCAGAATAGCCCATTTTCTCAGAGACACAAATGTCCTGAGCAAGTGTCAAATTGGCTTCCAACCAAAATATCGCACATCAGACCATATATACACTCTCCATACCTTAGTCGATAAGCAAATTAACGAAAACAAAACTAAAATTTTCTCATGCTTTGTGGACTTCAAAAAAGCTTTTGACTCCATTTGGCATGAAGGTCTTTTTCTTCAATTAATCCAGTGCGGCATTGGAGGAAAAACATATGACATCATCAAATCAATGTACACAAACAACAAATTTGCAGTTAAAATTGGTAACAAACACACAGAATTCCTCCCTCAGAGTCGTGGAGTGAGACAGGGCTGCAGCTTAAGTCCTACGCTGTTCAATATCTATATAAATGAGCTAGCGAGGGCTCTGGATCAGTCTACAGCTCCTGGCCTTACTCTACTGGACACTGAAGTCAGATGCCTTCTGTTTGCTGATGATCTGGTGCTGCTGTCTCCCACTAAAGAGGGTCTACAGCAGCATCTAGACCTCCTGCACAGCTTCTGTCAGTCATGGGCCCTGGCAGTTAACCCCAAAAAGACTAAAATAATGATTTTCCAAAAAAGACCCAGCCGCCAAGACCAACATCATAGTTTTAAATTGAACAACATGCTCATCGAACACACGCAGGACTACACTTACCTTGGCATAAACATTAGCAACACAGGAAATTTTAAAAAAGCTGTTAACGATTTGAGAGACAAGGCATGGAGAGCTTTCTATGCTATAAAGAGAAATATCCAAATTGACATCCCAATCAGAATCTGGCTAAAAATCATCAAAACTGTAATAGAGCCCATCGCGCTGTACGGGTGTGAAGTCTGGGGTCCACTCACAGACCAAGAGTTCACTAAATGGGACAAACACCCAATAGAGACTCTGCAGACCGAGCTGTGCAAAATCTTGCTACGAGTTCAGCGCAAAACCCCAAATAATGCCTGTAGAGCAGAATTAGGATTATACCCCCTTGTATTTACGATTCAAAAAAGAGCCATTAAATTCCATGCCCACTTAAAAAACAGTGATGAACAGACCCTCCATCACAAAGCCCTGTCCTACCGAGAGCTGAAGCCGGAGAAGAACGCCCTCGGCCGATTGGTCTTAGAGCTGACGTCACAGACTGACAATAAAGACAGAGCCACACCAAACCAAATTATTAAAACACAAAAAGAGAAATACCTCAAACATTGGACAGACGCAACAGCCAAACAGAGTAAACTGGAATGCTATTTGGCCCTAAACAGAAAATATGAATTGGCAGGATACCTGAGTAAAGTGAGCGACCCTAAACTGAGGAAAGTCCTGAGCATGTACAGACTCAGTGAACACGGTCTGAGCATCGAGACAGGCCGACACAGACACACACACACACCACACCACACACACACTGAGCATCGAGACAGGCCGACACAGACACACACACACTGAGCATCGAGACAGGCCGACACAGACACACACACACTGAGCATCGAGACAGGCCGACACAGACACACACACACTGAGCATCGAGACAGGCCGACACAGACACACACACACTGAGCATCGAGACAGGCCGACACAGACAGACACACACTGGAGCATCGAGACAGGCCGACACAGACAGACACACACTGAGCATCGAGACAGGCCGACACAGACACACACACACTGAGCATCGAGACAGGCCGACACAGACACACACACACTGAGCATCGAGACAGGCCGACACAGACACACACACACTGAGCATCGAGACAGGCCGACACAGACACACACACACTGAGCATCGAGACAGGCCGACACAGACAGACACACACTGAGCATCGAGACAGGCCGACACAGACACACACACACTGAGCATCGAGACAGGCCGACACAGACAGACACACACTGAGCATCGAGACAGGCCGACACAGACACAGGCCGACACAGACACACACACACTGAGCATCGAGACAGGCCGACACAGACACACACACACTGAGCATCGAGACAGGCCGACACAGACACACACACACTGAGCATCGAGACAGGCCGACACAGACACACACACACTGAGCATCGAGACAGGCCGACACAGACACAGGCCGACACAGACACACACACACTGAGCATCGAGACAGGCCGACACAGACACACACACACACACACACACACACACACTGAGCATCGAGACAGGCCGACACAGACACACACACACACACACACTGAGCATCGAGACAGGCCGACACAGACACACACACACACACACACTGAGCATCGAGACAGGCCGACACAGACACACACACACACACACACACACACACACACTGAGCATCGAGACAGGCCGACACAGACACACACACACACACACACACACACACACACACACACACTGAGCATCGAGACAGGCCGACACAGACACACACACACACACACACACACACACTGAGCATCGAGACAGGCCGACACAGACACACACACACACACACACTGAGCATCGAGACAGGCCGACACAGACACACACACACACACACACACACACACTGAGCATCGAGACAGGCCGACACAGACACACACACACACACACACACACACACACACACTGAGCATCGAGACAGGCCAACACAGACAGACCTGGCTGCCGAAGGAAGAGCGACTGTGCCCTCACTGCTCAGAGAAACCAAGTGGAGACAGAAAAACAGGAAACATCCTGCCCCAAATATACACACATTAGAGACTCTTTCTGTCCCCTTTTTACAACCTACCAGAAAGACTTCCATCAGAAATCTAATATGGACAAACTCCCACTCCTGCTCGGAGAAAGCCCTGCGAGCTCAAACCTGGCAGCCAGGTACGTGAGGTCCTGTCACGAAGAAAGAGCCTCCTGCAGGACAGAGCTACCAACTACATGCCTATAGAGACACTATTATAATTATTATACTATTTTTAATGTAAAAACAAAACAAACAAAAATACTTTATTTTTATTTATTTATTTTTACAATTATTTATACTTATTTCTATTGTATAGTGTTGTGAATGCTTTGGCAATGTAAAGATTTCTTTCACCATGCCAATAAAGCTATTTGAATCTTGAGTGAGTGAGTGAGTGAGTGTGGTAGTGAGTGAGTGAGTGAGTGAGTGAGTGAGTGAGTGAGTGACGATGAGTGAGTGACTGAGTGAGGTGACTGACTGAGTGAGTGTGAGTGAGTGAGTGAGAGTGAGTGAGTAGAGTGAGTGGAGTGGGAGTGGTGAGTGATGTGATGGATGAGTGATGAGTGAGTGAGTGAGTGAGTGAGTGAGAGATGAGTTGAGTGTGAGTGTGAGTGGAGTGAGTGAGTGAGTGACTGAGTATGGTGAGTGAGTGAGTGAGTGAGTAGTGATGAGTGAGTGAGAGACTGAGTATGAGTGTGGTGTGTGAGTGAGGAGTGAGTGATGAGTATGAGTGTGGAGTGAGTGAGTGAGTGATGAGGAGTGAGTGAGAGTGAGTGACGTGAGTGAGTGAGTATGTGTAGTGAGTGAGTGGTGATGAGTAGGGTGAGTGAGTGTGAGTAGGTGAGTGAGTGAGTGAGTGATGAGTGAGTGAGATGAGTGGTGAGTGAGTGAGTGATGTGATGGGTAGTGAGTGAGGAGTGGATTGAGTGTTGTGAGTGAAGTGAGGATGTTAGTGATGAGTATGAGTGAGTGAGTGAGTTGAGTGAGTGAGTGAAGTGAGTGAGTGAGGTGAGTGAGTGAGTGAGTGAGTGAGGACTGGATGAGTGAGTGGGTGGTGAGTGGTGAGTGAGTGAGTGAGTGAGTGAGTGAGTATGAGTGGTGAGTGAGTGTGAGTGAGTGATGGGTGAGTGAGTGAGTAGTGAGTGGTGTGGTGAATGAGTGAGTGAGTTAAGTGGTGTAGTGTGAGGATGCGTGAGTGTGAGTGTGATGGGGGTGTGTGAGTGGTAAGTGAGTGAGTGGTGGTGGTGAGTGATGAGGTGAGTGAGTGGAGGAGTGGTGGTGAGTGAGTGAGTGAGATGAGTGAGGGGTGTGTGAGTGGAGTGAGTGATGAGCTGATGTTAGTGGGATGAGTAGGTGGTGATGGTGAGTGAGGTGAGTGAGTGATGAGTATGAGTGAGTGAGTGAGTGGTGAGTGAGTGAGTGAGTGAGTGAGAGTGATGAGTTTAGTGAGTGGTGAGTGAGTGAGTGGGGTGAGTGAGAGGACTGAGTGAGTGAGTGTTGGTGGTGTGAGTGAGTGAGTGAGTGATGAGTGGGAGTGAGTGAGTGAGTGAGTGAGTGAGTGAGTGAGTGAGAGATGAGTATGAGTGTGTGTGGTGAGTAGTGAGTGAGTAGTGATGTGAGGAGTGAGGAGTGACTGAGTAGTGGCGTGTGTGAGGTGAGTGAGTGAGGTGAGTGACTGAGTGAGTGAGATGAGAGTGAGTAGTGTGAGGAGTTGAGTGAAGTGAGGAGTGTGAGTGAGTGAGTGAGTGAGTGAGTGGAGATGAGTATGGGAGTGGTGAGTAGTGCTGAGTGAGTGAGTGAGTGAGAGACTGAGTATGAGTGTGTGTGTGAGTGTGAGTGAGTGAGTGAGTGACTGAGTATGAGTGAGTGAGTGAGTGGTGAGTGAGTGAGTGAGTGAGTGAGTAAGTGAGTGAGTGAGTGTGAGTGAGTGAGAGACTGAGTATGAGTGTGTGTTTTGTGATGACGTGAGTGATGACTTGAGTATGAGTGAGTGATGTGAGTGATGTGTGTGAGTGATGAGAGACTGAGTATGAGTGAGTGAGTGATGGTGTGTGTGAGTGAGTGAGGAGATGAGGAGGACTGGTGTGAGTGTGAGTGTGGTGAGTGTGTGTGTGTGATGTGAGTGAGTGAGGAGTGTGTGTGTGTGAGTGACTGAGTGATGAGTGGTGATGTGGTGTGAGTGATGTGAGTGATGAGTGAGTGAGTGTGTAGTGTGTGTGAGTGAGAGTGATGATGATGAGTGATGAGTGAGTGATGTGAGTGAGTGAGTGATGTGAGTGAGTAGTGACTGAGTGAGGTGATGAGTGGTGAGTGAGTGAGTGAGGACTGAGTATGAGTGTGTGTGTGTGTGGTGTGTGTGAGTGAGTGAGTGAGTGAGGACTGATGGTGATTGGTGAGTGAGGTTGTGTGTGAGTGAGTGATGTAGGAGTGAGTAGTGATGTGTGTGAGGTGTGTGATGGTGTGATGAGAGACTGAGTATAGTGGTGTGTGAGTGTGAGTGTGAGGGGAGTGAGTGAGGGTGAGTGTGTGAGTGTGAGTGAGTGAGTGTGGGTGAGTGACTGAGTTGAGTGAGTGGAGTTGTGTGAGTGAGTGGTAGTGAGTGAGTGATGAGTGAGGTGATGAGATGAGTAGTGATGTGAGTGATGAGTGATGTGAGTGAGTGAGATTGAGTGAGTGAGTAGTGAGTGAGTAGTGAAGTGGTGAGTGAGTGAGTGAGTGTGATGGTGAGTGATGTGAGGATGATGTAGTGATGTGAGTGAGTGAGAGACTGAGTATGAGTGTGTGGAGTGTGTAGTGAGTGAGTGAGTGGACTGAGTGAGTGCGAGTGAGATGTGTGTGAGTGGGGAAATGATGTTGAGTGAGTGAGTGAGTGAGTGGAGTGAGTTGAGTGATGAGTGAGTGATGAGTAGTGGTGTAGTGAGTGAGTAGGAGTGAGTGAGTGATGTAGTGAGTGGGTGAGTAGTGATGGGGTAGTGTGAGATGAGTGATGAGTGATGATATGAGTGAGTGAGTGAGTGAGTAGACTAGTTGTGAGTGTGTGATGAGTGAGTGAGTGAGACTGAGTTGAGTGATGTGGTGAGTGAGTGTGAGATGAGTATGATGTGAGTGAGTGGTGAGTTGAGGATAGTGATGAGTGAGTGAGGATGAGTGTGTTGTGTGAGTGTGAGTGAGTGAGTGAGTGAGTGAGGACTGAGTATGAGTGAGTGAGTGAGTGAGTGAGTCAGTGAGAGACTGAGTATGAGTGAGTGGTGTGAGTGACTGAAGACTGAGTATGAGTGAGTGTGTGTGTGAGTGTGAGACTGAGTGAGTGTGAGTGAGTGAGTGTGTGGGAGTGAGTGAGTGAGGATGGTGTGAGTGAGTGAGTGAGTGAGTGGAGTGAGTGAGTGAGAGACTGAGTATGAGTGGTGTGTTAGTTGTGTGTGAGTGAGTGAGTGAGTGAGTGATACTGAGTATGAGTGAGTGAGGTGGTGAGTGAGTGAGTGAGAGACTGAGTATGAGTGAGTGAGTGTGTGAGTGAGTGACTGACAGACTGAGTATGAGTGAGTGAGTGAGTGTGTGTAGTGAGTGAGTGAGTGGAGACTGAGTATGAGTGGTGTGAGTGTGAGTGAGGTGTGTGTGTGTGTGTGCGTGAGTGAGTGAGTGTGTGTGTGAGTGACTGAGTGAGTGAGAGACTGAGAGACTGAGTGAGTGAGAGACTGAGAGACTGGTGAGTGAGTGGTGAGTGAGTGAGTGAGTGAGTTGACGTGAGTAAGTGACTGAGAGACTGAGTGAGTGAGAGCTGAGTATGGTGAGTGACGTGAGTGAGTGAGTGAGTGAGTGATGAGTGAGTGAGTGGTGAGTGAGTGAGTACTCACCTGGTCTTCAGCGGCTTCACACAGATGAGTTTATTGACCGCTCGACTGTCCAGCCACTGACGCGTGAGCCGATCTTATCCATGTACGTGCCATGACACCTGAGGAAGAGTCACACACACTGAGGATGATAAGTCAAACACACACACACACACACACAAAGTCTCTCTCTCTCTCTCTCTCTCTCTATCACTCACACACACACTCTCTCTCTCTCTCTTTCTCGCACACAGACACACACACACACGCGCGCGCGCGCACACATTATAAAATCTCTCTCTCTCTCTCGCTCTCTCTCTCTCACACACACACACCTGCTACTGTACTGAAGAATATCCGCGACAGACACTAATTTTCTCAGTACAAAGTCTTGGCAAATCACAATTATGGCATAAAAAGTAAATTATGAGCGAAAGTCATAACTTCAATGTAGTAAGTACTACTATTTATAACAATTTATCTCATAATTATGACCTGGAAGGAAAGTCAGGAAACTGATATTAACAATTAAAGTTTTAACTCTTTAGTTTACACTCTTTCCAAGGGCTTTTTTTTATTGAAACATGTAAAATATAAAATTTTAAGGAAACATGTAAATATACAAATGTATCCAGGAGAACATAAAAGAGGTAAAACAAAAGACAAATCATACAGAATAATTCCAAATTAAGTGCCATAAAAATGTCCAAGGCCTTTTAAGCGCGCCTGGTGTTTACGGGACCCCCGCCGCTTCCGGTTCGTGTTTACCTCATGAAGCCCGTGTCGGATGTGATCACATCTCCGGGAACCACCAGGTGTTTGTCGTCCCGGTGAGACTGTGATGTTGTGAGAGAAACATGTTTGTGCAGCGCTGGAAGCCTCATCTCCACCGCCATGCTTGCTTACAAACACACACACACCGGACCGGAACCGCGCACAGTGGCAGAAAGCGCGCGCCGATTTCATAATAAAAGTGCGATTGTATTCATTTAAAATTCGTCATGAAGCCGGCCGACATTTGACACCGAATTATTAATTATTAAAATATCAAAATAATTTTGCTAATGACTTTTTAAATGTGTGTTTAAACTTGTGAACTTTTATTTTGTAAAAAGATGAGTGCCCGCTAGAGGGAAGCATTGGTTTTATTATGAGAGGTTGAGCGAATTAAAATAAATGAACAAAATAAATAGTGTAAATAAGTTCACAATATTACGCATACAAAACACAATGCATAGAAAGTACCATTTCTTAACATATAAAAAAATATATTTTTCGAGTTTGTAACAACCTATTCAGTACATTCATCAACACAAAACTGGCTCTTTTATTGAATGTATTTACTAATAAATTAATAAACATATTGTAATGTACATATAACAACAACAATTTGGTGGTTGAGAATTTCTTCTATTTAAATTTGGTGGTTGAGAATTACTTCTATTTAAAGCGCTTTGAGTGCCGAGAAAAGCACTATATAAATGTACTTAATTATTATAACGTATTTAACATAACGACATTTGACACTGAATTATTAACTAGTTAAACAAAAAAAATATTCTGCTAAATGACTTTTTAAATGTGTGTTGTAAAACTTGTGAACTTTTATTTTGTAATAAGAGGAGTGGCCGCTAGAGGGAAGCATTGATTTCATCATCAGAGGTTGAGCGAATTAAAATAAATACGTGTAAATAAATAAATAAATAAAGTGTGAACAAGTTACGCATACAAAACACAATGCATAAACAAGCATAATTTCTTAAGTTAAAATATATTGCACTTTTTTCGAGTTTGTAACATCCTTTTTAGTACATCTACTCAAAACTATCTTTTATTAAACACAATTACTAATAAATTATTAAACACATTGTAAGAAAATGTATTATTAGCAAAAAATTACAAATATAACAGTATACAAAAAAACAAATGTAACAGAGTTGCATACTAGGGGGATTCATGTAAATCTACATAAAGACACATTTTCAAAGTTTTAACTGCTTTTTGCTTCATAAAATTCTTTACAATTCTTAATTTTTTTACAGGAAAACCTACAGTTTTGAACATGGAATTTTTTCATTACAATAATTTAATGTATTATATTAAACAAGTTGTAAATAAAAAAAATATTGAACATATATAAAAGAAAATACATACAGTTACAACTCAACACAGAATAAACAACAATAATATAATTATAAACAATAGACAGAAAGCCAGTAAAATAAGTTCACAATTCATAAAATTTAGCATTTCTTAAGGTCAAATATTGCATACATTTTTTTCGAGTTTGTAACAACATATTTAGTAGGCTACACTCCGAACTGGCTATTTTATTGAAAACAAATACAAATAAATTAATAAGCAACAAACTAAAACGCGTTCGGCGTCTGTCTTCCGGGGGCGTGTCTAATCGATCACGTCACACACACACATCAGCGCGCGCACTCTCTCTCTGCTCCTGTCAGGATCAACCGGGATCAACAGGTTCGGGATGAGCGCTGGTTCTGGTTCGGGTTCGGGCTTCGGTAAAGCGCTGGTCATCATCACCGGGGCGTCGCGAGGCTTCGGTCGGGCTCTGGCTCTCTCCGTGGCGCCTCGTCTGGCCCCGGGCTCGGTTCTGGTGCTCTCGGCCCGCTCGGAGGACCGGCTCCTGGAGCTGAAGCGGGATCTGGGCCGCGGGGACCCCGGGATCACGGTCCGGTGTGTGGCCGCCGATCTCGGGTGTAAAGCGGGCGTGGAGAGCCTCATCGCCGAGACCCGAGACTCCGCGACCGATCCCGGGATCCGGACTCTAATGCTCGTCAATAACGCCGGTGCGGATCCATATTCAGCTCGAGCAGAACCAGCCATGGAACACACACTGGAAACCGACAAACTGGACAACACGCGACTGGAACACACGACACGGCACAACGACACTGGACAACAACACAGCAGACACACTGGAC
>CM070820.1:1080000-1142500 GCA_036326025.1 Chrosomus eos
TAGTGTCTCCTGATTAAAGCCTGTGTTCCTGCAGTGTATGTTGTGTTTGTGTTGATCGTATATAACTGTACATTACTGTGGTAAGTGGAAAAATATATATGAAAAAATATATATATTTTTAAAATATCAATTTTTCTGGGTATAAATTGGGTGTTTATAAAAGATAATGTCTTGTAAATCTTAGGATGGTGTCACGAAGATGATCATTTTTGATTGACATAAGTTTTGTGGGAAGTGGTTTTCCAAAGTTTCTGGCCACAACTCTAACATCGATAGCATTGGGGAAATCTGCCATATAGATTTGTTTAATATCATCTCATAATTTGGCGGCAGGAATATTAGGCTGCTGTCACTTTAAGACCTGATGCACAGATCCATCATACACATGCGTTTTCTTTCTCAACTTTACATTAAAACATAACTGACTGTTTACGTGAATACTTGCCAAGACCGGCATTTTTACATTATTGTGTGTGTATTTGACTGTTTAAGCAGCGAAAAAGAACTTAATTCAGTCTATGTGTGCAAACTTCAGGTGTGAGCTTAAAATGATGCATTTCCCACGCCAAATACAAGGCCTCTAACAGCAGCAGTATTCATCTGGAGCTAATGAAGCGAGTGAGTGAGGAGAGGCGGGGTTGTGTTACTCAGTCGGAGAGATGACAGAATGAAGCGAGTGAGTGAAGAGAGGCGGGGTTGTGTTACTCAGTCGGAGAGATGACAGAATGAAGCGAGTGAGTGAGGAGAGGCGGGGTTGTGTAACTCAGTCGGAGAGATGACAGAATGAAGCGAGTGAGTGAAGAGAGGCGGGGTTGTGTTACTCAGTCGGAGAGATGACAGAATGAAGCGAGTGAGTGAGGAGAGGCGGGGTTGTGTAACTCAGTCGGAGAGATGACAGAATGAAGCGAGTGAGTGAAGAGAGGCGGGGTTGTGTTACTCAGTCGGAGAGATGACAGAATGAAGCGAGTGAGTGAGGAGAGGCGGGGTTGTGTAACTCAGTCGGAGAGATGACAGAATGAAGCGAGTGAGTGAAGAGAGGCGGGGTTGTGTTACTCAGTCGGAGAGATGACAGAATGAAGCGAGTGAGTGAGGAGATGCGGGGTTGTGTTACTCAGTCGGAGAGATGACAGAATGAAGCGAGTGAGTGAGGAGAGGCGGGGTTGTGTTACTCAGTCGGAGAGATGACAGAATGAAGCGAGTGAGTGAGGAGAGGCGGGGTTGTGTAACTCAGTCGGAGAGATGACAGAATGAAGCGAGTGAGTGAAGAGAGGCGGGGTTGTGTTACTCAGTCGGAGAGATGACAGAATGAAGCGAGTGAGTGAGGAGAGGCGGGGTTGTGTAACTCAGTCGGAGAGATGACAGAATGAAGCGAGTGAGTGAGGAGAGGCGGGGTTGTGTAACTCAGTCGGAGAGATGACAGAATGAAGCGAGTGAGTGAGGAGAGGCGGGGTTGTGTTACTCAGTTGGAGAGATGACAGAATGAAGCGAGTGAGTGAGGAGAGAGGCGGGGTTGTGTAACTCAGTCGGAGAGATGACAGAATGAAGCGAGTGAGTGAGGAGAGGCGGGTTGTGTACTCAGTCGGAGAGATGACAGAATGAAGCGAGTGAGTGAGGAGAGGCGGGTTGTGTAACTCAGTCGGAGAGATGACAGAATGAAGCGAGTGAGTGAGGAGAGGCGGGGTTGTGTAACTCAGTCGGAGAGATGACAGAATGAAGCGAGTGAGTGAGGAGAGGCGGGGTTGTGTTACTCAGTCGGAGAGATGACAGAATGAAGCGAGTGAGTGAGGAGAGGCGGGGTTGTGTTACTCAGTCGGAGAGATGACAGAATGAAGCGAGTGAGTGAGGAGAGGCGGGGTTGTGTAACTCAGTCGGAGAGATGACAGAATGAAGCGAGTGAGTGAGGAGAGGCGGGGTTGTGTAACTCAGTCGGAGAGATGACAGAATGAAGCGAGTGAGTGAGGAGAGGCGGGGTTGTGTTACTCAGTCGGAGAGATGACAGAATGAAGCGAGTGAGTGAGGAGAGAGGCGGGGTTGTGTTACTCAGTCGGAGAGATGACAGAATGAAGCGAGTGAGTGAGGAGAGGCGGGGTTGTGTAACTCAGTCGGAGAGATGACAGAATGAAGCGAGTGAGTGAGGAGAGGCGGGGTTGTGTAACTCAGTCGGAGAGATGACAGAATGAAGCGAGTGAGTGAGAGAGAGGCGGGGTTGTGTAACTCAGTCGGAGAGATGACAGAATGAAGCGAGTGAGTGAGGAGAGCGGGGTTGTGTTAACTCAGTCGGAGAGATGACAGAATGAAGCGAGTGAGTGAGGAGAGGCGGGGTTGTGTTAACTCAGTCGGAGAGATGACAGAATGAAGCGAGTGAGTGAGGAGAGGCGGGGTTGTGTAACTCAGTCGGAGAGATGACAGAATGAAGCGAGTGAGTGAGGAGAGGCGGGGTTGTGTAACTCAGTCGGAGAGATGACAGAATGAAGCGAGTGAGTGAGGAGAGGCGGGGTTGTGTAACTCAGTCGGAGAGATGACAGAATGAAGCGAGTGAGTGAGGAGAGGCGGGGTTGTGTAACTCAGTCGGAGAGATGACAGAATGAAGCGAGTGAGTGAGGAGAGGCGGGGTTGTGTAACTCAGTCGGAGAGATGACAGAATGAAGCGAGTGAGTGAGGAGAGGCGGGGTTGTGTACTCAGTCGGAGAGATGACAGAATGAAGCGAGTGAGTGAGGAGAGGCGGGGTTGTGTAACTCAGTCGGAGAGATGACAGAATGAAGCGAGTGAGTGAGGAGAGGCGGGGTTGTGTAACTCAGTCGGAGAGATGACAGAATGAAGCGAGTGAGTGAGGAGAGGCGGGGTTGTGTTAACTCAGTCGGAGAGATGACAGAATGAAGCGAGTGAGTGAGGAGAGGCGGGGTTGTGTTACTCAGTCGGAGAGATGACAGAATGAAGCGAGTGAGTGAGGAGAGGCGGGGTTGTGTAACTCAGTCGGAGAGATGACAGAATGAAGCGAGTGAGTGAGGAGAGCGGGGTTGTGTAACTCATCGGAGAGATGACAGAATGAAGCGAGTGAGTGAGGAGAGGGGGTTTTGTAACTCAGTCGGAGAGATGAAGAATGAAGGAGTGAGTGAGGAGAGGCGGGGTTGTGTAACTCAGTCGGAGAGATGACAGAATGAAGCGAGTGAGTGAGGAGAGGCGGGGTTGTGTAACTCAGTCGGAGAGATGACAGAATGAAGCGAGTGAGTGAGGAGAGGCGGGTTGTGTAACTCAGTCGGAGAGATGACAGAATGAAGCGAGTGAGTGAGGAGAGGCGGGGTTGTGTTACTCAGTCGGAGAGATGAAGAATGAAGCGAGTGAGTGAGGAGAGGCGGGGTTGTGTAACTCAGTCGGAGAGATGACAGAATGAAGCGAGTGAGTGAGGAGAGGCGGGGTTGTGTTACTCAGTCGGAGAGATGACAGAATGAAGCGAGTGAGTGAGGAGAGGCGGGGTTGTGTAACTCAGTCGGAGAGATGACAGAATGAAGCGAGTGAGTGAGGAGAGGCGGGGTTGTGTTACTCAGTCGGAGAGATGACAGAATGAAGCGAGTGAGTGAGGAGAGGCGGGGTTGTGTAACTCAGTCGGAGAGATGACAGAATGAAGCGAGTGAGTGAGGAGAGGCGGGTTGTGTTACTCAGTCGGAGAGATGACAGAATGAAGCGAGTGAGTGAGGAGAGGCGGGGGTTGGTTAACTCAGTCGGAGAGATGACAGAATGAAGCGAGTGAGTGAGGAGAGGCGGGGTTGTGTTACTCAGTCGGAGAGATGACAGAATGAAGCGAGTGAGTGAGGAGAGGCGGGGTTGTGTTACTCAGTCGGAGAGATGACAGAATGAAGCGAGTGAGTGAGGAGAGGGGTGGGGGCTGCGAGGGGAGGAGAGGGGTTGTGTTACTCAGTCGGAGAGATGACAGAATGAAGCGAGTGAGTGAGGAGAGGCGGGGTTGTGTAACTCAGTCGGAGAGATGACAGAATGAAGCGAGTGAGTGAGGAGAGGCGGGGTTGTGTTACTCAGTCGGAGAGATGACAGAATGAAGCGAGTGAGTGAGGAGAGGCGGGGTTGTGTACTCAGTCGGAGAGATGACAGAATGAAGCGAGTGAGTGAGGAGAGGCGGGGTTGTGTAACTCAGTCGGAGAGATGACAGAATGAAGCGAGTGAGTGAGGAGAGGGGGGTTGTGTATACTCAGATGAGAGATGACAGAATGAAGCGAGTGAGTGAGGAGAGGGGGGGTTGTGTACTCAGTCAGGATCGTGAGGAGGTGATGGAGCGGGAATCGGAGGAAGAGAGCGAGTGAGTGAGGAGAGCGGGGTTGTGTTACTCAGTCGGAGAGATGACAGAATGAAGCGAGTGAGTGAGGAGAGGCGGGGTTGTGTTACTCAGTCGGAGAGATGACAAATGAAGCGAGTGAGTGAGGAAGGCGGGTTGTGTACTCAGTCGAGAGATGACAGAATGAAGCGAGTGAGTGAGGAGAGGCGGGTGTACTCGTGAGAGATTACAGAATAAGCGAGTGGAGGAGAGCGGTTGTATCATCGAGAGATACAAATGAAGCGAGTGAGTGAGGAGAGGCGGGGTTGTGTTACTCAGTCGGAGAGATGACAGAATGAAGCGAGTGAGTGAGGAGAGGCGGGGTTGTGTTACTCAGTCGGAGAGATGACAGAATGAAGCGAGTGAGTGAGGAGAGGCGGGGTTGTGTAACTCAGTCGGAGAGATGACAGAATGAAGCGAGTGAGTGAGGAGAGGGCGGGTTGTGTAACTCAGTCGGAGAGATGACAGAATGAAGCGAGTGAGTGAGGAGAGGCGGGGTTGTGTAACTCAGTCGGAGAGATGACAGAATGAAGCGAGTGAGTGAGGAGAGGCGGGTTGTGTTACTCAGTCGGAGAGATGACAGAATGAAGCGAGTGAGTGAGGAGAGAGGCGGGGTTGTGTAACTCAGTCGGAGAGATGACAGAATGAAGCGAGTGAGTGAGGAGAGGCGGGGTTGTGTTACTCAGTCGGAGAGATGACAGAATGAAGCGAGTGAGTGAGGAGAGGCGGGGTTGTGTTACTCAGTCGGAGAGATGACAGAATGAAGCGAGTGAGTGAGGAGAGGCGGGGTTGTGTTACTCAGTCGGAGAGATGACAGAATGAAGCGAGTGAGTGAGGAGAGGCGGGGTTGTGTTACTCAGTCGGAGAGATGACAGAATGAAGCGAGTGAGTGAGGAGAGGCGGGGTTGTGTAACTCAGTCGGAGAGATGACAGAATGAAGCGAGTGAGTGAGGAGAGGCGGGGTTGTGTTACTCAGTCGGAGAGATGACAGAATGAAGCGAGTGAGTGAGGAGAGGCGGGGTTGTGTTACTCAGTCGGAGAGATGACAGAATGAAGCGAGTGAGTGAGGAGAGGCGGGGTTGTGTTACTCAGTCGGAGAGATGACAGAATGAAGCGAGTGAGTGAGGAGAGGCGGGGTTGTGTAACTCAGTCGGAGAGATGACAGAATGAAGCGAGTGAGTGAGGAGAGGCGGGGTTGTGTTACTCAGTCGGAGAGATGACAGAATGAAGCGAGTGAGTGAGGAGAGGCGGGGTTGTGTAACTCAGTCGGAGAGATGACAGAATGAAGCGAGTGAGTGAGGAGAGGCGGGGTTGTGTTACTCAGTCGGAGAGATGACAGAATGAAGCGAGTGAGTGAGGAGAGGCGGGGTTGTGTTACTCAGTCGGAGAGATGACAGAATGAAGCGAGTGAGTGAGGAGAGGCGGGGTTGTGTTACTCAGTCGGAGAGATGACAGAATGAAGCGAGTGAGTGAGGAGAGGCGGGGTTGTGTAACTCAGTCGGAGAGATGACAGAATGAAGCGAGTGAGTGAGGAGAGGCGGGGTTGTGGAACTCAGTCGGAGAGATGACAGAATGAAGCGAGTGAGTGAGGAGAGGCGGGGTTGTGTAACTCAGTCGGAGAGATGACAGAATGAAGCGAGTGAGTCAGGAGAGGCGGGGTTGTGTAACTCAGTCGGAGAGATGACAGAATGAAGCGAGTGAGTGAGGAGAGGCGGGGTTGTGTTACTCAGTCGGAGAGATGACAGAATGAAGCGAGTGAGTGAGGAGAGGCGGGGTTGTGTTACTCAGTCGGAGAGATGACAGAATGAAGCGAGTGAGTGAGGAGAGGCGGGGTTGTGTAACTCAGTCGGAGAGATGACAGAATGAAGCGAGTGAGTGAGGAGAGGCGGGGTTGTGTTACTCAGTCGGAGAGATGACAGAATGAAGCGAGTGAGTGAGGAGAGGCGGGGTTGTGTTACTCAGTCGGAGAGATGACAGAATGAAGCGAGTGAGTGAGGAGAGGGGGGGTTGTGTAACTCAGTCGGAGAGATGACAGAATGAAGCGAGTGAGTGAGGAGAGGCGGGTTGTGTTACTCAGTCGGAGAGATGACAGAATGAAGCGAGTGAGTGAGGAGAGGGGGGGTTGTGTAACTCAGTCGGAGAGATGACAGAATGAAGCGAGTGAGTGAGGAGAGGCGGGGTTGTGTAACTCAGTCGGAGAGATGACAGAATGAAGCGAGTGAGTGAAGAGAGGCGGGGTTGTGTTACTCAGTCGGAGAGATGACAGAATGAAGCGAGTGAGTGAGGAGAGGCGGGGTTGTGTAACTCAGTCGGAGAGATGACAGAATGAAGCGAGTGAGTGAGGAGAGGCGGGGTTGTGTTACTCAGTCGGAGAGATGACAGAATGAAGCGAGTGAGTGAGGAGAGGCGGGGTTGTGTTACTCAGTCGGAGAGATGACAGAATGAAGCGAGTGAGTGAGGAGAGGGGGGGTTGTGTAACTCAGTCGGAGAGATGACAGAATGAAGCGAGTGAGTGAGGAGAGGCGGGGTTGTGTTACTCAGTCGGAGAGATGACAGAATGAAGCGAGTGAGTGAGGAGAGGGGGGGTTGTGTAACTCAGTCGGAGAGATGACAGAATGAAGCGAGTGAGTGAGGAGAGGCGGGGTTGTGTAACTCAGTCGGAGAGATGACAGAATGAAGCGAGTGAGTGAAGAGAGGCGGGGTTGTGTTACTCAGTCGGAGAGATGACAGAATGAAGCGAGTGAGTGAGGAGATGCGGGGTTGTGTTACTCAGTCGGAGAGATGACAGAATGAAGCGAGTGAGTGAGGAGAGGCGGGGTTGTGTTACTCAGTCGGAGAGATGACAGAATGAAGCGAGTGAGTGAGGAGATGCGGGGTTGTGTAACTCAGTCGGAGAGATGACAGAATGAAGCGAGTGAGTGAGGAGAGGCGGGGTTGTGTAACTCAGTCGGAGAATTTTTTCTGCTGAAAATGAGTTTTGGATATATTCAGATATTTCAGTATCCACATGTATTGAAAAATCTATATTTTTTGACAACACTACTTTGCACTTAGTTTTTTATTTTAGATCCCTTTTAAAAAGTATATATATTTGAAAAATGTATTCTGTGGTCAGAATTATTGGTAAATATGATCAAAGATGGCTGTAAAAATAAATCTGCATTGTTTATCCTTTTGATCTCTCATTCAAAAAATTCACAAAAATCTAACCTTTCGTTGAAGTAAAAGATTTGAAAGTAGGGGGTAAATCACATTATGAAATAAATGTTTTTCTCCCAAACACATTGGTCCAGTGTAATGACCCAGTCTCTGTTTCCACTGTGCGTCTCTGGATCTCGTGAGCTTGAGTCGTGTTCAGCGGAGGAACTTTCACTCGCAGCAGAAATATGCTGTGACTCCATAACCTGAGCATAAACAATAACTCTACAGCTCTGACAACACATTTTAACTATCTAAGGATTTATTCTGTTTCTTTTTTTGAATAAAATCATAAAACTTTATGCTAATTTTCCATCATGCGAAAAGATCAACGCGACACTCGTTTAGGCGAGTTACGTTGCTTTACATAAAATTAAACAATATACAGAACAATAACGAATTTATAGATAAAATAAAATGTAGGCCTACACAAACTGTATTTTACGAAGACACAACAATTTGACGGAGCTGCACTGCTCGCTCCTATAGAGTTCGCAAATCCCCCAAGATAAATAACTCAACCCCTGGGTTGTTATATCTGATCCAGGATCTGGGTAACACAAAAATTGAGTTGTTACGTCTGACTCAGGATCTGGGGAACATAAAAACTACCCAAACACTGGGTTGTTACGTCTGACTCAGGATCTGGGTAACATAAAAACTACCCAAACACTGGGTTGTTACGTCTGACTCAGGATCTGGGTAACATAAAAACTACCCAAAAACTGGGTTGTTACATCTGACCCAGGATTTGGGTTACACACAAACTACCCAGACACTGGGTTGTTACGTCTGACCCAGGATCTAGGTAACACAAAAACAACCCAAACACTGAAAAAATAACCCAAAAAAATTTTCCCAAAAGACTCAACCCAGGATTTGGGTAGAGAATATAACCCAAGATTGTTCAGAGTGTAAAGAAAGATGACCATGACGTGTAAATGAGCCGTATGAAAGATGATAGGATGCAGATAAAGATGATTGAGTGTTCTGCTGAGGTCAGCTCGTGTACGGTGTGATGAGCACACACAGCTGAGGACAGGAATACTCATCAGTAACTGTAACTCTCCTCTATCTTTAGCAGAGCCGGCCGTCTGGAAGAGAAGCGCTGGGAACACAGGCAGTGTGTGTGTGTGTGTGTGTGTGTGGTCATGACCGTGGAGAACATGGATCCCGTGGAAGTGTTTGCGGCCGGAGAGAAAGGCCGTGGGCTCAGGGTCACGAAGCAGCTTTCAGCGGGAGACGTGGTGTTCGCCGAGGCTAGCTTCGCCGCCGTCGTGTTCGACAGGTGAGGGGTTACCGGGATTTAACCGGGATTTAACTGGGATTTAACCGGGATTTAAAAGGTTTACTTCGGAAGACTGTTGTGGATTTTGACCTGCTGACCTCAGAGATTCTGTAATAACTCATGCACTCTAAAAATGCTGGGTTGTTTTAATCTAGTTTGGGTCAAATATGGACAATCTCAAACATTGGGTTAAAAATGTAATTTAAAAATGTAACCCAATGGCTGGGTGTGTCCATATTTGTCCCAAAAATGGGTTAAAACAACCCAGCATTTTTTAGAGTTTAGTAAATATGGACAAACCCAGCCGTTGGGTTACATTTTTAAATTACATTTTTAACCACACATTTGGGTTTGTCCATATTTGACCCAAAATTGGGTTAAAACAACCCAGCATTTTTTTAGAGTGTGGCATATTGATCTTTTATGATTTTACCCCATTAATGCATGTGTCCCTGCAGTGTGTAGATGTTTAAACCGGAGTTTTTCAGTCGAGATGTTTCTCCTCATCGCCGTGGCTTTGGGAATGCTAGTTGCACATTCCGTGTTTTTTTCCCCCGGGAGAAACATTGACTTGTCGTTTTCATGGGAGAGATTCCTCCATCACAGTTTCACCTCCTTAAAAAGTCTAGAGTTTGAACTGCGGAAAACACAGAGCTCTCGACCTTTGACCTGAACACAAACATGAGCTCAACACAAGAGTTATGGATTGTGCAATCGATGACATCACTCTTCAGGAATGTCTTCTTAAAATAGACAGTAATGTAAGTCATATGAAGCCATAATCATAAGCATGCTAAGTGACAATGCTAGATTTAGAAGATTTATAATTAAAGCAAAATTTAAATATATGAAATATTACGTCCGAAAGTGACGTCGGGAGGAGATATATTTTAAATATGAGGGAAGAACAAAACACTGAGTTTTCTTTTTCTGGGCTTCATTAATTATATGTTTGTTTATTTATTAATTAATTAAAAACCATTTAAAATTTGAACCTTTTGAATGAAAAGTTGAACCCTATGAATTAAATTTTTCCCTAATTTCCGTGTTTTCTGTTTCCATTTTAATTTTCTTATTAAATTTTAATAATCAAAAAAACATGTCTTATCAATTGCATTCAAAAAGCTTTAACAACGGAACTTTTTTTTTTTTTACAATGATATACAAATTACGTGACATTCTGGATAATATGAAAAACTTTAAAGGGGATATATCTTTTCCCGTGTGTAAGTGCTATAATCGGGTCCCAGTGCTTCTACTAACCCAGAAAACGTTAAGAGTGAAACCCAGTAACTGGTCTTTGTGCATTGGCACATCAACTGCCTTGAGTTGCTAGCAGTACTGGTCCGTATGGACAACACTGCGACTGTTGCGTTCATCAACCGGCAAAGACAAGTGAGTCTTTCTCTGGAAGCAACCCTTCTGACGCATGAAGAGGATCTTATTATAATATTACCGGCCCTTAATCTGCACGTTTATAATATTACCGGCCCTTAATCTGCACGTTTATAATATTACCGGCCCTTAATCTGCACGTTTATAATATTACCGGCTCTAAATCTGCACGTTTATAATATTACCGGCTCTTAATCTGCACGTTTATAATATTACCGGCTCTTAATCTGCACGTTTTTAATATTACCCGGCTCTTAATCTGCACGTTTATAATATTACCGGCTCTTAATCTGCACGTTTTTAATATTACCGGCCCTTAATCTGCACGTTTATAATATTACCGGCCCTTAATCTGCACGTTTATAATATTACCGGCTCTTAATCTGCACGTTTATAATATTATCGGCCCTTAATCTGCACGTTTATAATATTACCGGCCCTTAATCTGCACGTTATAAATATTACCGGCTCTTAATCTGCACGTTTATAATATTACCGGCCCTTAATCTGCACGTTTATAATAATATACCGGCCCTTAATCTGCACGTTTATAATATTACCGGCCTTAATCTGCACGTTTATAATATTACCGGCCCTTAATCTGCACGTTTATAATATTACCGGCCCTTAATCTGCACGTTTATAATATTACCGGCCCTTAATCTGCACGTTTATAATATTACCGGCCCTTTAATCTGCACGTTTATAATATTACCGGCTCCCTTAATCTGCACGTTTATAATATTACCGGCCTCTTAATCTGCACGTTTATAATATTACCGGCTCTTAATCTGCACGTTTATAATATTACCGGCTCTTAATCTGCACGTTATAATATTACCACGGCTCTTAATCTGCACGTTAATAATAATAATCTCACGTTTATCCGCTCTTAATCTGCACGTTTATAATATTACCGGCTCTTAATCTGCACGTTTATAATATTACCGCTCTTAATCTGCACGTTTATAATATTACCAGGCTCTTAATCTGCACGTTTATAATATTACCGGCCTTAATCTGCACGTTTATAATATTACCGGCTCCTTAATCTGCACGTTTATAATATTACCAGGCTCTTAATCTGCACGTTTATAATATATACCGGCTCTTAATCTGCACGTTTATAATATTACCGGCTCTTAATCTGCACGTTTATAATATTACCGGCTCTTAATCTGCACGTTTATAATATTACCCGGCTCTTAATCTGCACGTTTATAATATTACCGGCTCTTAATCTGCACGTTTATAATATTACCGGCTCTTAATCTGCACGTTTATAATATTACCGGCTCTTAATCTGCACGTTTATAATATTACCGGCTCTTAATCTGCACGTTTATAATATTACCGGCTCTTAATCTGCACGTTTATAATATTACCGGCTCTTAATCTGCACGTTTATAATATTACCGAGCTCTTAATCTGCACGTTTATAATATTACCGGCCCTTAATCTGCACGTTTATAATATTACCGGCTCTTAATCTGCACGTTTATAATATTACCGGCTCTTAATCTGCACGTTTATAATATTACCGGCTCTTAATCTGCACGTTTATAATATTACCAGCTCTTAATCTGCACGTTTATAATATTACCGGCCCTTAATCTGCACGTTTATAATGGTAAATGGTAAATGGACTGCATATATATAGCGCTTTCACAGACCCACTGGCCACCAAAGCGCTTTACAATTTGCCTCACATTCACCCATTCACTCTCTCATTCATACACCGACGGGCGACGGCAGTCATGCAAGGCGCCATCCAGCTCATCGGGAGCAGCTGGGGTTAGGTGTCTTGCTCATGGACACCTCGACACTTGGTCAGGTGGAACCGGGGATTGAACCACCAACCTTCCGGTTTGTAGACAATCTACATGAACCACTGAGCCACTGCCGCCCCATAATAATATTATAATATTATAATATTACCGGCCCTTAATCTCCACGTTTATAATATTACCGGCCCTTAATCTGCACGTTTATAATATTACCGGCCCTTAATCTGCACGTTTATAATATTACCGGCCCTTAATCTGCACGTTTATAATATTACCGGCCCTTAATCTGCACATTTATAATATTATCGGCCCTTAATCTGCACGTTTATAATATTATCGGCCCTTAATCTGTTTCTAACGCAACAGTGAGCAGTTCTAACCCAACAGTGAGCAGTTCTAACCCAACAGTGACCAGTTCTAACCCAACAGTGACCAGTTCTAGCCCAACAGAGAGCAGTTCTAACCCAACAGTGACCAGTTCTAACCCAACAGTGAGCAGTTCTAACCCAACAGAGAGTAGTTCTAATCCAACAGTGAGCAGTTCTAACCCAACAGTGAGCAGTTGTAGCCCAACAGAGAGCAGTTCTAACCCAACAGAAGATCCAGCAAAGCCTGAAACTGTTGTGTGGTTGAGCACAGACGAGCACTGAACACTATTGGCCAGAACATATAATATTATCGGCCCTTCATCTGTTTCTAACGCAACAGTGAGCAGTTCTAACCCAACAGTGACCAGTTCTAACCCAACAGTGACCAGTTCTAACCCAACAGTGACCAGTTCTAGCCCAACAGAGAGCAGTTCTAACCCAACAGTGACCAGTTCTAACCCAACAGTGACCAGTTCTAACCCAACAGTGACCAGTTCTAGCCCAACAGAGAGCAGTTCTAACCCAACAGTGACCAGTTCTAACCCAACAGTGAGCAGTTCTAACCCAACAGAGAGCAGTTCTAACCCAACAGTGAGCAGTTCTAACCCAACAGAGAGCAGTTCTAATCCAACAGTGAGCAGTTCTAACCCAACAGTGAGCAGTTCTAACGCAACAGTGAGCAGTTCTAACCCAACAGTGACCAGTTCTAACCCAACAGTGACCAGTTCTAACCCAACAGTGAGCAGTTCTAACCCAACAGTAAGCAGTTCTAACCCAACAGTGAGCAGTTCTAACCCAACAGTGACCAGTTCTAGCCCAACAGAGAGCAGTTCTAACCCAACAGAGAGCAGTTCTAACCCAACAGAGAGCAGTTCTAACCCAACAGTAAGCAGTTCTAACCCAACAGTGAGCAGTTCTAACCCAACAGTAAGCAGTTCTAACCCAACAGTGAGCAGTTCTAACCAACATGATGATGAGATGATCAGTGTAACTCCACAACAACTACATAAATGTCTCCACTAACATTCAGAAACTCTTCTGAGTCTCTCCGTAAGGCTGCACTCGCTACTGGTTATTCTGGGATTCTGGATGAGTGAGATTGGCCTGTTTTGTTATTGCTGGAGTTTCTGAAGCTCGTGTAAAGACTCCGCCCTCTTCTGAACGGAGCTCATTAGCATTTAAAGAGACACACAAAAACGGCACGTTTTTGCCTCACACCCAAAAAGGGACAAAATTGACAAGCTATAATAAATGATCTGAGCTGAAATTTCACAGACACATGCTGGGGACACCATAGATTTATATTACATCTGGTGAAAAGGGGGATAACATGTCACCTTAAAATAATCAAAAAGGATGTCTTATCAATTGAATTCATAAAACTTTATGAGAATAAGTGTGTTTCTGATGAGGAAGCCGCAGTCTAAAGCAGTGTGTGTGTGTGTGTGTGTGTGTGTGTGTGTGTGTGTGTGTGTGTGTGTGTGTGTGTGTGTGTGTGTGTGTGTGTGTGTGTGTGTGTGGGTCAGTCTCTCTCTGCAGGTGTGTCACAGCTGTTTCCGCCGGCAGCCAAACCCTCACCGCTGCGCTCAGTGCAAGTTTGCGCACTACTGTGATCGCACGTGTCAGCGCGCCGCGTGGGATGAACACAAGCAGGAATGCTCTGCCATCAGAAAGATCGGAAAAGCTCCCAATGAGAACGTGCGGTGAGTCCGGTCATGTGACAGACCTAGAGAATGTTCCAATGAAAAACTATGCATTTTAAATGTAACATTATGTTGAAACAATGTAGCGCTTTAGTGTTCGTATTAAAGGGATAGTTCACTTTGAAATTAATTTTTGATATGTTTTAGCTTACCTCCAGTGCATCCAAGATGTAGGTGTCTTTGTTTCCACAGTATCTTCAATTTTGATCATTTTAGGTAAAACCGTTGTTGTCTGTCAGTCATACAATGGAGGTGAAGGGGAACCACCTCAAAGAGCATTAAAAATTAAACATTATTTAATGAATCGTAAATGTAAGTACACATTGATGCCCTAAGACACGAAACGAGGGGTTTTTGTGAGAAAACGAACAGTATTTATATCTTTTTTACCTCGTGTAAGCATATCCACGTCCAACTGATCTGAGAGCAGGGCGCTTCGGTCTGCGCATGCGTACGGCGTTCGCCCCGGAAGGGCTCCCTCGCGCGTGTTTACGTCAAGAGAATGTCTATATGTTGGTATATAGAAATCGTCTTCCATTGCGATCCTGTATATCTAAATATGTTTAGATCTTCACAATGTAAGGTAAAACTTCCGAAATCTCTGCGTAAACAATGAGTGACGTAAACACGCGCGAGGGAGCCCTTCCGGGGCATTCCGGCGAACGCCGTACGCATGCGCAGACCGAAGCGCCCTGCTCTCAGATCAGTTGGACGTGGATATGCTTACACGAGGTAAAAAAGATATAAATACTGTTCGTTTTCTCACAAAAACCCCTCGTTTCGTGTCTTAGGGCATCAATGTGTACTTACATTTACGATTCATTAAATAATGTTTAATTTTTTAAGGCTCTTTGAGGTGGTTCCCCTTCACCTCCATTGTATGACTGACAGACAACAACGGTTTTACCTAAAATTATCAAAATTGAAGATACTGTGGAAACAAAGACACCTACATCTTGGATGCACTGGAGGTAAGCTAAAACATATCAAAAATTAATTTCAAAGTGAACTATCCCTTTAAGGCCACGATATACTCAACGTTCTTCGTTTTGGGTTTGAAAACATGTGCTGTCAGCGAAACAACCCAACGACATCCACATTTAGGAAAGACCTTCTTTCTCAGAGACGGGGCACCCTATGACACCTGCATCCAGACCATGTGTGGTCCCTGGATGGGACACGGAGGTTCTAGGTAACTTTCCCCCAGAGGTACTTAAAGGATAATTCCGGTATTTAGCACTTTGAGTCTATTTTCTAGTTTGTTTTGGATGAACTAGAGTGGTGGACACAGAAA
Source organism: Chrosomus eos (assembly GCA_036326025.1). NCBI lineage: Eukaryota > Metazoa > Chordata > Actinopteri > Cypriniformes > Leuciscidae > Chrosomus > Chrosomus eos. The sequence continues at coordinate 1,095,359 of CM070820.1, forward strand.
TTTTGACAATGGGTCCTATCTCGACTTTTTGACTATTTTAGAATCGCCTCTGAGTGCTTCAGAGTGGCTGTCTATGGGCATGCACAAACATGTGCTTAAAACAACCCAACGTTCGTTTTCAACACTGTGACACTCACGAGTGGTTAGTGGTGTTAGACGGAACTCAAAGCTGTGTCCACCACTCTAGTTCATCCAAAACACACTAGAAAATAGACTCAAAGTGCTAAATACCGGAGTTATCCTTTAACACCATCACATCGGCACGGGCGCCATCTACGGGACGTGTGTACGCCTTGAAGTAGAACCTGTTCGTCGAGTGATGTTCCTCCAAAGATGTTCGATAGGGTCCGTGCTTTATATCTTGCAGCAAGGGTTGGAGCGAGTGCTGCCTCCCTTTCCCTGGTAATTCGAGCACTCCAGGATGCTCCCTTTGAGCCTCTACAGTGTGCAGACTTAAAGCTTCTGTCCATGAAGACTTTTCTGCTGGTTGCACTGGCCTTTATCAAGAGGGTAAGGAACCTGCAGGCATTTTCGGTCGACGAATTGTGCCTAGAGTTCGGGCAGGTTGACGGCCACGTGGTACTGAGACCCGGCCTGGCTATTACCCCTTTCCCGCCAAAGCATTTTGAGAGCCGGTTCGGACCCGGTGCCTACTCGCGAACCAGTTCTTTGTGTTTCGACAGCCAAAGAACCGGTTCTTGGCCAGGAAAATTGGTTCCAAAACGGCACCAACTCTTTGCTGGACTAGAAGCGTTCTTTTACCACGTCATGCTTAAGTCGGGGGCTGGGGATGGGGTTTAGAACACAAATGGATCACAAAGCCAGGAGAAACATTTGCAGAAAGACGATGTAGTCCGCCATTGTAATTGTTATGCTTGAAGTTGGCGCAAGCGTTTCTAGCTAAGACGAATGGCGACGTACACAGTGACGTAACGACATTGTTCGCTGGGCTCTCTAGTCACTGGAAAAACAAACAGGTTCTGAGAAGGTTCGCAAGTTGAGCTAACTTTGAACCAACTTTGAACCAGCACCAGTTCCGAACCAGTTCTTTTTTGGTGGAAAAGGGGTATATGTGCCCAAGGTTCCTACCACTCCCTTCTGGGACCAGGTGATGGACCTGCAAGCACTGCCCCTAGAGGAGGCAGACCCAGCCCTGACTTTGCTCGGTCCCGTCCACTCCCTGCGACTGTACGTGGACAGAACTCAAAGCTTCAGGACCTCAGACCAGCTGTTTGTCTGTTACGGAGGCCAGCAGAAGAGAAAGAATGTCTCCAAGCAGAGGTTGGCCCGCTGGATAGTGGGCGCCATCGCCTTGGCTTGGCCAGAAATGGTCAATTAACTGCATTTATATATCGCTTTCAACAGACCCATGGCCACCAAAGCGCTTTACATATTGCCTCACATTCATCCATTCATACACTCATTTATACACCGACGGTGGTGCCAGCCATACAAGGCGCCATCCAGCTCGTCGGGAGCAGCTGGGGTCAGGTGTCTTGCTCATGGACACCTCGACACTTGGTCAGTTGGAACCGGGGATGGAACCATCAACCTTCCGGTTGGTAGACAACTTAAATCAGGGATGGGCAACTTCGGTCCTCGAGGGCCACTGTCCTGCAGAGTTTAGCTCCAACCCTGATTAGCTTGTTCAGGTGTGTTTAATTAGGGTTGGAGCTAAACTCTGCAGGACAGTGGCCCTCCAGGACCGAAGTTGCCCATCCATGACCTACATGAACCACTGAGCCACAAGGCGTGCCCTGGCGCTCAGGTTGCATGCTCACTCTACGTGACGCGTTGCATCCTCCTGGGCGTTGGCGCATGGTGCCTTGCTAATCTGTAGAGCTGTGGGCTGGGCAACACCTAACACATTCACTAGGTTCTATAGCCTACGTGTAGAGCAATCTCCTCCCATGTTCTCAGGTAAAAGCACTGAGAGGTCTGGCTCTGTCAGTTTGTTGCGCCCTACTGTGCGTCTATATTGCTCCAGAGTGAAAAAACCTGTTGAGTCCTCCAACACCCTCGGCCCGGACCCGGCGGAGCGTCCGGCACCAGGCCTTATCTGTTGAATCCTTGAGAACCCAGGGTAGGCTTGCACCATGGTACAATAATACTACGTATGTTTTAAAGAGAGAAACCCGTAATTTAGAGCGTAAATCCAAATAACCTAGCAAATTACAGACCCATTTCAAATCTTCCATTTATGTCAAAAATATTAGAAAAAGTTGTGTCCGCTCAACTCGGCTCTTTCTTGCAAGAAAACGACATCTATGAAAAGTTTCAGTCTGGATTCAGGCCACATCATAGCACTGAAACTGCGCTTGTTAGAATCACAAATGATTTACTTTTAGTTTCGGACCGGGGCTGTATCTCAGTACTAGTTTTACTTGATCTTAGTGCTGCGTTCGATACTATAGATCACACAATACTCTTAGATCGACTACAAAATTACACTGGTGTTCAAGGACAAGCATTAAGCTGGTTCAGGTCATACTTATCTGACCGCTACCATTTCGTCTACTTAAATGGAGAAAAATCGATCATAACTTCGGCAAACTATGGAGTGCCACATGGATCTGTGTTAGGCCATATGTGCAACCCTGCAGTGATCCCATATGTGTACTCTTGCACGGTTGCTCCTAACTGGAAGCCGTGACTTTCCCTTGGGCTAAATCACCCAGTATCTCATATGCAGTACAACCTTCGGGTTAGTCCATATGTATATCTCCACATACAGTAACTCCTTCCGGGAAGAATGTGGCCTAACGGAAAGGGCACGCTTTCCCAGTGTTATCCAATAGTCTCGCTGTATGGATAGATGCACTTTTATGATGGACAGATGCACTTTTATGATGGATAGATGCACTTTTATAATGGACAGATGCACTTTTATGATTCACAGATGCACTTTTATGATGGATAGATGCTCTTTTATGATGGATAGATACACTTTTATGATGGACAGATGCACTTTTATGATGGATAGATGCACTTTTATGATGGACAGATGCACTTTTATGATAGATAGATGCACTTTTATGATGGATAGATGCACTTTTATGATGGACAGATGCACTTTTATGATGGATAGATGCACTTTTATGATGGACAGATGCACTTTTATGATGGATAGATGCACTTTTAGGATGGACAGATGCACTTTTATGATGGACAGATGCACTTTTATGATGGATAGATACACTTTTATGGACTTCAAAACAGAAACAGACATTCACTGCTTGGAAGAGCCAGGTAATTTTTTAATTGTATTAGTCTGAAAGAAGAATGTCATATAACGACTAGGATAATTTGAGGGCGAGTAAATCATGGGCTAATTTTAATTTACGGGTGATCTATCCCTTTAATAAGTGTTGGTGACTTTATCCAAGTGTTCTGAATGTCCTGTGATGTCAGTCTGGCCGCTCGTATCATGTGGCGTATGCGTAAGGACACGGGTCTGGTGTCGGACGCTCAGCTCACGACCCTTGACCTGCTGGAGGATCACCTGACCCAGATGAGCCCCGATGACCTGAAGGAGCTGAAGGTCGACGTGCAGCACTTCTACAACTACTGGCCTAAGAAGAGGAGAGCCGTCGGAGAGGACTATGTGTCGCATATCTTCGGTGTGGTAGGCAGAGATCCCTCACTCCTCACTTTATCTGGACAATAACTTTAATCTGCTTTGTGTGTGTTCCTCAGGTTAACTGCAACGGCTTCACGCTGAGTGATCAGAGGTGTGTGTGTGTGTGTGTGTGTGTGTTCCTCAGATTAACTGCAACGGCTTCACGCTGAGTGATCAGAGGGGTCTTCAGGCGGTGGGCGTCGGCCTTTTTCCAAACCTCTGCCTCGTCAATCACGACTGCTGGCCGAACTGCACCGTCATACTCAATCACGGCAGGTGTGTGTGTGTGTGTGTGTGTGTGTGTGTGTGAGTATGTGTGTGTGTGTGTGTGTGTGTGTGTGTGTGTGTGTGTGTGTGTGTGTGTGTGTGTGTGTGTGTGTGTGTGTTGTGTGTGTGTGTGTGTTGTGTGTGTGTGTGTGTGTGTGTGTGTGTGTGTGTGTGTGTGTGTGTGTGGTGTGTGTTGTGTGTGTGTGTGTGTGTGTGTGTGTGTGTGTGTGTGTGTGTGTGTGTGTGTGTGTGTGTGGTGGTGTGTGTGTGTGTGTGTGTGTGTGTGTGTGTGTGTGTGTGTGTGTGTGTGTGTGTGTGTGTGTGTGTGTGTGTGTGTGTGTGTGTGTGTGTGTGTGGTGTGTGTGTTTGTGGTGTGTGTGTGTGTGTCAGAGAAAAAAGTATAGCACCATGGTACAATAATACTACGTATGTTTTAAAGAGAGAAACCCGTAATTTAGAGCGTAAATCCAAATAACCTAGCAAATTACAGACCCATTTCAAATCTTCCATTTATGTCAAAAATATTAGAAAAAGTTGTGCCCGCTCAACTCGGCTCTTTCTTGCAAGAAAACGACATCTATGAAAAGTTTCAGTCTGGATTCAGGCCACATCATAGCACTGAAACTGCGCTTGTTAGAATCACAAATGATTTACTTTTAGTTTCGGACCGGGGCATTATCTCAGTACTAGTTTTACTTGATCTTAGTGCTGCGTTCGATACTATAGATCACACAATACTCTTAGATCGACTACAAAATTACACTGGTGTTCAAGGACAAGCATTAAGCTGGTTCAGGTCATACTTATCTGACCGCTACCATTTCGTCTACTTAAATGGAGAAAAATCTATCATAACTTCGGCAAACTATGGAGTGCCACAGGGATCTGTATTAGGCCCTTTATTATTCTCAATATATATGCTGCCACTTGGTAATATTCTAAGGAAACATGGAATTAGTTTCCATTGTTATGCTGATGACACTCAAATATATATTTCATCACGGCCAGATGAATACGCTAAATTATCCAAATTGACAGATTGTGTTAAAGATATAAAAGATTGGATGACGCGTAATTTTCTTTTATTAAATCCAGACAAGACAGAGGTAATACTTATCGGTTCTAAAAACCGTCGACAAAACCTCTCACAACACAACTTTAACATAGTAGGATGCCCTGTTACTTTATCCGCTACAGTAAAAGACCTGGGCGTTACATTAGACTGCAACCTGTCTTTTGAAAAGCATATCTCATATGTTACAAAAACTGCCTTTTTCCACCTTAGAAACATTGCTAAGCTACGTAACATGCTATCAGTTTCAGATGCAGAAAAGTTAGTTCATGCATTCATGACCTCGAGACTAGATTACTGTAATGCTTTATTAGCTGGTTGTCCTGCATCCTCAATAAACAAGCTACAGTTAGTCCAAAATGCAGCCGCTAGAGTTCTTACTAGATCAAGAAAATATGATCATATAACACCAATTTTATCATCACTTCATTGGTTACCTATAAAGTTCCATATTAATTACAAGGTATTGCTTTTGACTTATAAAGCTCTAAATGGTTTAGCTCCAGTCTATTTAACGGATCTTCTTTCGCCCTACAATCCATCGCGCTCTTTAAGATCACTAAATTCGAGGCTTCTGGTCATTCCTAGGATATCCAGATCCACCAAAGGAGGGAGAGCATTTTCACATCTAGCTCCGAAGCTCTGGAATAGCCTTCCTGATATTGTTCGTTGCTCAGACTCGCTCTCCCAGTTTAAAACTAGACTAAAGACGCATCTATTCAGCCAGGCATTCATATATTTTTTTTATCTTTCAGTTACTGTAAATACGGTCTCTAGTTCATAAACGCCAGAGGAGAACTGGCCCTGACTGAGCCTGGGTTCTCCCAAGGTTTTTTTTCTCCATTGGGTCATCTGATGGAGTTTTAGGACACCATTGGGTCACTTGATGGAGTTTTAGGACACCATTGGGTCACCTGATGGAGTTTTTCGGTTCCTTGCCACTGTTGCCTTTGGCTTGCTCAGTCGGGGATATTCAAATTAATTAACCAATCATACCATTGATCAGCTCTACCAAACTTGGATGTCTTTTTTCCAGTAATAAACAAACATTAAGTTGTTTTGATTGATACTGTGAAGCAGCTTTGATACAATCTGTATTGTGAAAAGCGCTATATAAATATATTTGACTTGACTTGACTTGTGTGGGTGTGTTTCTCTCTTGCAGTCAGACGGCTCTGGATGCTTCTTTCCACTCAGAGAAAAGGTGAGTCAGTTAAACACTAACATTTGACCTTTGAACCCATCTGACTGACAGCATCATGTCGTTGATTTTTTCATCATGTGAAAATCAGGTGTCGTTATAAACCTCATGACTCTCTTTCTCATTTACATGCAATGACCGAGGACTGAAACTTTCAGGCCTCAAAAGAACCATGAGTTTTTTTGACATTCGTCAACTGCCTTTAAGGCCAGGATTAAAAATATTAAAATAACTTTTCATGTTCACCTATGGAAGCCATAAAGTCATTCCAGCTTATAATGATTTCTACTTGGTAACACTTTACAGTAAGGCTGAAGTTGTTAGTAGTTATAATTTACATGCAATTAATACCAGTCTATTTCAATTTCAGTTAATGTTAATTTAGAAATATTCTATTGTTCGTTATTACAACGTTTGGTCATAATGCGTTAATGTGTATCTATACAACCTTAAAAATGTATTTGTTTATGTTTACAGCATTTATCATTACATCATCTATCTTTTTTAACATATTGTGCATCATTAGTTCATGAGACTTAATGCAGTAAGCGGTTAATTAAAGTGTTACTACAGAAAATACATGAAAATGGGAATAAATGTTTAGTATTTATTATGTACAATATCTCCAGTCATTCTTATAAAAGTGTCTGTGTCACATGTCATGTTGCTCTAAAGAACTGGTTCTTCATCATAAAATATTTTTGATTTGATTTAACATGGTGTTGCATGTGAGTTGCAGAAATAGCTTTTTGGGATTTCTGGTGTTTGTACTAACACAACAACTACATTGTATGTTTATTTTAGGAATGCAATGACATTAAAAAAAAAACCCTTTAGTTTTGTAAGACTGAATTATGGAAGTTTGTTTCTGCTTCAGAAAAAAATTATTCAATTATTCAACTGCAACTGCAATTATTCTTCCAGTAACAATAATAGTTATCTGATATTTAATAATATTCTCAAAACATTAGCACAAAGGTGTTGTTTATTCATCTTTTTTTCTGAAACATTTTAGTTTTTGTTCTTTAAACGTCACTACTTACTACTTTTTCATATGGTTCTGCGTACATTCAAAACGTTCCAATAATAATTGAAAAATAATAAATAGAGTAAGCATTCCCTTAATGTTGTCTCTAATGTTCCCATAATCAAGAAAAAAGTTAAAAAACTGGATGTTTGAACGTTCTGAAAACATTGTGAAATAACCCTAACTGAATGAGAACATTAGTAAAGTAAGCTGGGTGCGACTTGATGTCTCACAATTCAAACTAAAGTCAGAATTGCATGTTATAAATATGGAATTACAAGAAATAATGTACGAATTACCAGACAAACTCGGAATTACAAGAAATAAACTATGAATTGCGAGACAGAATTGTGAATTAAAAACTGTTGCGAGAAAAAAGAGTTACTGTTGCTATTGGTGCGTTCAAGTCATCTCGTACAGATCGTATTTATGAGTTGAGCGCACATGAACGCCACCACAGTCGTAAATACGAGTGGATTTTCTCTAAGCCCCGATCTTTACGAGTTTACTGAGAAACATGGCGGAATAACACAATACTTACAGGTATTTAGCAGTGATATTGCTAGACTTTTCTATTTATAGTGAAGTAAGCTAATTTCCTGCACAGAATATGTCATTATAATATAACAATGCAATATGTGTCGATAAATGTTGCAGTGGTTTCATAAATCAATAAAAAAAAACAAAAAAAAACAAAGCACACCTGATGCACATTTCTTTGTTCTTCATTTACTAGAACTAGAGTTTCAGAAACTTACTCTATTTTAGTGTAATTAATTAAGAGAAAGTACATCTTACTCCGACGAAAGTGACTTGAACGCATGAACACGACTTCCCACATCGTCAGTACGAACTTCCCAGGAAGACTTGAACACACCATGTGTTCGACAAGCCAAGCCTCTCTCAAGCGAAAAATTGTTCTCACACAGTGAAAAATACATCGCATACCAAAGAAAACACCGACAACACACTGAGACAGGACAGACCAGCTTAATTTTGTTATGAAACACTCAACTTTCAAACTTGGTCATTTTTTTTAAAGAAATTTAAACAATAAATACCGTTTTGTATCTGACAGATCGCTAGAGCCTCAGTTACAGCGTCTCGTGAGCCGATAGTTCATTTATAGCATCAAATAAACATGAATGAACATCAGAAGGAATGTTGTTTTAACCGCAAAAAAGACGTTAGGACACTGTGTTTATCAAGTTCAAATCCTCCAACGTTAATCTATAACTCTCCTGACGGCTTTGTCGGACAAAAATGGTGGATGACGGATTATGATTGGTCAGATCGCCTGTCAATCAAACTCCCTGAGAAGGGTTAATTGCAAGAAATATAGTCAAAATTCCGTCTGAATAAAAAAATCGCAATTAATTAAAAAAAATAATAATTTTGGTGTCAGAAACAAGCCTCCACTCTGTTGTTATTGAAGAAAGAGTGTTAGCTCACAGACAGCATCTGTGTCTCTGTGTTCTCGCACGCACTGAACTCTGGGAACGCTGTCAGGATCGAGCTGAGGGCTCTGGGAAGCATCTCCGAAGGGGAAGAGCTGACCGTGAGTTACGTGGACTTTCTGAATGTGTCGAAGGACCGGCAGCGACTGCTGAAGCATCAGTATTACTTCGACTGCAAGTGTGAGCACTGCACCAACGGCATTAAAGACGACCTGATGACGGCCGTCAGAGACTCAGACGGACAGAAGGTTCATATCACTGACCCGAACTCTTACAAGAAAAGCTTATATATGTAACCATAAAGGTGCTTTATATATTTATAATCATTTAAAGTCCCCTGTAGTCAATCATTTTATCCCTTAAAACTCATCTTTGATCACCAAAATTACATATATATTTTTTTTTTTTTTCTTGAAATAGCTTGAATGTAACACGACACCCTTGCCTCATTTAGTATACGCGGTTTTATGAATATGCAAATGAGCCCCGCAAGTTTTTAATGTTGTTTATGTGTCTATGTGGTGTTTTCAATATGCTTTAATAACACAAAGCATGTGTAAATTCATAAGTCGACAGCATTGCTGAGTATTTTCTGCTTAAAACTGCAGTGAACCAAAGACAGTCTCAAAAACACTGAAATCGCTGGTGTTTCTGACGTCACAAACTACCTTGTAACCAATCAGATCAACGTGTGATCGTCAACCAGTGGATCTCTGAGTGAGTGAGTGAGTGAGTGGAGGCGGGGCTCATTTGCATATTATTAGAACCACGCATACTAAATGAGGCGACGGTGTCGAGTTACATTCAAGATATTTTAAGACATGAAGAATGTTTTTTGTCAAAAGAATTTTGTTGGTGATTAAAAATGAGATTTAAGGGATGAAAGGATTGACTACAGGGGGACTTTAAAAACCAACATCATAGAACATTATTTCTTATCTTGCTAAAAACTGCATAAAATAACACTTTATTTCAACATGTACTCTCCCTATCAGCCCCATGCAAAGTATGATGGGAAGTGTAAATCCTGTTCCTAGTTTCTATAATGTCCGGTTTCTTCTGTGTGCAGCCGTCCACTGAAGTGCTGAAGGAGGCCACAGAGTTCAGTCTCCAGGCTCTGGTGAAGATCGAAGAGGCTCGAACTAGAGGAAACTTCCACGAGGTCAGTCCTCAGAATTGCGTGAAATGAAGTCGCAATTGCGAATTATAAAGTCAGAATTGCGTGATATAAATGGCGCAATTGCATAATTGCTTGATAAAGTCGCAATTGCGTGAAATAAAGTCAGAATTGCGTGATATAAAGTCGCAATTGCGTGAAATAAAGTCAGAATTGCGTGATATAAAGTCAGAATTGCATGACATAAAGTCAGAATTGCATGACATAAAGTCAGAATTGCATGACATAAAGTCAGAATTGCGTGATATAAAGTCGCAATTGCGTGAAATAAAGTCAGAATTGCGTGATATAAAGTCAGAATTGCATGACATAAAGTCAGAACTGCGTTATAAAGTCGCAATTGCGTGATATAAAGTCAGAATTGCACATCCGTTGGTGACGCCCCTTTGGAAATGATTTGTCTATGGAGCTTTGCCAGACCCTAACTCAGTTACAACTGAGAAGGGTCTGGTTTTAACCAGGCTACAGAATTGCGTGATATAAAGTCGCAATTGCGGGTGATAAAATTTGAATTGCACGATATAAAGTCACAATTTTGTTATAAAGTCAGAATTTTGAGTTTATTTCTCGCAAAAGTTTATATCTTGCAATTGTGTTTATTTCTCGCAATTGCGACTTTATATCACGCAATTCTGAGATAATTGCAATTACCTTTTTTATTTTTTATTCTGTGGCGGAAACAAACTTCCATAGTTATTTGCTTAGACAAACTGATCAAAAGTTGATTTTCAATTAGTCCAATATATTAAAGGACGTTTAAATAAGAGTGTTGCAGTTGCGATGCTGGCGGCGATCACTGACGCTGATCTGCTTCTGTAGGTCGTGAAGCTCTGCCGCGAGTGTCTGCAGAAACAGGATCCGCTGTTCGTAGACACAAACCTGCACCTGCTGCGCGTCCTCAGCATCGCTAGCGAGACGCTGTCCTTCCTGCAGCAGTTCCCTGAGGCGGCCGGACACGCGCAGCGCGCGGTGGAGGGATACGCGTGAGTCTGTGTGATAAATCATGCTAGCAACCTGTTAAAACATTCTAGAACTGGGCTAAATTTTGCTAGAATTAAACTAAATCATGCAAGCCACATGCTAGAAGCATACTGCCAGCAACATGCTATAACTGTATTAAATCATGCTAACCACATGCTAGAACGGTACTGATAGCCACATCCTAGAACAGTACCAAATAATGCTAGCCACATGCTAGAACCGTACTGCTATCAACATGCTAGAACTGTACTAAATCATGCTAGCCACATGCTAGAACCGTACTAAATCATGCTAGCCAAATTCTAGAACCATACTGCTAGCCACATGCTAGAACCGTACTAAATCATGCTAGCCACATGCTGGCAATGTGCCAATTCATGCTAGAAACATGCTATCAATGTAATAAATCATGTTAGCAACATGTTAAGACATGCTAGCAATATTGTAATTCATGCTAGAGACATGCTAGCAATTTTTTAAATCATAATAGAAACATGCTAGCAATGTGTGCTAAATCATGCTAGGAACATGGTAATTCATGTTAGCAAACATGTTAAGTCATGCTAGCAAAGTGCTAATTCATAAAATTTTCTGTTGATTTACTGTAAATCTCTTTAATTCTGATCACCTGTGCTCAGTCAAACAATCATTCCTGTTCCTGGTCTTAGGAAGCTTTACCATCCCAATAACGCCCAGCTGGGCATGGCCATCATGAGGGCGGGTGTCACACACTGGCACGCGGGGCTGATCGAGGCCGCTCACGGGCTAATCTGTCGCGCATACGCCATCCTCCTGATCTCACATGGAGCTCATCATGCCATCACCAAAGACCTGGAGGTAAAAAAACAGCTGCACTGGTGGCTGATGTGTGCCAGATGTGTGTCTGATGTGTGCCAGATGTTGAATGTTACCGTAGGGAAAGTCAGTGTCCCAGACCGCAACATAGTGTTGACCAAGATCCGGCCCACATCTGGGCTGTGTGAAATCCATGTGTGCCAGATGTGTTCCAGATCTGTATCAGATTTATAACAGATGTGTATTAGATGTGTGCCAGATGTGTATTAGATGTGTGCCAGATATGTGACAGATGTGTACCAGATGTGTATTAGATGTGTGCCAGATGTGTATTAGATGTGTCCCAGATGTGTATTAGATGTGTGCCAGATGTGTATTAGATGTGTGCCAGATATGTGACAGATGTGTACCAGATGTGTATTAGATGTGTGCCAGATGTGTATTAGATGTGTGCCAGATATGTGACAGATGTGTACCAGATGTGTATTAGATGTGTGCCAGATGTGTATTAGATGTGTCCCAGATGTGTATTAGATGTGTGCCAGATGTGTATTAGATGTGTCCCAGATGTGTATTAGATGTGTGCCAGATGTGTATTAGATGTGTCCCAGATGTGTATTAGATGTGTGCCAGATGTGTATTAGATGTGTCCCAGATGTGTATTAGATGTGTGCCAGATGTGTATTAGATGTGTCCCAGATGTGTATTAGATGTGTGCCAGATGTGTATTAGATGTGTGCCAGATGTGTATTAAATGTGTGCCAGATGTGTGCCAGATGTGTATTAGATGTGTGCCAGATGTGTATTAGATGTGTGCCAGATGTGTATTAGATGTGTGCCAGATGTGTGCCAGATTGTGATTAGATGTGTCAGATGTGTATTAGATGTGTCCCAGATGTGTATTAGATGTGTGCCAGATGTGTATTAGATGTGTGCCAGATATGTGACCGATGTGTACCAGATGTGTATTAGATGTGTGCCAGATGTGTATTAGATGTGTCCCAGATGTGTATTAGATGTGTGCCAGATGTGTATTAGTTGTGTGCCAGATATGTGACAGATGTGTACCAGATGTGTATTAGATGTGTGCCAGATGTGTGCCAGATGTGTATCAGATGTGTGCCAGATGTGTACCAGATGTGTATTAGATGTGTGCCAGATATGTGACAGATGTGTACCAGATGTGTATTAGATGTGTGCCAGATGTGTATTAGATGTGTCCCAGATGTGTATTAGATGTGTCCCAGATGTGTATTAGATGTGTGCCAGATGTGTATTAGATGTGTCCCAGATGTGTATTAGATGTGTGACAGATGTGTACCAGATGTGTATTAGATGTGTGCCAGATGTGTATTAGATGTGTCCCAGATGTGTATTAGATGTGTGCCAGATGTGTGCCAGATGTGTATTAGTTGTGTGCCAGATGTGTATTAGATGTGTCCCAGATGTGTATTAGATGTGTGCCAGATGTGTGCCAGATGTGTATTAGTTGTGTGCCAGATATGTGCCAGATGTGTATCAGATGTGTATTAGATGTGTGCCAGATGTGTATTAGATGTGTACCAGATGTGTATTAGATGTGTGCCAGATGTGCACCAATGTGTATTAGATGTGTGCCAGATATATACCAGATGTGTACCAGATGTGTGCCAGATATATACCAGATGTGTACCAGATGTGTGCCAGATGTGTACCAGATGTATGCCAGATATATACCAGATGTGTACCAGATGTGTATTAGATGTGTGCCAGATACGTGCCAGATGTGTATTAAATGTGTGCCAGATATATGCCAGATGTTTGCTAGATGTATGCCAGATGTGTATCAGATGTGTGCCAGATGTGTGTCAGATGTGTGTCAGATGTGTGTCAGATGTGTATCAGATATGTGCCAGATGTGTATCAGATGTGTGTCAGATGTGTATCAGATGTGTATCAGATGTGTATCAGATGTGTGTCAGATGTGTATCAGATGTGTGCCAGATGTGTGCCAGATGTGTATCAGATGTGTGTCAGATGTGTATCAGATGTGTGCCAGATGTGTGTCAGATGTGTATCAGATGTGTATCAGATGTGTATCAGATGTGTGTCAGATGTGTATCAGATGTGTGGCAGATGTGTGTCAGATGTGTATCAGATGTGTGTCAGATGTGTTTCAGATGTGTATCAGATGTGTGTAAGATGTGTGTCAGATGTGTATCAGATGTGTGTCAGATGTGTATCAGATGTGTGTCAGATGTGTATCAGATGTGTATCAGTTGTGTGTCAGATGTGTATCAGATGTGTATCAGATGTGTGTCAGATGTGTATCAGATGTGTGTCAGATGTGTGTCAGATGTGTATCAGATGTGTATCAGATGTGTGTCAGATGTGTATCAGATGTGTGTCAGATGTGTATCAGATGTGTATCAGATGTGTATCAGATGTGTGTCAGATGTGTATCAGATGTGTATCAGATGTGTGTCAGCGTGTGTGTCAGATGTGTGTCAGATGTGTATCAGATGTGTATCAGATGTGTGTCAGATGTGTATCAGATGTGTGTCAGATGTGTGTCAGATGTGTGCCAGATATGTGCCAGATGTGTATTAGATGTGTGCCAGATGTGTATCAGATGTGTGCCAGATGTGTATTAGATGTGTATCAGATATGTACCAGATGTGTATCAGATGTGTGCCAGATGTGTATCAGATGTGTGCCAGATGTGTACCAGATGTGTGCCAGATATATACCAGATGTGTACCAGATGTGTATTAGATGTGTGCCAGATATGTGCCAGATGTGTATTAAATGTGTGCCAGATATATGCCAGATGTTTGCTAGATGTATGCCAGATGTGTATCAGATGTGTGCCAGATGTGTATCAGATGTGTGTCAGATGTGTATCAGATGTGTGTCAGATGTGTATCAGATGTGTGTCAGATGTGTGTCAGATGTGTGCCAGATGTGTATCAGATGTGTGTCAGATCTGTATCAGATGTGTGTCAGATGTGTATCAGATGTGTATCAGATGTGTGCCAGATGTGTACCAGAATGTGTGCCAGATATATACCAGATGTGTACCAGATGTGTATTAGATGTGTGCCAAATAATGTGCCAGATGTGTATTAAATGTGTGCCAGATATATGCCAGATGTTTGCTAGATGTGTGCCAGATGTGTATTAGATGTGTGCCAGATGTGTATCAGATGTGTGCCAGATGTGTATTAGATGTGTATCAGATATGTACCAGATGTGTGTCAGATGTGTATCAGATGTGTGCCAGATGTGTATCAAATGTGTGCCAGATGTGTACCAGATGTGTATTAGATGTGTGCCAGATGTGTGCCAGATGTGTGCCAGATATATACCAGATGTGTACCAGATGTGTATTAGATGTGTGCCAGATATGTGCCAGATGTGTATTAAATGTGTGCCAGATATATGCCAGATGTTTGCTAGATGTATGCCAGATGTGTATCAGATGTGTATCAGATGTGTGTCAGATGTGTATCAGATGTGTATCAGATGTGTGTCAGATGTGTATCAGATGTGTGTCAGATGTGTATCAGATGTGTGCCAGATGTGTATCAGATGTGTGTCAGATGTGTATCAGATGTGTGTCAGATGTGTATCAGATGTGTGTCCGATGTGTATCATATGTGTGTCAGATGTGTGTCAGATGTGTATTAGATGTGTGCCAGATGTGTATCAGATGTGTGCCAGATGTGTATTAGATGTGTATCAGATATGTGCCAGATTTGTATCAGATGTGTGTCAGATGAGTATCAGATGTGTATCAGATGTGTATCAGATGTGTGTCAGATGTGTATCAGATGTGTGTCAGCGGTGTATCAGATGTGTATCAGATGTGTGCCAGATGTGTGTCAGATGTGTGTCAGATGTGTGTCAGATGTGTATCAGATGTGTGTCAGATGTGTATCAGATGTGTGTCAGATGTGTATCAGATGTGTGCTATGTGTGTCAGATGTGTGTCAGATGTGTGTCAGATGTGTATCAGATGTGTATCAGATGTGTGTCAGCGGTGTGTCAGATGTGTGTCAGATGTGTATCAGATGTGTATCAGATGTGTGTCAGATGTGTATCAGATGTGTATCAGATGTGTGTCAGATGTGTATCAGATGTGTGTCAGATGTGTGTGAGATGTGTATCAGATGTGTATCAGATGTGTATCAGATGTGTGTCAGATGTGTATCAGATGTGTGTGAGATGTGTATCAGATGTGTATCAGATGTGTATCAGATGTGTGTCAGATGTGTGTGAGATGTGTATCAGATGTGTATCAGATGTGTGTCAGATGTGTGTGAGATGTGTATCAGATGTGTATCAGATGTGTGTCAGCGGTGTGTCAGCGCTGTGTCAGATGTGTATCAGATGTGTGTCAGCGGTGTGTCAGATGTGTATCAGATGTGTGTCAGATGTGTATCAGATGTGTATCAGATATGTGCCAGATGTGTATCAGATGTGTATCAGATGTGTGTCAGATGTGTGTCAGATGTGTGCCGATGTGTATCAGATATGTGCCAGATGTGTATCAGATGTGTATCAGATGTGTGTCAGATGTGTATCAGATGTGTGTGAGATGTGTATCAGATGTGTGTCAGATGTGTGTCAGATGTGTATCAGATGTGTGTCAGATGTGTATCAGATGTGTGTCAGCGGTGTGTCAGATGTGTGTCAGATGTGTGTCAGATGTGTATCAGATGTGTGTCAGATGTGTATCAGATGTGTGTCAGCGGTGTGTCAGATGTGTATCAGATGTGTGTCAGCGGTGTGTCAGATGTGTGTCAGATGTGTATCAGATGTGTGTCGGATGTGTATCAGATGTGTATTAGATGTGTGCCAGGTATGTGCCAGATGTGTATTAAATGTGTGCCAGATATATGCCAGATGTTTGCTAGATGTATGCCAGATGTGTATCAGATGTGTGTCAGATATATACCAGATGTGTACCAGATGTGTATTAGACGTGTGCCAGATATGTGCCAGATGTGTATTAAATGTGTGCCAGATATATGCCAGATGTTTGCTAGATGTATGCCAGATGTGTATCAGATGTGTGCCAGATGTGTATCAGATGTGTGTCAGATGTGTGTCAGATGTGTATCAGATATGTGCCAGATGTGTGTCAGATGTGTATCAGATGTGTATCAGATGTGTGTCAGATGTGTGTCAGATGTGTATCAGATATGTGCCAGATGTGTATCAGATGGTGTCAGATGTGTATCAATGTGTATCAGATGTGTGTCAGATGTGTGTCAGATGTGTATCAGATGTGTATCAGATGTGTGTCAGATGTGTATCAGATGTGTGCCAGATGTGTGTCAGATGTGTATCAGATGTGTATCAGATGTGTATCAGATGTGTGTCAGATGTGTATCAGATGTGTGTCAGATGTGTGTCAGATGTGTATCAGATGTGTATCAATGTGTATCAGATGTGTATCAAATGTGTGTCAGATGTGTATCAGATGTGTGTAAGATGTGTGTCAGATGTGTACCAGATGTGTATTAGATGTGTGCCAAATATTTGCCAGATGTGTATTAAATGTGTGCCAGATATATGCCAGATGTTTGCTAGTTGTGTGCCAGATGTGTATTAGATGTGTGCCAGATGTGTATCAGATGTGTGCCAGATGTGTATTAGATGTGTATCAGATATGTACCAGATGTGTGTCAGATGTGTATCAGATGTGTGCCAGATGTGTATCAGATGTGTGCCAGATGTGTACCAGATGTGTACCAGATGTGTATTAGATGTGTGCCAGATGTGTGCCAGATGTGTACCAGATGTGTGCCAGATATATACCAGATGTGTACCAGATGTGTATTAGATGTGTGCCAGATATGTGCCAGATGTGTATTAAATGTGTGCCAGATATATGCCAGAGTTTGCTAGATGTATGCCAGATGTGTATCAGATGTGTGCCAGATGTGTATCAGATGTGTGTCAGATGTGTGTCAGATGTGTGTCAGATGTGTATCAGATATGTGCCAGATGTGTGTCAGTTGTGTATCAGATGTTTATCAGATATGTGCCAGATGTGTATCAGATGTGTGTCAGATGTATCAGATGTGTACAAATTTGCAGATGTGTGCTAGATGTGTATCCAGATGTGTATCAGATGTGTATCAGATGTGTATGATGGTCAGATGTGTATCAGATGTGTATCAGATGTGTGTCAGATGTGTATCAGATGTGTGTCAGATGTGTATCAGATGTGTGCCAGATGTGTATCAGATTGTTAGTGTATCAGATGTGTATCAGATTGTGGTGTCAGATTGGTGTATCAATGTTTAGATGTTGTGTCCAGATGTGTTAATCAATGTGTGTCAGATGTTGTGTGTGTCAGATGTGTTAATTCAGATGTGTGTCAGATGTGTATCAGATGTGTGTGCAGATGTGTATTCAGATGTGTATCAGATGTGTGCCAGAATTGTGTATCAGATGTGTGTCAGATGGTATCAGATGTGTTATCAGATGTGTATCAGATGTGTGTCAGATGTGTATCAGAATGTGTGTCAAGGTGTCTGTATCAGATGTGATGTGTATCAGATGTGTGCCAGATGTGTGTCAGATGTATGATGTGTCAGATGTGTGTCAGATGTGTAAGTCAGATGTGTGTGTCAGATGTGTATCAGATGTGTGTCAGATGTGTATCAGATGTGTGTATGTGTGTTCAGATGTGTGTCAGATGTTGTTGCAGATGTGTATCAGATGTGTTGATCAGATGTGTTCAGCGTGTGTTCAGATGTGTGTCAGATGTGTATCAGATGTGTATCAGATGTGTGTCAGATGTGTATCAGATGTGTATCAGATGTGTGTCAGATGTGTATCAGATGTGTGTCAGATGTGTGTAGATGTGTATCAGATGTGTATCAGATGTGTATCAGATGTGTGTCAGAGTGTGTATCAGATGTGTGTGAGATGTGTATCAGATGTGTATCAGATGTGTATCAGATGTGTGTCAGATGTGTGCAATGTGTATCAATGTGTCAATGTGTGTCAGATGTGTTCAGATGTGTGTCGATGTGTACATTTCAGATGTTGTCAGAGTGTGTATCAGATGTTGTCAGATGTGTGTCAGAGTGTTCAGATGTGTATCAGATGTTGTGTCAGATGTGTTCAGATGTGTGTCAGATTTGTGTGTCAGATGTGTTCAGTGTGTGTCAGTGTGTTCAGATGTGTATCAGATGTGTGTCAGATGTGTAGCAGTTGTGCAGATGTGTATCAGATGTGTGTCAGATGTGTCAGATTGTATCGTGATCAGATGTGTGTCAAGATGTGTATCAGTGTGTATCAGATGTGTGTCAGAGTGTGTCAGTGTCAGATGTGTCAAGGATCAGATGTGTTCAGATGTTGTGTCCAGATGTTATCAGATGTGTGTCAGGTGTGTCAGATGTGTATCAGATGTGATGTGTCAGATGTGTATCAGATGTGTGTCAGATGTGTGTCAGATGTGTCAGATGTGTGTCAGATGTGTATCAGATGTGTGTCAGTGTGTCAGATTGTTCAGATGTGTTCATGGCAGTGTGTCAGATGTGTGTCAGATGTGTTCAGTGTGTCAGATTGTTAATGTTCAGATGTGTGTCAGATGTGTGTCAGATGTGTGTCAGATGTGTGTCAGATGTGTGTCAGATGTGTAGTCAGATTGTGTGTCAGATGTGTGTCAGATGTGTGTCAGATGTGTGTCAGATGTGTGTCAGATGTGTATCAGATGTGTGTTCAATGTGTTCAGTGTGTGTGTATCAGATGTGTGTCAGATGTGTTCAGATGTGTATCAGATGTGTGTCAGATGTGTGTCAGATGTGTTCAGATGTGTGATCAGATGTGTGTCAGATGTGTGTCAGCGTGTGTCAGATTGTCATTTCAGATGTGTGTCAGATGTGTGTCAGATGTGTTCAGATGTGTGTCAGCGGTGTGTCAGATGTGTATCAGATGTGTGTCAGATGTGTGTCAGATGTGTGTCAGATGTGTTCAGATTGTGTCAGATGTGTGTCAGATGTGTATCAGATGTGTGTCAGATGTGTATCAGATGTGTGTCATGTGAGATGTGTATCAGATGTGTTCAGATGTGTGTCAGATGTGTGTCAGATGTGTATCAGATGTGTATCAGATGTGTTCAGATGTGTGTCAGATGTGTATCAGATGTGTACAGATGTGTAGTCAGATGTGTTCAGATTGTCAGATGGTATCAGATGTGTCAGTGTGTCAGATGTGGTGTCATGTATGATGTGTTCAGATGTGTGTCAGATGTGTCAGAGTGTGTCAGATGTGTTCAGATGTTATCAGATGTGTGTGTCAGATGTGTATCAGATGTGTGTCAGATGTGTGTCAGATGTGTGTCAGCGGTGTGTCAGATGTGTATCAGATGTGTGCCAGATGTGTATCAGATGTGTATCAGATGTGTGTCAGATGTGTGTCAGATGTGTGTCAGATGTGTGTCAGATGTGTGTCAGATGTGTTCAGATGTGTGTCAGATGTGTCAGATGTTGTCAGATGTGTCAGATGTGTGTCAGATGTTATCAGATGTGTGTCAGATGTGTGTCAGATGTGATCAGATTTGTATGTATCAGATGTGTGTCAGATGTGTGTCAGATGTGTGTCAGATGTGTTCAGATGTGTATCAGATGTGTTCAGATGTGTATCAGATGTGTGTCAGATGTGTGTCAGATGTGTGTCAGATGTGTATCAGATGTGTTCAGATGTGTGTCAGATGTGTGTCAGCGTTGTCAGATGTGTATCAGATGTGTGTCAGGTGTGTCAATGTGTATCAGATGTGTGTCAGAGTGTGTCAGATTGTGTCACGTTTCAGTCAGAGTGCAGATGTTATCAGATGTGGTCAGAGTGTCAGATGTGTATCAGATGGTCAGATGGTCAGATGTGTGTCAGATGGTGTCGATGTTGGGTGGATAGAGTGTCGATGTAGTGTTGATGGTCATTGATCATGATGATTGACTTATTGATGAAGTGTTCAGATTTTAATTGCAATTTATTCGATTGACATGGTGACAGATGATTGGGGGGTGTATATGCATGATGCATGATATGATGAAAGATGATGATATGCATTATTAGTATAATGATAAAAAAATTATTTAAAAGGGAAAATGTTACTTCCAGACAAATCTATTAAAAAAAAGACATTTAAGAAAAGATTACTGTATGAGTGAAAGCATGAAACTTTAATATCAATTAAAGCAACATGTTGGTACAATTTATAACACAATTCACCATTTTACAGTTTATTGTAATGATATTCCAGTGAATGAAAACATTATTTTTAAGGCAAGACTACTAGATATCGCCATTTCCCCAGTTGATTAATCACAATAAATCTTGTAATCTACAGATGCAAATAGATAAAGTGCAATCAAATATTTAAATGTGTATTTTAGATGGTTTCTTTCCTCTTGTCTGATGTTGTAGAAGCAAAATAGACCTTAAAACTGAGCCGTGCATGAAAAAACATGTTATTTTTTAACAGAATTAAATCTATCAAAGTTGAGTAAGTCACACACACAAATGACACTGTTTCCTGAGAGTCACTGTGGGTTGAGAAAGATTCGATGTTGGGTTGTGTGAGTTTGTTTGCCTTGTGATCTTGATGATGTGAGATGTGTGTTTCAGGCGATGCGCACGCAGACAGAGATGGAGCTTCGTCTGTTTAAAGAGAACCAGTTCGTCTATCAGAACATGAGAGAAGCCGTTCTCTCAAGCAAACCCATGATGAGCATCGCTGGAGAACAAGTGCAAATCAAAGCCACTTCATAAAGCTGATCTAAGCAAGAGTCTGCACTCTAATAAAGGCTTTTCAACAGATCTCATGGTGGAGTTTTGATTCAATCTAGTCCAGAAAATCATTTGCCATTCCAAACAAACACTGCAAAAAATGCTTTTCTTACTTAGTATTTTTGTCTTGTTTCCAGCCAAAATATCCAAAAATTCTTAAATCAAGATGCATTTACTAAAGTTGTAAAACACCATATAATATTATGTCTTTTTTTTTCTCGGGAAATCAAAATTAAGTGAGTTTTTGCTTAAAACAACCAAAATGATCTGCCAATGGTTTTTTTTTTTAAGCAACAACTCACTTCATTTTGATTTATTTCCCCAGAAAACAGGACATAATATCTTATGGCATTTTACTCATCTTGTAAATGCATCTTGATTTATTACATTTTTGATATTTGGGCTGGAAATGTTTTTGCAGTGCTCTAGTGAGCAGATCAGGAGATTCGCTTGCTGATCCTCTTGTACACGATTCCACCGAAGCTGAGAGTCTGAAAACACAAGACAGGTTTCATAAAAGCGTCAGTAATGAGGATGATGATGATCAGTGTTGGGTGATACTCATTACAAGTAAAGTAAAACATTACTTTTTCAAATAAGTAACGCAAGTTTTTTGACTGACAGTTCTATTGTCTCCATGTTGAGAGAAATAATCGTATATATGTGTGTGTGTGTGTGTGTGTGTGTGTGTGTGTGTGTGTGTGTGTGTGTGTGTGTGTGTGTGTGTGTGTGTGTGTGTGTGTGTGTGTGTGTGTGTGTGTGTGTGTGTGTGTGTGTGTGTGCGTGGTGTGTGTGTGTGTGTGTGTGTGTGTGTGTGTGTGTGTGTGTGTGTGTGTGTGTGTGTGTGTGTGTGTGTGTGTGTGTGTGTGTGTGTGTGTGTGTGTGTGTGTGTGTGTGTGTGTGTGTGTGTGTGTGTGTGTGTGTGTGTGTGTGTGTGTGTGTGTGTGTGTGTGTGTGTTGTGTGTGTGTGTGTGTGAACATGATGGTTGTTTTAGTTCAAGACTAAATGTGAGCAGGCTTTACTCGTCTCACTTGCATTAAAACATTCAGTATTCCTCAAAATGAATAAAAACAGTAAAATGTAATCAGAATTTTAAGCAATCTTTTATACTTAACTATATTAAATTATACAAATATACTCTATTTAATCTTACTTTATTAACCAATGTCTTTGCTGCTGACCTTCAATTATCTTATTCAACCATACTAATAAGGGGAAATTACTTTAGATTTGATTTGGAAATAAGAGTGTTGGACTTCCTTCTCCTTTATCCTGTTGTTCTTTAATCCAGAATTGGAAAGGTTCGTTTGAGCGGCACCCTCTGCTGTACTCTACTGTACTCTACCTCTACTGTACTCTACTGTACTCTACTGTACTCTACCTCCACTGTACTCTACCTATACTGTACTCTACTGTACTCTACTGTACTCAACTGTACTCTACTTCTACTGTACTCTACTTCTACTGTACTCTACCTCCACTGTACTCTACTGTACTCTACCTCTACTGTACTCCACTGTACTCTACTTCTACTGTACTCTACTTCTACTGTACTCTACCTCCACTGTACTCTACCTCTACTGTACTCTACTTCTACTGTACTCTACCTCCACTGTACTCTACCTCTACTGTACTCCACTGTACTCTACCTCTACTGTACTCTACCTCTACTGTACTCTACCTCTACTGTACTGTACTCTACCTCTACTGTACTCTACTGTACTCCACTGTACTCTACTGTACTCTACTGTACTCTACCTCCACTGTACTCTACTGTACTCTACCTCTACTGTGCTCTACCTCTACTGTACTCTACCTCTACTGTACTCTACTGTACTCTACGCCTACTGTACTCTACCTCTACTGTACTCTACTGTACTCTACCTCTACTGTACTCTGCTGTACTCTACCTCTACTGTACTCTACGTCTACTGTACTCTACCTCTGCTGTACTCTACTGTACTCTACTGTACTCTACCTCTGCTGTACTCTATTGTACTCTACCTCTACTGTACTCTATGCCTACTGTACTCTACCTCTACTGTACTCTACCTCCACTGTACTCTACATCTACTGTACTCTACCTATACTGTACTCTACCTATACTGTACTCTACTGTACTCTACCTCTACTGTACTCTACTGTAGTCTACCTCCACTGTACTCCACTGTTCTCTACCTCTACTGTACTCTACCTCCACTGTACTCTGCTGTACTATACGCCTACTGTACTCTACCTCTACTGTACTCTACCTCTACTGTACTCTACTGTACTCTACCTCTACTTTACTCTACTGTACTCTACTGTACGCTGCTGTGTTCTACCTCTACTGTACTCTACTGTACTCTACCTCTACTGTACTCTAACTCTACTGTACTCTACTGTACTCTACTGTACTCTACCTCTACTGTACTCTACTGTACTCTACCTCCACTGTACTCTACCTCTACTGTACTCTACTGTACTCTACCTCTACTGTGCTCTACTGTACTCTACTGTACTCTACCTCCACTGTACTCTACTGTACTCTACCTCTACTGTACTCTACTGTGCTCTACCTCTACGGTACTCTACTGTACTCTACGTCTACTGTACTCCACCTCTACTGTACTCCACTGTACTCTACCTCTGCTGTACTCTACTGTACTCTACTGTACTCTGCCTCACTGTACACCACTGTACTCTACTTACTCTACTTACTCACTGTACTCTACTGAGTAACTCTACTGTACTCTACCTCTACACTACTGTACTCTACCTCACTGTACTCTATTGTACTCTACCTACTGTACTCTACCTCTACTGTACTCTACTGTACGTCTACCTCCACTGTATCACTTCTCTACCCTACTGTACTCTACTGTACTCTACTCTACGTGCTCTACCTCTACTGTACTCCACTGTACTCTACTGTACTCTACCTCTACTGTGCTCTACTGTACTCTACCTCTACTGTACTCTACTCAATGCACTCTACCTTTACTGTACTCTACTCCACTACTCTACTGTACTCTACCTCCATGTACTCTACTGTACTCTACTCCCCTGTACCTACTCTACTGTACTCTACTGTACTCCACATCTACTGTACTCTACCTCACTGTACGCTGCCTCTACTGTACTCTAATGTACTCTGTCTCCTCTGTACTCCACTGTACTCTACCTCTACTTGCACTACCTCTACTGTACTCATCTACCGTACCTACTGTACTCTA
This sequence comes from Chrosomus eos, assembly GCA_036326025.1. NCBI lineage: Eukaryota > Metazoa > Chordata > Actinopteri > Cypriniformes > Leuciscidae > Chrosomus > Chrosomus eos. The sequence continues at coordinate 1,119,960 of CM070820.1, forward strand.
CTCACTACTGTACTCTACCTCCACTGTACTCTACCTCTACTGTACCTACCTCTACTGACTACCTCCACTGTACTCCACTGTACCTACCTCTACTGTACTCTACCTCCACTGTACTCTAGCTTACCTCTACTGTACTCTACACTCTACTCTACTGTGCTCTACTGTATTCTACAGTACTCCCACCTCTACTGTACTCTACTGTACTGTACTCTACCTCTACTCTACTGTGCTACTGTATTCTACTGTTCACTCTACTGTACTCTACTCTACTGTACCTACCTCTACTGTACTACTCACTCTACCTCTACTGTACGCTACCTCTACTGTACTTACATCTACTTACTCCACTTACTCTACTTTACTCTACTGTACTCCTCCTCTACTGTACTCTACTATCACTGTACTCCCTACTGTACTCTACTGTACTCTACTCACTCTACTCTACTGTACTCTACCTCTACTGTACTCTACTTTACTCTACTTTACTGTACTCTCTCTCTACTGTACTCTACTGTCTCTACTGTACTCTCCTCTACTGTCTCTACTGTACTCTACTTCTACTGTACTATCCTACTGTACTCTACCTCTACTGTACTCTACTTACTTACTGTACTCTACTGCACTCCTACTGTACTCTACTCTACTTTACTCTACTGTACTCCTCCTCTACTGTACTCTACTGTACTCTACTGTACTCCCTCTCTACTTACCTACTTTACTCTACTGTACTCCTCCTCTACTGTACTGACTCCTCCTTACTTACTCTACTGTATCTCTCTACTGTACTCTACTGTACTCTACCTCTACTGTATCCTACCTCTACTGTACTCTACTTACTACTACTGTACTCCTCCTCTACTTACTCTACTTCTCTACTGTACTCCTCTCGTACTTACTCTACTGTACTCTACTGTTCTACCTCTACTGTACTCTACTTACTCTACTTACTCCTCTACCTCTACTGTACTCTAACTCTGTACTCTACTTACTTACTCTACTGTACTCTACTACTCTACCTCTACTGTACTCTACACTCTACTGTACTACCTCCTCTACTGTACTCTACTGACTCAGCATACTTACGTACTCTACTTTACTCTACTGTACCTCTTACTGCACTCCTCTCTCTACTGTACCTACCTACTGTACTCTACTGTACTCCTCCTCTACTGTACTCTACTTTACTCTACTGTACTCTACTGTACTCCTCCTCTACTGTACTCTACTGTACTCTACTTACTCTACCTGTACTCTACTGTACTCTACTTACTCTACTTTACTCTACTGTACTCACTCCACCTCTACTGTACTCTACTGTACTACTCTACTGTATACTCCTCCTCTACTGTACTCTCTACTGTACCTCCTCTACTGTATCTACTCTACTGTACTCTACTTACTCTACTGTTACTGACTCCTCTACTGTACTCTACTTTACTCTACTGTACTCTCCCTACTGACATCTACTTTACTCTACTACTGTACTTCTACTGTACTCTCTCTCTACTGTACTCTACTTTACTCTACTGTACTCTACTGCACTCCTCTCTACTTACTCTACTGTACTCACTTACTCTACTGTACTCTCTACATCTACTGTACTCCTCCTCTACTGTACTCTACTGTACTCTACTGTACTCTACTGTACTCCTCCTCTACTGTACTCTACTTTACTCTACTGTACTCTACTGTACTCCTCTACTGTACTCTACATCTACTGTACTCTACTGTACTCTACTGTACTCTACTGTAACTCTACTGTACTCTCCTACTGTACTCTACTGTACTTACTCTACTCTACTGTACTCTACTTGTCACTCTACTCTACTTGTACTCTACTGTACTCTACTCTATGTACTCTACTTCCTACTGTACTCTACTGTACTCTCTCTACTGTACTCACTTACTCTACTGTACACTCTCTACTGTACTCTACTGTACTCTACTTTACTCTACTGTACTCTACTGTACTCACTGTACTTACTTACTCTATGTACTTCTACATTTTACTCATACTGTACTCACTGTACTATAACTTTCTTTCTTAAACTACGTATTACTATACTCTACGTATCCTCTACGATTACTTACTTCTTACATTACATAAATACACTTATGGTAAATCCTTACATGTAATTCTTTTTTGTACTGTACGAGTATTACGCAATACTTGTAACTAATAGCATTAACTCTTGTAACCAATTAATCTTATTTACTCTCCCAACACTGATGATGATGATGATGATGATAATGATGAGGAGTCTCCACTTACGTTACTGATAGTGTCTCCGTCCAGCTCAGTCACTGACTCAATCCCCTTCACCAACACCGTCAGCTTATTCCCATCCATGTGAACCACCGTCTGACACACACACACAAACACACACACACACACACACACACACACACACACACACACACACACACACACACACACACACACACACACACACACACACAAAACACACACACACACACACACACACACACACACACATATTTTACCCCCCCAAAAATTATCAATTCACTGGATCAATCAATATACTCAATCTTCTCTATTTATTTATCTATACACATTTTGATCCAAAATATAATAATAATAATAATTTTATTAATAATATTATTTTATTCTGCAATGATGCATTAAATTGATCAAAAGTGACAGTAAAGACATTTATAATGTTACAAAACATTTCTATTTCAAATAATTGCAAGTGTAAACCCCCTGGTTTCACAGACGAGGCTTCAGTAGCTCATGTTTGAGCTGTTTTAACTGAAAACAAATTTATTAAAATATGTCATTGTTTTGTCTCAAGATGCACACCAGTAATGTTTTTATTTTTTTCCAAGGCACATTTATAAAAGCTTAAATGTCCTAATTGAACCAAGGCCTAATCCCGGCTTATCTAAACCCCGTCTGTGAAACCAGGCCTTGACGTTTCAGTCCCACTTTATATTCACTGGCTTTAACTACCATACTTACATTGAAATTAATAAGATACAATGGACTTATTGTGAACATGCATGTTTTTACATTGTACTTATATTTTGAAAATACCTGCATGTGTAATTAATGTATGTAATTATATTTATAATGACACAGACTGTTCCCTCACACCTCACCTGTCCATAACCCGTTTACAACACAACATCAACACAATAAGTAGTTCATTATTTCTCAGTGTAAAGTGGGAGAGATGTGTGTTTCTCAGTGGATCTAGTGATCTTGACTGACTTTATCCTTCTCTCCGGTGAAGGTCTGGAGCTCACACTCTTCTCCCACAGTGAAGGAGTACAGGATCTGTTTCGTCCCCGCCGTCACCGTCACCCTGAAGTCCTTCCCGTCCTGATGGATCTCAGACACGCTCTTCACATCTCTCCCTCTCTGGATCTCGTCCTCCGGCAGTCCTGCAACACCACACACACACACACACACACACACACACACACACACACACACACACACACACACACACACACACACACACACACACACACACACACACACACACACACACACACACACACACACACACACATCAGTGTCAACTCACACACACACACACACACACACACACACACACACACACACACACACACACACACATCAGTGTCAACTCACACACACACACACACACACACACACACACACATCAGCGTCAACTCACACACACACACACACACACACACACACACACATCAGTGTCAACTCACACACACACACACACACACACATCAGCGTCAACTCACACACACACACACACACACACACACACACACACACACACACCACATCAGCGTCAACTCACACACACACACACACACACACACACACACACACACACACACACACACACACACACACACACACACACACACATCAGTGTCAACTCACACACACACACACACACACACACACACACACACACACATCAGCGTCAACTCACACACACACACACACACACACACACACACACACACACCATCAGTGTCAACTCACACACACACACACACACACACACACACACACACATCAGCGTCAACTCACACACACACACACACACACACACATCAGCGTCAACTCACACACACACACACACACACACACACACACACACACACAAACACATCAGCGTCAACTCACACACACACACACACACACACATCAGCGTCAACTCACACACACACACACACACACACATCAGCGTCAACTCACACACACACACACACACACACACACACATCAGCGTCAACTCACACACACACACACACACACATCAGCGTCAACTCTCACACACACACACACACACACACACACACACACACACATCAGCGTCAACTCACACACACACACACACACACAAACACACACACACACACACACACACACACACACACACACAGATGAATGTTCTCTTCTCATGACAGACTCACCAATGGCCTTCATGAACGCCTCAAAGTTCTCGTGTGACTCCAGCTGATATTTCCCACTGAACGCCATCAGAAGCTGCAGATATTTACATTACATTACAATAGAAGAGAAGAGAAAACAAAGACAGACATCAGGAACTCTCAGAAATAATATTGTTAGTAAAACACTCTCAGAACATATTTTCGTCTCATGTGAGGAAGCTTTAATTATTTGATTATTACACTTGATCTTTTATTCCAGTCATCAGCAAAACATAGACAGTCGAACCAAAAATTATTCAGACACCAGATATAATTTTTTATATTTTTTAGGACACTAGTTCATTTCTGTAAGTGAGCAGAGCAGAATAAAGTGAGATATTATACCCAAATATTCTTCATACAGTGACTACCAGTAAAACTTATGAAAATTTGGGACCAAAAATTATCCCGACACTTTGAGCTGATGACGTTTTTCTGAAGTGTTTTTTCTTTAATAACTAATGCTCTTTTTACACACAGACTGAACAACATGAAGCATTGCTGGGTCACTGGTTGAGCTAAACTTGTATTATCTAATTGTGTAGTTAAATTTAACACTGACAGATATTCAACATACGGTAATTCATGTGTGAGAGTCTAACAGAAGGACGGACAAAACCAGAGAAATATCCACTGAGTTCTGCTCATATTTTATATTTTATTATCTAATGAATAAACTAATAATGTGAGAATGTCTGAATAAATGTTGGTTTGACTGTATATTTCAACTTCAGCACAAATATGAAAATCTTTTCATCAGGCTAAAATACAAGAACATTTCACTAACATTCCCCTTAATTTATGAAAATGTTATTTATAAATAAAAGTTCTTAGTTATGACCATTAAAGGAACATTCCACTGTATTATTCTTCAACATTATGGAACGCTGGTTTTGAATGTTTCTCTGAACGCTCTGAAATATTAATATTTAGAAACCGTTAATATTTTATTAACTTACCGTTAATATTTCCTCGATCGTCCGCAGAAATGCTGTTCTGGTCAACAAGCTGTTTTCTTCAGGCTTTAAACTATCAATGCACAATATGATTATATAAAGCGGATTATGATTACGCTTCAGTGTGGAGGAAATGTCCAAAGGTTACTCTGAAATAAAGACTTTGATTAAACGCTGGAACTTTTGATTAAGCGGCTCTAAGAGTTTCAGACAACAATGATCTCCAATAAATAAATAAAACCCACAATACATATTATAAACCAGTTTTACAGAGTCTGATTCATAATATCATCAATCACTGTTTTGATATTTTTGTACATTACCTCTTTCACAAATAGTTTTGACTTGTTTAAATTCAGTTGAAAATAATATACATCAATATACATTAAATTAAATATATATATATATATTCCTGGCCAATAACAGTGTGTTCATTTAAATTATTGATTGATTGATTGATTGATTGATTGATTGATTGATTGATTGATTGATTGATTGATTGATTGATTGATATCAAATAAAGGTTTCAAAAGAGTTTTCTATCTTTCAGTGATGACACAGAAACATTTGTTTCCCCAAATAACCTTTCAGTGATCAGTTCTTAAAATAACAAATTTTTCTGGACATTATAATATTCTATGCAATGGGAAGCTCCATGGATTTTAAAGGATCTTCATAAAACCATCAATGCCAATAATGGCCTTTGAAAAATGTAGTCAAGGTTTGAAGGTTTATATCTAAGCAGAAACTGTCTTGCAAAAATAAACTACCCCAAATAAAAGATAGTGTGACAACTAGCCCCGGTCTCCCCTACAAGCAAAACTGATGTGCTATTAACATATAGTAGCCTATTATCAAGCACTTTCCTGTCGTTTCAATGTCAAAATGAAAATTTCATATGGGCTGAACCGAATTTTATAATTATATTACTATATTATATATTATGTCTCATCAGAGATCTGTAATCACTTCACTGTAAATATTCTCCTGTCATTCACTGTTTAATAGTAGGATTCCTTTGAATTGTATTACGTTTTGTATTTATTGAGGTATGTTCGTATTCCATTCAAGCAAAATAAAAAATAAAAAACATTCTACTGTAATCACGAACTAAAATAAAAGTGTAATTGGTTTATTCTGCTAGGCGCTGTGTAGAGTAACACGAATCACGTGGGAGTGACGTCACCGTGTTGCTTTTCACAACATTACACCCGAAAATGGACGCCGATGACTTTAACAATGATTCTCTGGAAAATATACGCCAAAAGTAATAAGAATTATTACTATTATTATTATTATTATTTAGACTAATTGCGTCCGATCCACCAAGTCCCGCCCGACGCTGATATCGAGGTTGCCAGATCCGCGGAACAAAACAAACAAAACCCAAAGACCCTGCCCCACATTTATCAAAACATCGCCCATTCTTAAAATACAGATTTAATTGTCACTTTTATTCGTTATACACAACTTCAACTTTAAAAAATCACTATATATTAGTAATCGTAAAAAATATCATTTGTATTCACAAAGGAGATCAAATGCAGTTTCCACCTTCACAAAACACATAATATAGCACATTATTATCATTGATATAGAATTTAAAATGATTCATTTCGTTTAAATGCAATATTTTCAATATTAAACAAACATTCAACCCGCGGTAACTTTAGGCAAATCCCACAGGAAAACTGGAGACTTGGCAACCCTGACTGGGAAGAGCAAGAGCGGAGTAAACAGAGTTACTGTAGACTAGAGTACACACTCGATCACTTCAGTCAGTCTGGCAGGTATTGATTATTAACTTATACTTCAGTGTGTGACGAATCGCTTTTGTTCTTCTAATGTAATCGCTTTTTGATGAAAACCTATACTGCTAACTGCATGAATAATGTAGCTAATTGTAAATGAATACGAATGTAAAGTCAGGAGTAAACTGTAAACAGCGGCAGTAAATGAAGAAGAGGATTATTAATTATGTAGCACAACTGACCTTTGATCTTCACATGACAACTTATAAAATCGTGGAATGATTTCTGCTTGTTTGGTTGTTTTTACGGTGTAAAACTTCTAATTACAGGAATATAATATACAATCATAGACATTTCTGAATCTTCTTACTTGATAACACAACATAAGATTATGAATAGAAAATAAAATCTGTGAATATAGACCAGGGTTGTTATAGTAAAAACATGTTTCTTACTTGACTAAACATTAACTGTATTTTTAAATAAATTACAATTATTTTATTCAAGCTAGTTGCAAAGGAAACATTTGAAATAAAAATGAATAAAAACTATAGTAATATTAGGGAAAAAAAGAAAATGCAAATAACAAAACTTTAATAAAACTTAAAATAAAAACAGAAAAGATATCAAACTTGCACTGTAATAGAATCTCAATGATACAAAAATCTCTTATATTGTTGGGTTATGCATGTTAGTGAATATTCATGGCGAAAAGAAAAGTTTATTAAAGGTGCAGTGTGTAACATTTTTGACTATTTATTAACAGAAATGCAATATGACATCCATAACTATGTGTTCAGTTGTGTATAAAGAACTTACTTAATAAACCGTAATGTTTTTATTACCTTAGAATTAGGCATTTATATCTACATAGGCGCGGGAATCCCCTTCTATGAAGGCCGACATATTGTGACGTCATGTTTCTAGCGTAGCCGACAGCGAACACACAGCGCTACAGAGCGCGTTTCGTCACTACATTGAAAGAGAAGCCGCAGAAAGCTAGAAGAAGCTAGTCATAAACACCGTGAGTGTTTTCCCTTGTCAGTGGTGTAAATATGTAGTTGGATTGTTTCATGTAACTTAATTCTTCACCCTCGCTGTGTTATGGCTTTGCTATGTGGGGATAAATGTGCTGGTTACGTTCGTGAGACAGCTGATTAGTAGGCTACTCTTGTCATTGACCGGAAAACAGTTACAGGAATCACCAACCCGTCGATCTTGGAAGCATTTTAAGTCGATCGAGTTTCCAAAATCAGAGAAAAAAGCCTATTGTGTGTAGTAAGGGGTGTGTAGGGGATGCGGAGGCATCTTTGGGCTCATGCGGACGCGTCGAGTATAAACAAGGCTTTAACCAGCTCAACCACAGTAACAGCTCATATTAGCCAGCTAAACTTTTACTACCCTGTTAGAAAAAACATATAGTTGCATAGTTTCATGTGGTTCTACTCCCTCGCTGTATTATGGGTTTGCTATGTGGGGAGAATGTGCTGGTTGTTCGTGAGACAATCAGCTGATTACTATTATTTACAACAACTGTGACGAGATCTGTCGTGTCGACAGCTCAGACCAATATTATTATATTATGTATTAAGACCCTTGATCCTCACCTGACTATGGCTTTGTAAACTTTATCCATGATGTGGTTTATAATGGACTGTGGTACTCCATGTTAGCTGTGGCTTGTTTTACTCTGGCTCACTACGACGATGTTTGTCCCGTTTTAGCCACCGTAGCTTCTTCGAAAGGGAGGGTGTGAGCAGTGGGCTGAGCCCTTAGTGCAACTCGCAACCGAACCGCTAGATGTCGCCAAAAAGCTACACACTGCACCTTTAAGTATGTAAGTGTTATTCAGTATTAGTGAGAGTATAGTATGAAACAGCACAGGTGTGTGAGTGGTTGAATGCTTCACTCGACCCAGCAGGATGGGTTACTGCAGCACACGTGCCGGCGCTCGGGGCCGCAGCTTCAGAGACGTGCTGTTCTCCGGATACGCTCCCGATGGAGGAATGTTCATGCCGGAGAATATCCCGACGCTGTGCGCTGAGACTCTGAGGACCTGGAGGAGCCTGTCCTATCAGCAGCTCCTGTGTGAGATCTGCTGTCTCTATATCCCTGAGCAGGAGATCCCGAGAGCACATCTGCAGGGTGAGCACACACACACACACACACACACACACACACACACACACACACACACACACACACACACACACACACACGCACACACACACACCAGCTCCTGTGTGAGATCTGCTGTCTCTATATCCCTGAGCAGGAGATCCCGAGAGAGCACATCTGCAGGGTGAGAAACACACACACACACACACACACACACACACACACACACACACACACACACACACACACACACACACACACACACACACACACACACATCGGCTCCTGTGTGAGATCTGCTGTCTCTATATCCCTGAGCAGGAGATCCCGAGAGAGCACATCTGCAGGGTGAGAACACACACACACACACACACACACACACACACACACACACACGCACGCACACGCACACACACACACACACACACACACACACACACACACACACACACACACACACATACACATCAGCTCCTGTGTGAGATCTGCTGTCTCTATATCCCTGAGCAGGAGATCCCGAGAGCACATCTGCAGGGTGAGAACACACACACACACACACACATACACACACACACACACACACACACACACGCACACACACACACCAGCTCCTGTGTGAGATCTGCTGTCTCTATATCCCTGAGCAGGAGATCCCGAGAGCACATCTGCAGGGTGAGCGCACAACACACACACACACACACACAACACACACACACACACACACACACACACACACACACACACACAACACACACACACACACACACACACACACACACACACACACACACAGCACACACCACACACACACCCACACACACACAACACACACGCACACACACACACACACACACACACGCACACACACACACAACAGCACTGACACGCACATCAGGTCCTGTGTGAGATCTGCTGTCTCTAGATCCTGAGCAGGAGATCCCGAGAGCACATCTGCAGGGTGAGCACACACACACACACACACACACACACACACACACACACACACGCACGCACACACACACACACACACACACGCACACGCACATCAGGTCCTGTGTGAGATCTGCTGTCTCTAGATCCCTGAGCAGGAGATCCCGAGAGCACATCTGCAGGGTGAGACCACACACACACACACACACCTTAAAAATGCCTTAAATATCTTGAATGTAACTCGACACCCTTGCCTCATTTAGTATGCGCGGTTCTATGAATATGCAAATGAGCCCCGCCTCCACTCACTCACTCACTCGGAGATCCACTGGTTGACGATCACACATTGATCTGATTGGTCAAGGTAGTTTGTGACGTCAGAAACACCAGCGATTTCAGTGTTTTTGAGACTGTCTTTGGTTCACTGCAGTTTTAACCCCTTAAAGTCCACCATCCCGGTACCGGGATAAAAAATCTTTGTTATGATTTTCGTACGTTCTTTTAAAGTCCCCATGAAATCAAAATTGACCATACTTACTTTGTTTGCCTAAATTGAACAATTCATCCATGCAAGTCAATCCACACAAAAAAAATTTTTGGCTTCGTAATCTTTAAAGCAGAACTTGGTAACTTTTTTAACTTAATAAAGCTGTCTAGAAAACATTTGGATGGTTAAACAACCTGTTCTGGTGATATTGGTGACTTTACTAGCTCCCCCCAGCGTTCCCAGGCGGGAAACCAACCTTGCAACATGCAGACTACCGTCCCGGCAAAATGAAAATAGGAAGTCTCGTGAGAAGCGAGACGAGAACGAGAACGAGCGAGAAACACGAACTGCTTTACGGGTTGATAACAGAATACAAAATGTACATGTCAATGTTCTATGATAATGTGTATGATGTATTACCCACCTCGGTAGACAGCTCCGCAAGTAAAGTTGGCCGGCTCCGATCATAACAAATGCACGTGAGCAGCGGTAGAACGGGGGAGAAGGGTGCCGCAAGTGAGTTTTTTTTTACGATAGTGTTGTGAAATATACAGCCCACAGCTGTAGGGGGAGCTTGTGGGGAAAACATGCGACAACAAAAGGGAAAATCACGCGAAGAAGACTAGATGTTGCCGAATTCTGCTTTAATCAAATTCTGAAAATGCCCCTCCCCTCTGCCTTGGAGGACCTTGCCCGATGACGTAGGCTTGACGGTTTAGGTGTCTGCTTAACATCCGTAACCTCGCCCCTCCAACTGACAGTAGACAGGCACACGGAGAGATGGCGAGGAGGTGCATTTTTCTAGATCCAATCAGGTGCTAGTTGGAAAAAAAAGCCACGCTCACTATTTTGCCTCATTTAGTATTCCGTTTCTCTCGGAAATACGTCACAGCACTGGAGAAAACATAGACATATACACTAGACGTCACCTTGGCTACAGCAGTTCATTGGAACGAATGCGTCAACAGAGCCGCCATCTTGGAACAGGGGAGCCCCTTCTCTTTATGCATCAGCGTCAATGTATAGGCAAAGGTCTAACGGAAATAAAATCAACATAAATCGTCATGAATGCGATTTTCTAGTTTTTTGGTTCGTTCCAACAGTCAGACATGTATTTATCATTGAGTCCAGAGAAATTTATAAAAAAAAAAAATTTTTTTTAAACATTCTTCCTAGTTCAGATTTCGTTCGTGAACATCCATACGCAGCACAAAAGTCTGGCATCATCCATGAATTTGAAGTACAGGCGGAGATAGCAGCGTTACCTAGATACTTCCTATGAAAAGACCCCTGTTCCAAGATGGCGGCGGTTTTGACGCATGCTTAGAACCCCCAGGTGACGTCTAGTGTCTATGTCTATGTGGAGAAAAGTCCGTTTGCAACTTCCGGTTCACGGGGACTTTAATAGTCTTCCATATAAGGTATCAAGTAATTCTTGGTATCATTTGAAGGCTTAGAATCTATACTTTACACAGAATACCATCACTTTCGGTTTTATGATACATATCAAATGGAATATTAGCTTAAATATGCATTGGTCCCAGGCAAATATTTCCGCTTTATGATTGCGAAGAAATCTTTCTACAAATATTTATTTTTTATTTATTTCACAAATAAGTCAAGCCATATATTACAATAAAGCTCTCATTCTAAGGAATCTGTCGATGTAGGTTATTACATTGTGAGACAATCATAGATCGAAATATCTTCAAAACAATCACACAGTGAAATACATTCAAAAAGAGGTGACAGATAAAAGCATCACATTCCTGCTCCGATGTCGGCTTCAGTGAGCCGCAAACAGCCACATAATCTATATCAACTTCTAGCTTAGGATGTTATCTTTCAAATTAGACCATTTTCACGTTTCTGTGAGCTTTCCTTGGTGAGAAAATCCATATCGAACGAACTGAGGGGAGGCGCGCGATGAGCGCGTAAGCGCGCAACACACCAGATCTGCAAGCCATCTACATTCACAGACGCTGGGCTTACTCTAGCTAATGCTAAAGACTATGTTATGGTATAGAGATCTCAACAGGAACTAAGCACGCGTCACATGTCTGACGCGGCCAGTCAACAGACCGGAGCTGCGTCCCAATGTGCATACTATACATCCTAAATAGTATGTGACATTAGTAATTTTCAATACTATTAAGGGCATAGTATGCACATTGGGACGCAGCTCGGGATTCTGAAGTGACGGACGTGCTCCCTCGGTCACTTCCGGGTGAACCCTGTTTACAGAAATATCCGCGAATATCGCGTGTTATATTATTGTGTATGAACGGTTTGATTTCTATAATGTCATCTAGAAAGATAAAAACATCAATGGCATTTATAAACGCGAGCTTTGACAACTTGTCTCTAAATGGAGGATATGGAGACGTTTGGACTGGAGTGCGCATTCTGAGGACTAACGTTAGTGTTTGGGTAAGTGACAGAGCCCTATGAGTTTTCAGCAATGTTTATATACATTTTTTGATAAAGTTATTGTTAGTTTGAAATGTGAAAGCACAGCAACCAATCTGATAAACTATTATTTGAAAATAAATGTCTAATGTTTTTGGTATTGCGCAACAATTTCGATTATTGCGCAATAGTTAGTTTCACTTTGCATAAGTTGAAAAAAATGGTAATTTTAGTAAATCTACATTTTGATATTGTGAAAGTGATATTATTACAATGCAGAAACTATGTATAAAAAGTGATTTCTTTGTTTCAGGTTCTATTGAAGATGTGGCACTGTTGGCACAGTTGGCACAGCTGGCATCAGATCTCCAGGAGGCTGGCCGGTGATGTTGAGGTGATACACAACACAGATGACAAAACTGATGCCCATATAATGAATGAAATACATCTGGAGGATTATGATCCTTTTCTAAATGGTAATAGACCACAGATTTTAGTCAAATAATAAGTCAAATGATAAGACTTGCATCTTCTGAAAGAATAAAATGATCAAAATCATAAAGCGCCTATTTTTTTGTTTTGTTTACTATAGCACAGACAACATATACTATAATATTTATCACATTCAGCAGTGTTTTATATAATTTTAAAGGGTTTTCTTTAAAATTACACTGGAATATTGCATATGTACCAATGGGTTTGGCTATGAGCAGAGTTTAGATTTGGGTAGGTAGAAATTACATAAAAAAAAGGTAATATTCCTCCCTTCAGATTTGCTTGAATATCTTTTTCATTTTTTATTATAGAGAAATAGTTCTTTTTTTCAGTGTTTGCTGCCATCTAGAGGAAATAGCCATACTTGTCTGCATGTCCCTATGCCATACAGGTCCTGAGTTATCCACTTTCAAAAATAAATTTAAAATAAAAAAATCAAAAAGCGCCTTTTTTTGTGTTCATTAAAGCTCAGACAACATATGCTTAAATGTTTATCAATTTTAGCACTGTTTTATGAAACTGCAAAGGGTTTCCTGTAAAATGACACAAAAATTATGCATTTAGCCCAAAGTATGAGGGAATGAGGAGCTTTTTAATTTGGGTTGGCTAAATCCAGGCGGAAATCCCTAAAAATGGCTTGGATCTTAAAAGGTTAAGCAGAAAATACTCAGCAATGCTGTCGACTTATTAATTTACACATTAAAGTATATTAAAAACACCACATAGACACATAGACAACATTAAATGGTACCTATTATGGCATTTAAAATGTTCCTAATAATGTTCTGGGAGTCCCCAACAACAGTTTTACATGCAATGACAAAAAACACTTTTGTTGTCTTATAATATGCATTTATTTTTAGCTGATTTGCTCACCGACTCTCTAATGATTCGTTTGACGACTCATTTGTCCAAACCCCTCCTTTGCGTGACGCTAATCGGCGGTGATTGGTCAGGTGACCCAGTCAGTTATATTTTGCGTTAGCCCAAAGCTTAAACATATTGATAAAGCACTTGCAGTACTACAATACACTTCACATAATTTCACATATTTCAAAAAACAAAAAAAAATGACATTGGAGACCTAGAAGCTGCTTTGCGTAACTCTCACTCTCTCTCTCACACACACACACACACACACACACACACACACACACACACACACACACACACACACACACACACACACACACACACACACACATAAAAGCAACAATTATTAATAGTACTTACAGGTTGTGATTCGGAGGAGGAAGCTGATCCAAATAAACTTGGTATTGAACGTTCCTTCAGTATCAGGCGACTCGCGAATCCACACTTGAAAGCATTTGTGTTTGTGAAGCGATCGTCATTAAAATAACGCGAACACAGCTCAAGGTGGCTATACTTGTGTGGTATAGTTGTAAATATAAACTCTAGCCACTGAGTCGTCACATGCTTGTCCCTGGGCAGTTAAAAAAAAAGTTTGCTTTTGATTCGCACTTCAGAACAGAGTCTCGTCGACATGTTGTTGTCAGGTTTCTCTGTCTGCTCGGCGCGCGCACTGAGTGGGCGTGTCAAATTCAAATAACTTGTACAAGTGACGTACGAAAGTTAGAGAAAATGCATCGTTCGTCTATCGATTCATATCAGCGACTCAGAGTCGACTCTTACTTTTGAGAGACAATAACTTTGTATACGGTGAACTTTCATATTTAAAACTTTGCAGGATGTTTTTGTTCACTTAGATCTATGTTACACACTACATGAAAGGCAATTTTCAAAATTCCATGATAGGTGCCCTTTAAGCTTAGAGTTAATTTCAGCTTATGTTTGTGTCTCCGTAGAGCTCATTGCTCAAGCACTCTCGAGCTTCTCCGTCCCGGATGCGGTGCGACTGGTTCATCTGAAGGATTCGCTCTCTATCCTGGAACTGTTCCACGGAGAGACTCTGGCGTTTAAGGATCTGGCCATGACCTGCACCGCTCAGTTCCTGCAGTACTTCTTACGCCGGGACCGCAAGCGGGCCACAATAATTGTAGGTAAGGAGTACCGTGAGTCTCAGACCTGCCCACAGACAGCAGTGTTGGAATCCCTGTGTGGACCCACGGAATTTCTGGAATTCTGAGTTTATCTCGCAATTCTGACTTTTTCCATAAATCTGAGTTTAAATCTCACAATTCTGACTTTTTTCCAGAATTCTGAGTTTAAATCTCGCAATTCTGACTTTTTCCCGGAATTCTGAGTTTAAATCCTGCAATTCTGACTTATTTCCGGAATTCTGACTTATTTCCGGAATTCTGAGTTTAAATCTTGAAATTCTGACTTTTTTTTTCCAGAATTCTGAGTTTAAATCTCGCAATTCTGACTTTTTTCCTCTGAATTCTGAGTTTAAATCTCGCAATTCTGACTTTTTCCCGGAATTCTGAGTTTAAATCCTGCAATTCTGACTTATTTCCGGAATTCTAACTTTAAATCTCGGAATTCTGACTTATTTACGGTATTCTGAGTTTAAATCTTGCAATTCTGACTTTTTCCCGGAATTCTGAGTTTAAATCCTGCAATTCTGACTTATTTCCAGAATTCTGAGTTTAAATCTTGAAATTCTGACTTTTTTTTTCCAGAATTCTGAGTTTAAATCTCGCAATTCTGACTTTTTTCCTCTGAATTCTGAGTTTAAATCTCGCAATTCTGACTTTTTTCCTCTGAATTCTGAGTTTAAATCTCGCAATTCTGACTTTTTCCCAGAATTCTGAGTTTAAATCCTGCAATTCTGACTTATTTCCGGAATTTTAACTTTAAATCTCGGAGTTCTGACTTATTTACGGAATTCTGAGTTTAAATCTTGCAATTCTGACTTTTTCCCGGAATTCTGAGTTTAAATCCTGCAATTCTGACTTATTTCCGGAATTCTGAGTTTAAATCCTGAAATTCTGACTTTTTTTTCCAGAATTCTGAGTTTAAATCTCGCAATTGTGACTTTTTTCCTCTGAATTCTGAGTTTAAATCTCGCAATTCTGACTTTTTTCCAGAATTCTGAGTTTAAATCTCACAATTCTGACTTTTTTCCGGAATTCTGAGTTTAAATCTCTCAATTCTGACTTTTTTCCAGAATTCTGAGTTTAAATCTCGCAATTCTGATTTTTTTTCCGGAATTCAGAATTCAACGCAATAAGATTGACTAATCAGAATCAACTATCCCAGACAGCAGCATAGTGTCTGCCCAGATCCGGCCCACGTCCGGTGCACACGGATTCCTCACGACGCCATGCTGCTGTCTGGGATAGTTGAGAGTTCTGAATCCTGGAAGAACGTGGGCCGTATCATGTCCTGCGATGGAGATTCAGAGCTGATGTTCCCTCAGGAACGTCGGGAGACACGGGCGGCTCGGCCATCAGAAGCGTGTTGGGTCTCAGTGAGGTGGACATCGTGGTGGTGTTTCCCCGCGGACGGGTCACCAGAGTCCAGGAGCTGCAGATGACCACCAGCGCCGCAGACAACGTCCATGTGTTCGCAGGTAAACCCGAACGCTACTGGTAAACCTTTAAAGGTACAATATGCAGGATTTTTGCAGTAAAATATCCAAAAACCACTAGGCCAATGTTATATATTTTGTTTAGTTGATTACTTACAATATCCCAAATGTTTCCAACTATTTGTAAATTGTGAGAAAATTGCGATTTTAACCAATGAAACGGGGCGTGTGAACAGCGGTGAGGAGTCGCCAGTCAATGCGTCATATCCGCGTTAGCCTCGGTTACCACCATTGTTTCCGCTCGTACTGCTATAGTAACCATGGCGACAGACGTGGACAACTGGGTTATGCCTAGCAGGACGCTCACGCTGTTGTTGTTTGTTCAAATATTATGGACCATGGCAAGCAGACTTTGAGACTAAAACGAAGATCAACATGTTTCGAGATGCGAGAGCTCCACGTCCACGACTAACTTCCACTCGACAGAGACGCGAGTGTTCATGTACTTTATTAGACAGGAGAGCAAATGTACATAAAACTAATCAATGTTATTTAGTTCAACATGATGAAATGTTAGAATATGATCTGTATGTTATTCTAATGTTGATCTAGCTTACTTAGGGTGCTTTCACACCTGGATCGATTGGAGACGTTGTTCCGAAACAAAGGGGCATTTCCCTTTTGGCCTGGTTCGTTTGGTCATATGTGAACACAACAATCGCACTCTGAATCGGAACAAAACAACCGAGCCGAGACCGCCTAGAAGAGGTGGTCTCGGCTCGATTCCATACGAACCCTGGAGCGGTTCGTTTGTAGTGAGAACACAACCGACCCACGAACCGGAACAAATCAATATGTAGCCTGGCAACAGACGCCAATATCAGCTGATTTTGCTGATTTGTTGCGGGGGAGGACGCGTGCGTAATAATGCGTAGGCTACTCTAGCACACACACACGCAAGGTCTCTCGCGCTCTCCTTCTCTTTGTCGTGCACGCGTGTAATTACTAGCAGCTACTCTAGCACACACACGCATGGTCTCTCGCTCTCTCTCTCTCCCTCTCGGACGTCTGGTCACCCTATGTGTGTAGTGTCCAACATCCGGGAGATGTGTTCTTCCGACCAAATATCTGAGGCATTTCACCTCTTTGTAGCACCAAGTCAACCCGCGATTCATTTTGTGTTAGGCTACTGTTGTCATGGCGATGTCCCTCAATGAAATGCGCGACCTGCACGCACGAGGTAGTGACGTAATGGCGTAAGGAAAGCCCTGGAAGGGTGCGCGATTTGGAACGCTTTACAACAATGTGGTGTGAACAGAGTGACATATTAAATTGATTCGGAACAAAGTATTCTGTTTCGGATCTGTTCCGGAACAAAACAAATCGATCCAGGTGTGAAAGCACCCTTAGTCTCATACAGCCAGCAAACAACCCAACTAACAACATTCAACACACTCAAATGCGTTTAGTGTGATAGTGTAACTGTTAGAGCGAGTGAAACAGCGCTGGGTTACCTCAAGCTTCATTCCTCTAATAAACTGACCTGTGTGAGTATTAATTCAGCACTTGTGTGTAGTTGGGTCGAATGAAATGTCCTTATTCCTTTATATCCGCGGGACTGGCGTTGCGTGTGGCGCTGGTGTACGTCTAGCAATCGCTCCTGCTTCACCACAGTCATGTCATGATCCAGCATCAAATAAATGCTGGGTTTTTTTCCAACTTAATATTCATCAAAGAATCCTAAAAAAAGAAAATGTATGACGGTTTCCACAAAAATGTGTTTTTTTAACATTGATAATAATCATTTTTCTTGAGCGTCAGATCATCATAATATAGTGATTTCTGACGGATCATGTGACACTGAAGACTGAAGTAATGATGCTGAAAATTCAGCTTTGATCGTGCATGTTAGCGTGTGTGTGTTTATATGTGTGTGTGTGTGTGTGTGTGTGTGTGTTTTATATGTGTGTGTGTTTTTGATGTGTGTGTGTTTTTTATATGTGTGTGTGTGTGTGTTTATATGTGTGGTGTGTGGTGTGTGTGTGGTTGTGTGTTTGTGTGTGTGTGTGTGTGTGTGTGTGTGTGTGTGTGTGTGTATGTGTTTATAGTGTGTGTGTGTGTGTTGTGTGTGTGTGTGTGTTTATATGTGTGTGTGTGTGTGTGTGTGTGTTTATATGTGTGTGTGTGTGTGTGTGTGTGTTGTGTGTGTGTGTGTGTGTGTGTGTGTGTGTGTGTGTGTGTATGTGTGTGTTTATATGTGTGTTGTGTGGTGTGTGTGTGTGTGTGTTTTATATGTGTGTGTGTGTTTATATGTGTGTGTGTGTGTGTGTGTGTGTGTGTGTGTGTGTGTGTGCGTGTGCGCGTGTGCGTGTGTGTGTGTGTGTGTGTGTGTGTGTGTGCGTGTGCGCGTGTGCGTGTGTGTGTGTGTGTGTGTGTGTGTGTGTGACGCAGCGGACGGGACGTCTGACGACATTGACGTGGCTCTGAGGAAGCTCTTCTTGGACTCAGAGCTGGTTGGGCGTCACGGCCTCATGAGCCTGAACTCTGTGAACTGGAGCCGGATCCTGGTTCAGACGGCTCACTTCCTGTACGCGTTCCTCCGGCTCAGTGACGGAGCAGACCCGCGGGCCGAGCTGGAGGTGCTGGTGCCCACGGGAGGAGCCGGCAACATCACCGGTGCGCACACACACCTCACCAAACCTGTTTGCTGTCTAGTTAAAGTCCCCCTGTAGTCAATAGTTTCATCCCTTAAAACTCATCTTTAATCACCAAAATGACATGTTTAAATGTTTTTTCTTTAAAAATGCCTTAAATATCTTGAATGTAACTCGACACCCTCGCCTCATTTAGTATGCGTGGTTCTCTGAATATGCAAATGAGCCCCGCCTCCACTCACTCACTCACTCAGAGATCCACTGGTTGACGATCACACGTTGATCTGATTGGTCAAGGTAGTTTGTGACGTCAGAAACACCAGCGATTTCAGTGTTTTTGAGACTGTCTTTGGTTCACTGCAGTTTTAAGCAGAAAATACTCAGCAATGCTGTCGACTTATGAATTTACACGTGAAAGCATATTAAAAACTAGCTTGGCTCCGCCCTCCTACGCAGTTCCGCTCAATTTCATTTTCCTTCAGTACTACGTCTGGGATTGTGCTGTAGACTTCGGTTTCCAGAAATCAATTTTTTGTAGGACCAATCAGCGAACAGAGGGAGTGGCTGAGAACGATGACGTTGATGTCGACTCGTGTGTTATTTTGAGTTGTAGTTCAAAATAAGAAAGATGCGAGTGAAGCCATTCGTTGTGGCAACGCTGCCGAATATCAAGCAGTTAAAGCCGGAGCAAGAACAATCTCTGCTTAGTTTTGTGTTTATGGCCATCCTCCCACGGGGTTCGGGAAAAGACATATGTCACGACCAAACGTTAGCGATTGGTTATGGCAGATAGAGTGACTCTGGGCAGATCCAATAGTTTTAGACTTCAATAGAGTTCCCGCCTACAAGGAAGTTAACGCTTGCCAATGGAGCGGTGCCAGACTCTCTGTACAAATGAAATGTACGAGAGTCTGGTAGAACCAGGCTAATTAAAAACACCACATAAACACATAAACAAAATCTGGATTTACATCACAGGGGGACTTAAACTCTTATAAAATATCTGTTTTTGTGTAGCAAACGTGTGATGATTATTATGGTCTGTTCAGCTGGATACATCATGAAGCTGATGGGAATCCCTCTCCGGCTCGTTGCCATGGTGAACGCCAATGATGTCGTCCACCGCGCCGTCCAGAGCGGAGATTTCTCCATGTCAGACGCCGTCAAGCAAACTCTGGCTCCGGCCATCGACATCCAGGTGTGTGTGTGTGTGTGTGTGTGTGTGTGTGTGTGTGTGTGTGTGTGTGTGTGTGTGTGTGTGTGTGTGTGTGTGTGTGTGTGTGTGTGTGTGTGTGTGTGTGTGTGTGAGAGAGAGAGACAGAGAGAGAGAGAGTGTGTGTGTGTGTGTGTGTGTGTGTGTGTGTGTGTGTGTGTGTGTGTGTGTGTGTGTGTGTGTGTGTTAGCGCTCTACAATTAATCACAACAAAACAGCAAAACAATTTGGCAAAGGCTAATCGGTAGTAAACGCTTCTCCATTTGAACACTAGAGAGCGTCACTCACACACACACACATACACACACTCTCTCTGTCTCTCTCTCTCTCTCACACTCACACACTCTCTCTCTCTCTCTCTCTCTCTCTCTCACACACACACACACACACACACACACACACACACACACACACACACACACTCACTCTCTTTCTCTCTCTCTCTCTCTCTCACACACACACACACACTCACTCTCTTTCTCTCTCTCTCTCTCTCACACACACACACACACACACTCTCTCTCTCTCTCTCTCTCTCTCTCTCTCTCTCTCACAACACACACACACACACACACACACACTCTCTTTCTCTCTCTCTCTCTCTCTCACACACACACACACACTCTCTCTCTCTCTCTCTCTCTCTCTCTCTCTCTCTCTCTCTCTCTCTCTCTCTCTCACACACACACACACACACACACACACACACACACACACACACACACACACACACACACACACAGCATAAGTACGATAACACACATCATTCCAGTAAATGTCTATCGGGATCACACACTCTGTCTCTGAGTAAACAGAAGATTAAAACGCTTTGATTGATTTATTAAATGTCGTCTTTTGTTGAACAAGAGGTTCATAAATGCTTCATGTTTGACGCGTTTGTTTTTCAAATGCACGTTATAAGCGATTCAGAGTGAGCCGTGTTTACTGAGCGATCATCACTGACGCATTACTAATAATCTCAGACTTAGACATTTCAAAATCACAATGAGCCAAATCGCTTTAAGTGCGATTACATGTAAATTGCGAGTTATCGTAGCCTGGCAACCAGACCCACATCCAGATGTCAGTCTGGGAACTCACCATTGGCAGGACTCAATCCGAGAGCGGGATACACGGTTGTCTTTCAAACTCCCTCTGCACACAATAAGATAGCGCTACAACCAACCAGTGTCTGAGACTCTGAGTGAGTCCCATGCGTTTCCCACCAGGGTATCCGGTCGTCAAAACTCCGAACACATCTTCCTTTTTTAAGAATGACTTCAGTGACGTTCTCTTAACTCCAAGTCCTCCAGAGTCGCGGCCAAAGCCGATTCGAGAGACCGCTGTTCGCCAGCCGCCGCCATCTTCTGTTTACAAGTAGCAGGGAATCACGTGGAACCGTCACAACTCTGCCGTCATAATGTTAGCCCCGCCCACCAACTCTGTAAACGATGTGATTGGCCTGACTAGAGTTTGTTTTTTCCAAAGCCAACAGAGAGTTGCTAGACCACACTGCTGCCGCTAGGGTGCGTCTAGATTTCTAGGCTAGATTTATTGTGCATCATCTCTAGTGTGTGTGTGTGTGTGTGTGTGTTCACAGGACCGTGTGTGTTTGCGTGTGT
>CM070820.1:1150000-1162017 GCA_036326025.1 Chrosomus eos
CGTCACCAGCCAAGTTTCAGGAGGCCGTGCATCGGGCCGGCTTGACCCTTGACCTCCCTGAAGCCGTGCTAGCGCTAGACGCGCTGGAGTCGCGCTACGAAGTCCTGGAGCGATCGGACGACTGGGAGACGAGACTGAGACGCCACATCCAGTCCATCGGAGAGCGCACACAACACACACAACACACACAACACACCACACGAGTCTGCTAATCACATCCAGTCCATCGGAGAGCGCTCACAACACACACAACACACACAACACACACAACAAACCCCACGAGTCTGCTGATCACATCCAGTCCATCGGAGAGCACAGACAACACACACAACACACACAACACACCACACGAGTCTGCTGATCACATCCAGTCCATCGGAGAGCGCACACAACACACAACAACACACCACACGAGTCTGCTGATCACATCCAGTCCATCGGAGAGGCGCACACAACACACACAACACACACAACACACCACACGAGTCTGCTGATCACATCCAGTCCATCGGAGAGCGCGCACAACACACACAACACACACAACACACACAAACACACCACACGAGTCTGCTGATCACATCCAGTCCATCGGAGAGCGCGCACAACACACACAACACACACAAACACACACAACACACCACACACACAAACACACACACACACCACACGAGTCTGCTGATCACATCCAGTCCATCGGAGAGCGCACACAACACACACAACACACACAACACACACAACACACACACGAGTCTGCTGATCACATCCAGTCCATCGGAGAGCGCACAACACACACAACACACACAACACACACAACACTCACAACACACACAAACACACAACACACCACACGAGTCTGCTGATCACATCCAGTCCATCGGAGAGCGCACACAACCACACACAACACACACAACACACCACACGAGTCTGCTGATCACATCCAGTCCATCGGAGAGCGCACACAACACACACAACACCAACCAAACAAACACACCACACGAGTCTGCTGATCACATCCAGTCCATCGGAGAGCGCAACAACACACACAACACACACAAACACACACACGAGTCTGCTGATCACATCCAGTCCATCGGAGAGCGCACACAACACACACAACACACAAACACAACACACACCACACGAGTCTGCTGATCACATCCAGTCCATCGGAGAGCGCACACAACACACACAACACCACAACACACCACACGAGTCTGCTGATCACATCCAGTCCATCGGAGAGCGCACACAACAACACCACACAAAACACAACCACCACAGAGTCTGCTGATCACATCCAGTCCATCGGAGAGCGCAACAACACACACAACACACACAACACACCACACGAGTCTGCTGATCACATCCAGTCCATCGGAGAGCGCACAACAACAACACACACAACACCCAACACACACAACACACACACACCACGAGTCTGCTGATCACATCCAGTCCATCGGAGAGCGCCACAACCACACACACACAACACACACACATGAGTCTGCTGATCACATCCAGTCCATCGGAGGCCAACACACACACACACACACAACACCACACGAGCTCACACACAACAACAACAACACACACAACACCAACACACACACGAGTCTGCTGATCACATCCAGTCCATCGGAGAGCGCACACAACACACCACAACACACACAACACACCACACGAGTCTGCTGATCACATCCAGTCCATCGGAGAGCGCCACACACACACACAAACACACAACAACACCACACAACCACACAACACACACACACCACACACGAGTCTGCTGATCACATCCAGTCCATCGGAGAGCGCAACAACACACACACACACCACAACACCACAACACACACCCACACACTCGACGCACACAACACACAACACACAACACACCACACGAGTCTGCTGATCACATCCAGTCCATCGGAGAGCGCACACAACACACACACAACACACAACAACACCACACGAGTCTGCTGATCACATCCAGTCCATCGGAGAGCGCACACAACCAAACACACAACACACACACACACACACACAACACACCACACGAGTCTGCTGATCACATCCAGTCCATCGGAGAGCGCCACACAACACACAACAACACACACTACAACACACCAACAAACAACCACACGAGTCTGCTGATCACATCCAGTCCATCGGAGAGCGCACACAACACCACACAACACAACACACACACACACACACGAGTCTGCTGATCACATCCAGTCCATCGGAGAGCGCACACAACACACACACACACAACACACAACACACCACACGAGTCTGCTGATCACATCCAGTCCATCGGAGAGCGCACACAACACCACAACAACACACAACACACACAACACACCACACGAGTCTGCTGATCACATCCAGTCCATCGGAGAGCGCACACAACAACACACACAACCACACAACAACACACCACACGAGTCTGCTGATCACATCCAGTCCATCGGAGAGCGCACACAACACACACAAACACACACAACACACCACACGAGTCTGCTGATCACATCCAGTCCATCGGAGAGCGCACACAACACACACACACCAACACAACACAACACACCACACGAGTCTGCTGATCACATCCAGTCCATCGGAGAGCGCCACACAACACACCACACACCACACCACACACACACACCAACACGAGTCTGCTGATCACATCCAGTCCATCGGAGAGCGCACACAACAACACACACAACACACACCACATACACACACAACACAACAAACACACAACGAGTCTGCTGACACATCCAGTCCATCGGAGAGCGCACAACAACACACACAACACACACAACACCACACCACACGAGTCTGCTGATCACATCCAGTCCATCGGAGAGCGCACAACACACACACACACACACACACAACCACACGAGTCTGCTGATCACATCCAGTCCATCGGAGAGCGCAACAACACACACAACACACACAACACACACAACATCTCTATCACACCAGCCATCGAGCACACAACACACAACACACACAACACACAAACACCCACGAGTCTGCTGATCACATCCAGTCCATCGGAGGCAAACCACACAACACACACAACACACACAACACACACAACACACCACCACGAGTCTGCTGATCACATCCAGTCCATCGGAGAGCGCACACAACCACACAACACAAAAACACACAAACACACACCACCACACGAGTCTGCTGATCACATCCAGTCCATCGGAGAGCGCACACAACACACACAACACACACAACACACCACACGAGTCGCTGATCACATCCAGTCCATGAGAGGCACACAACACACACAACACACCAACACACCACACGAGTCTGCTGATCACATCCAGTCCATCGGAGAGCGCACACAACACACACACACACACAACCACACAACAACCACACATCTGTATCAATCATCCACAGAGCGCAACAACAACACACACAACACACAACACACCACACGAGTCTGCTGATCACATCCAGTCCATCGAGAGCGCCCCACACACACACACACAACAACACACACAACACACCACACGAGTCTGCTGATCACATCCAGTCCATCGGAGAGCGCAACAACAACACAACAACACAACACACCACACGAGTCTGCTGATCACATCCAGTCCATCGGAGAGCGCAAACACACAAACACAACACAACAACACACACAAAACAAACACACACGAGTCTGCTGACCATCATCATCAACACAACACACACAACACACACAACACACACACACTACACACCGTCCTGATCAGCAGCGCACACAACAACACACACACACAACAACACACACACACACCACACACTCGATCAATCTCCAACGAAACCACACACACAACACACCACACGAGTCTGCTGATCACATCAAGCCATCGAGAGCGCACACACACACACAACACTCACAACAACACAACACACCACAGAGTCTGCTGATCACATCCAGTCCATCGGAGCCAACAACACACACAACACACACACAACAACCACAGAGTCGTGATCACATCCACCATCAGACGCAACAACACACACACACACACACACACCACACAGCGCGACACACCATCCACGAACGCACACACACACAACCACACAACACAACCAACAAACCACAACAACACAACACACAACACACCACACATCTCACCATCCATCCACAACGCACACACACACACAGTCCATCGGAGAGCGCACACACACACACAACACACACAACAAACACACAACACACACAAACACCACAGAGTCTGCTGATCACATCCAGTCCATCGGAGAGCGCGACAACACACACACACACACAACACACACAACACACACAACAACCACACGAGTCTGCTGATCACATCCAGTCCATCGGAGAGCGCACACACACACACACAACACACACAACACACACAACACAACACAACACACCACACGAGTCTGCTGATCACATCCAGTCCATCGGAGAGCGCACACAACACACACAACCACACAACACTCACAACACAACACACACACACGAGTCTGCTGATCACATCCAGTCCATCGGAGAGCGCACACAACACACACAACCACACACACAACACACACACGAGTCTGCTGATCACATCCAGTCCATCGGAGAGCGCAGACAACACACACAACACACACAACCACACACACCACACACACTCAACACACAACACACCACACACAACACACCACACGAGTCTGCTGATCACATCCAGTCCATCGGAGAGCGCACAACACACACAACACACACAACACACACAACACACCACACGAGTCTGCTGATCACATCCAGTCCATCGGAGAGCGCACACAACACACACAACACACACAACAAACCACACAACACACACAACACACCACATGAGTCTGCTGATCACATCCAGTCCATCGGAGAGCGCGCACAACACACACACACACACACAACAACACACACAACACACACAACAAACCACACGAGTCTGCTGATCACATCCAGTCCATCGGAGAGCGCGCACAACACACACAACACACACAACACACACAAACACACCACACGAGTCTGCTGATCACATCCAGTCCATCGGAGAGCGCACACAACACACACAACACACACAACACACACAACACTCACAACACACACAACACACCACACGAGTCTGCTGATCACATCCAGTCCATCGGAGAGCGCACACAACACACACAACACACACAACACACCACACGAGTCTGCTGATCACATCCAGTCCATCGGAGAGCGCACACAACACACACAACACACACAACACACCACACGAGTCTGCTGATCACATCCAGTCCATCGGAGAGCGCACACAACACACACAACACACACAACA
The DNA here is from genome assembly GCA_036326025.1 of Chrosomus eos. Lineage (NCBI taxonomy): Eukaryota > Metazoa > Chordata > Actinopteri > Cypriniformes > Leuciscidae > Chrosomus > Chrosomus eos. Next base: position 1,155,340 of record CM070820.1, read on the forward strand.
AACCACACGAGTCTGCTGATCACATCCAGTCCATCGGAGAGCGCACACAACACACACAACACACACAACACACCACACGAGTCTGCTGATCACATCCAGTCCATCGGAGAGCGCACACAACACACACAACACACACAACAAACCACACGAGTCTGCTGATCACATCCAGTCCATCGGAGAGCGCACACAACACACACAACACACCACACGAGTCTGCTAAACTGCACGGAAGCGTATTGCATTCACTTGAGGGAAAAAAGTCGACTCTGTTTTTCTGAATTAACGAGTTAATTATCTCAGAATTACAAGATAATTTTTCATGAAAGAAAGTTTTTGCTGTTTTTCTGAAGAGCACCAGTAGTTTTTGACCCCCCAAAAAAAAATGTTGTTTGTTTTTTTACTTCATCGGAATGGTACGATACTTCGTAAAGGTTTCGGCAAATGCTGTGTGAACACACACCACACACACACACACACACACACACACACACACACTCTCACTGAACACTCATTTACTGACATATCAAGATCATTTTAGATTAAAATGTGATTTTGAAAGTATATTATTTCATATAAAACAATTGCATTTTTCATAACATTTAAGTTCACTTTTAAACTCTTTTCACTTCAGCAATAATCTGTCAGTGTCGTCTGTGTAAAGAGATTATCTTCAGTCTGTCGCTCTAAAGCGTTCAGGATTTACACAGTTTAAGATGGAAATGACATTTTCAGGCCTTTGCTCAAAAAGTGAATAAATGGATTATTAATACAGTGTCAATATAATTAGGACCATAAAATCATCTTAAAAATACAAAATATTACATAAAAAACATTATCAAACTAAAATATAGTACATTAAAGGGATACTCCACTTTTTTTGGAAATATACTAATTTTACAACTCCCCCAGAGTTAAACAGTTGAGTTTTACCGTTTTTGAATCCATTCAGCTGATTTTCTGATATTTAGAAGAATATCAGTAACCAGACAGTTTCTGGTAAATATACTATAGAAGTCAATGAGACCAGAAACTGTCTGGTTACTGATATTCTTCTAAATATCAGAAAATCGGCTGAATGGATTCAAAAACGGTAAAACCCAACTGTTTAACTCTGGGGGAGTTGTAAAATTAGTATATTTCCAAAAAAAATTGGAGTATCCCTTTAATTTAATTGAAAAAATGAATATTGTGTGATAAACTGCTGAGATAATCTAGTGTAGTTTTACTGTACGCATGAAGAAATGTTCAAATCCTGATATAATGTGTGTTTTTATAATCGAAATTGCAAATGGACTCGAGTTCCAGTGACTTTATTATATATAGACGAGCAGAATCAACTGTTTAATAACACCGTTTGTGTTACATCAGAAAAAACTAATTCTTTTTGACTTGTAACCTTCAGAGAGCAGACTTGGAAGGGTTAACTCAGAACAACACACAAGGCAGAGTTTCAATGCAGCAAACGTAAATTTTATTCTTCAAAACGTGGAAGGGGGTAAGGGAATAAAACTATAACTCAGGTTTTTCTTCTTTCTTCTGTGGCTCCTGGTGGCATCACTTTTATGTCTAAAGGGAGGCAGAAGAGGTGTAACATTAGCAATGGTTATCCAGGCTACTCACGTCCTCCTTACAGGGTTTCCTTTCCTCCAGTTCGTGGTTGGGTCAGCTCTACTCAAAGATTTGGACAGTGTAAACTCCTCCACTTAGTGTCTGTTCACCTCCTTTCCTTTTCTCCCCTACTGTGGCTGCTTAGCTCTCTCTTATGTAGCTGCTAATTGGCCCAACAGCTTGCAGCTGAGGCTCCCTGTCAGAGTGGAAAATTGTGCACACCTGTGTTGGAGCTATCCTTGGTCCTGATGGTGCTGTCCATGGTGCTGCAGGTGATTGTGCTGTGTTATGGGGGGCCATGTTCCCTTCTGGCTACCACATACCCCCTTTTCCAGCTCCAAGTTTCCGCTTGGAGTGTACGCTCCAGAGCAATCATGCCTCCTAGACATGGCATCTGCATTTGCATGAGAGTTCCCAGCCCGGTGCTCCACTGTAAACTGGAAGTCCTGCAACTGAAGAAACCAGCGAGTGATTCGTGCATTTTTCCCTTTGTTTTGAGACATCCATTTCAGCGGGGCATGATCTGTTACCAAGACAAATTTGCGGCCCAACAGGTAATATCTCAATTTCTCAATAGCCCATTTGACAGCCAGACATTCTTTTTCAATTGTGGCATAATTCTTCTCAGGGGGTAATAGCTTACGGCTAATAAACATGACTGGGTGCTCCATACCATCCTGCAACTGAGATAGCACGGCTCCAATTCCTACCTCTGAGGCGTCTGTTTGTAGAACAAATGGTTTGTTGAAGTTTGGGGCTTGCAGGATGGGCTCGGAACAGAGGGATTGCTTTAGTGTGATGAAGGCCTGTTCTGCTTCTCTTGTCCATTTTACCTGATTTGGGAGGTATTTGCGGGTCAACTCGGTTAGGGGGGCTGCTTTTGTGGCAAAGCCCGGGATGAACGTTCGGTAATAACCAACTAGCCCGAGGAAGGTTCTTAACTGTTTCTTGGTTTGAGGGCAGGGCCAGGTGAGTATGGAATCAATTTTCTTAGGTTGGGGCTTCACATTTCCCCTCCCCACAGTGTACCCCAGATAGTTGGCCTCTTCTTGGGCGAGTGAACACTTACTGGGGTTTGCCGTGAGGGCCGCTGACCTTAATGCCTGTAGGACAGCCTCTAGATGGTGAAGATGTTCTTCCCAAGTCTTGTCATGGACAACTATGTCGTCCAGATAGGCGGCAGCATACTGCTGGTGGGGGCGGAGGACTCTATCCATGAGTCTTTAAAATGTGGCTGGTGCCCCATGGACCCCAAAAGGAAGAACTCTGTATTGAAAGGCTCCCTCAGGAGTGGAGAAGGCGGTTTTTGGTTTCGCTTGAGGGGTTAGAGGTACTTGCCAGTACCCTTTTGTCAAGTCCAGGGTTGTGATGAATCGTGCAGGGCCCAAACGCTCAATCAGCTCATCTATTCGTGGCATAGGATAAGTGTCAAATTGTGAAATCTCGTTCAACTTTCTGTAATCATTGCAGAATCGTGTGCTTCCATCTGGTTTTGGGACTAGGACGATGGGACTTGACCAAGCACTTTGGGACTCTTCAATCACTCCTAACTCAAGCATTTTCTTTACCTCCCTCCGGATGGCTTCCCTTTTAGCTTCGGGAATCCTGTAAGGTCGAAGTCTAACAACCTTTCCAGGTTCTGTTACTATATTATGGGTGATAAGGGAGGTCTGTCCCGGGAGATCAGAGAAGACATCACGGTTCCGCCACAAAAGCTCTCGTAACTCCTGTTTTTGCCTAGGGGAGAGCTGGTTACCCATCTTCACGTCTGGGGTTGCAGGGGGAAGGACACTGGCTGTGAGGACATCGCTTGGCGGGGCAACCGGTTCACGCCACGGTTTCAAGAGGTTTACATGGTAGATTTGTTGGCCCTTCCTTCGGCCGGATTGGCGTACTCTGTAGTTGACTGGGCCGGTTCGCTCTATAACTTCATAGGGTCCCATCCACCTGGCCAGGAACTTGCATTCGTTCGATGGGATTAGAACTAATACCTTTTCTCCAGGGTGAAATTCTCGAATCTGCGCCCCTCTGTTGTATATTCTGGCCTGCTGTTGTTGGGCCTGCTGCATGTGTTCCTTTACGATCGGCCAGACCTTCGTCATTCGGTCATGCACCTGTTCAACATGCTCAATGATGGTGCGATGAAGTGACGGCTGCTGTTCCCAACTCTCTTTGGCGAGATCCAGCATTCCTCGAGGTCGTCGTCCATAGAGGAGTTCAAAGGGTGAGAAGCCAGTGGAACTCTGTGGGACTTCTCGAACAGAGAACAAGACATATGGTAAGAGCTGATCCCAATTTTTCCCATCTACATCAATCACTTTCTTTAACATTTGTTTAAGAGTTTTGTTAAACCTTTCTACCAGCCCATCAGTCTGGGGGTGGAATATGGAGGTTCTTAGTTGCTTTACATTCATTTGTCGGCAGGTCTCTTTCATCACGGTAGACATGAAGCAGGAGCCTTGGTCCGTAAGGATCTCGTCTGCTATCCCGACCCAGCTGAAGAGTTGGACCAGTTCTCTGGCCACAGCCTTTGAGGTGGCCGACCGGAGAGGTATCGCTTCTGGGAACCGGGTAGCATAGTCCAGGATGACTAGAATATACCTGTGTCCGCGGTTGGATTTTGGCAGGGGTCCCACAATGTCCAGCGCAATCCTGCTGAACGGGGTCTCAATGATCGGTAAAGGTATAAGGGGATTTCGATATGTTACCTTGGGGCTGTGGAGTTGACATTCAGCACAGTGACGACAATAGTCTTCAACCGCCTTCTTGACCCCGGGCCAATAGAAACGGGTGAGGATCCTTTCATAGGTTTTTTCCACCCCCAAATGGCCTCCCAGCAGGTGAGTGTGGGCTAAGTACAACACTTTAGAGGCATACGGTTTGGGGACCAACAACTGTTCTACAACTTCACCCCTTCGCTGATCCACTCTATACAACAGTTTATTCTTGATCATGAAATGTGGATACCTGAGTCTACTCACCCGGTCTTGTAGCTGTGCCTCAACCACCTGTACACTCCCCCATGCTTGGCTCAGTGCTGGGTCTTGCAGTTGAGCAGTGCCGAACCGTCCCAGCCTTCCTCTCTGGAGGATCTCTGCTGAGGGAAATTCAGAAAATACTTCATGGGATTCTATGTCGTCAAGTATCTGTACACCTTTGGGATCTTCCGAAGCAGTGGCAGTAGGGTCTGAACCGTCTTCCATACCTTTCTCATCATTGGGGGGCTCTTCAGGGCTGGTTGCTTCAGTGTCTGTGGTCCCTGCAGTGGTTAGCGACGGGCGGTGATTGGATAGTCGGTTTCTGCGTCTGCGTCGGGTAGGTCTCTTCCCTTCTGCAGTTCGGTCTGTCCAGTAGGCCGAAAATGCTTGACAGTCTCGGCCGATCAGTACAGGGACTGGCAGGTGATCCACAACCCCTGCTCGTACTTTGAACTGCCCACGGGGGGTTACCATGCTTACTTATGCCGTGGGGTAGTTTCTGGAATCCCCATGAATGCAGGACACCGATATCTCTCTTCCCCTGAAGGGTCCTGCAAACTCTGGTTGGATCAGCGTCACCATACTCCCCGAGTCGATAAGGGCTTCGGTGTCCCTGCCCCCAACCTTTACAGGGAGCCTAGGGGCAGCTACTCCCTCATGAGCCCAGCAGGTTGTAAGGAAATGACATTGGAGTTTTGATGATTCTGAGGTAGTGACCGTGGGCATGAGTTCGTCTCTGCCTGGGCAATCTCGGGCCAGGTGTCCTTCTCTTCCACATGTGAAACATCGGAACGGAACAGGATCTCGCGGAGGCCTCTCATCTCTCCAGTTTCCTTGGGCTTTTGGTGGTCTTGCCCGGACGGCTTCGGGGTACTTCTTCGGAGGCTCTTGCCTCGGTTTCCAAGGAGGGTTTTTATTTGTTTCAGTTTTCAACAAGTTCACAGTCACCTGGTGGTTTTCTAGGAGTGCAATTAAGGCCTCTACATTCTGCGGTCCTTGTTGAGCCACATATTTTTTTGCATCGGCAGGCAGGCCACGTGTGCATCGATCAATCACTACTCTTTCCACAGAGGGTGGCCCATCCCCTTCCTCCAACCAGCTTCTTACCATGCGGGTTAGCGTGGTTACTTGAGCCCGTGCTGGGAGAGATGGCTGGTATTCCCAGCTATGGATGCGCTGGGCCTTGGCTGGTAGGCTGAGTCCATATTGGGTGAGGATCGCTCTCTTGACCACATCATAGTTGGCTGCTTCAGGAACGGTGAGGTCGCGGCAGGCCTTCTGTGCTTCCCCGGTCAACAGAGGGAGTATCAGGTTCGCCCAGTCTACCCTGGGCCACCTCTCTCTTTGGGCTGTTTTTTCAAAAAGATCGAGGTAGGTTTCAACATCATCTTCTCTAGTCATTTTGGTCAGGTAATCTTGGGGTCTTCTACCGTGTGCCTCAGTCCTACGGCAGAGCTCGGTGACTGCTGCGTTCAGTGTGGTTTGGGCTTGCAGAATGGCGGTCAGGGCCTCCTTCATTTTCTTATTGTTTCTCGTCTGCCGTCAGAATCCAGTGCGAGGCTCAACTCATGCCCACATTCTCCACCATATGTAACCTTCAGAGAGCAGACTTGGAAGGGTTAACTCAGAACAACACACAAGGCAGAGTTTCAATGCAGCAAACGTAAATTTTATTCTTCAAAACGTGGAAGGGGGTGAGGGAATAAAACTATAACTCAGGTTTTTCTTCTTTCTTCTGTGGCTCCTGGTGGCATCACTTTTATGTCTAAAGGGAGGCAGAAGAGGTGTAACATTAGCAATGGTTATCCAGGCTACTCACGTCCTCCTTACAGGGTTTCCTTTCCTCCAGTTCGTGGTTGGGTCAGCTTTACTCAAAGATTTGGACAGTGTAAACTCCTCCACTTAGTGTCTGTTCACCTCCTTTCCTTTTCTCCCCTACTGTGGCTGCTTAGCTCTCTCTTATGTAGCTGCTAATTGGCCCAACAGCTTGCAGCTGAGGCTCCCTGTCAGAGTGGAAAATTGTGCACACCTGTGTTGGAGCTATCCTTGGTCCTGATGGTGCTGTCCATGGTGCTGCAGGTGATTGTGCTGT
>CM070820.1:1162117-1219617 GCA_036326025.1 Chrosomus eos
CCCCCACCCAAACACACCAAAACCCCCCCAACGAACCGCCCCAAAAAAACCCCACCCACCCCACCCCCACCCAAACCCCAATCCCCCCCCCCTTTTAACAAACCCCCGTCCCCCCGGAGAGGGGGCCCAAAATCCCCCCAAAAAAAACATTTAAAAAAAAAACAAAAACCACCAAAACCACAAACGACTGCCCAAATTCAAAATCCACCCCACCCAAAGACCACACCAACCACCAAAACACACACAAAAACCCAAAACCCAAAAACCCCCCCGACCCCCATAGCCACAGACCAAAAACAACACACAAAAACCCAAAAACCCCCCCAAACAAAACCCCCCCCCGATACATCCCCCCCCCCGGGGAAACGGCCCAAAACAAAAAACCCCCAAAAAACCCCCCACACAAACCACACCAAAAACTTTCCGCGGCACCCCCCACCCCCCGGGAAAAGGCCCAAAACCCCCCCCAAAAACCCCCACCCCACCACCCACCAAACCACCACCATTTCCCCCCCGGCCCCCTGGGGGCCCCCCCCAAACCCCCCCCCCCCCAGGGCCCCCCCCAAAACCCCCAAACACAAAAACCCCAAAACAAAAAAAACCAACAAACCCCACACAACAACCACACCAACTATGTGGAGTCCTGTGAATCAACCATCCCAGGTCCCATCGGAGGAGCCGCGCCACCACTGACACCACAACACAACACAACAACACACAACCTCAAACGACCACAACAAAAACCAGCACGAGGTCCCTGCCCGCCTTGAATCAGCATCCAGGTCTTCTCGAGAGGCGGCGCCTACCAATCTCGACACAAACCACACAACAAACACACACCAAAAACCACCACCCTCAACAATTCCTACCACACCCCCTTGGCTGATTCATAGCAATCACCCCCCAGTCCCCTCCCCCATCGGAGTAGAATGGCCGCAAACGACAAACTACACACAACACACTCACACAACTACACCAACTCTCAACAACCACTACACAACACACCACAGCGAAGTCCCCTGCCCTTGATCAACACAGTTCCCAGTTCCAATCGGAGAGGCGCAACACAAAACAACACAACACAACTCCAACACACCCACCACGTATGGGTCCACTAGCCTGAAAATCACATCCCTGTCCCCCCCTATCGGAAAGAAAGGCGCACACCAACACCACACAACAACAACACAAATCCGACACGCAACCGAGTTTTCTGCCGTTTGAGCAACCCAAATTGCCAGGTCCATCCGGTTAAGGAGCCCGTCCACAAACAACACCACGGAACAACACCCACTCAACCAGAAAACCACAACGCGAGGTGTCCCCTGCCCTGATCCAACATCCCCAGTCCCCCCCCCCATTCGGAAGAGCGGGCACCACTACAACAAACACAACACACACAACCTACAACCACACGAGGTCTGCCTGATCAAGCCATCCCCCCAGTCCCCCATCGAGAGGCGTGCACACAACACACACAACAACACACAACAACCAAACCGAGTTTCACCTGCCATGTGAAAACAAAACATCCATTCACCCACCAAATCCGGAAGAGGCGCAGCACAAGACACTACACGATACAACACACACTACGAATGACCTTGCCCTTTAAAACCCTTGCCACGAAAGCGTTTAAAATGCAATTTCCACCATAGCCTAACTTGAGGGAAAAAAAAAAAGGTCGACCTCTGTTTTTAGTTGTCCTGTGAAATTAACGTTGTAATTATCCCGTCCCAGAAATTACAAGAAAAAATTAATTTTTTTCATGAAAGAAATGTTGGGTTTTTTTTTTGCGTGTTTTTCTGAAGTAGCTACCGAGTTAGTTTTTTATGATGACACCCCCCAAAAAAAATAAATGTTTTAGTGTTTGTTTTTTTTTTTACTTCAACCCGGAATTGGGTAAGAATACGTTACTTGTCCAGTAAAAGGTGTTTTCGCGGCAAATGGCCTGTGTGGAAAACACACACAAAACAGACACAACACACCACACACGACTACGCTACCACACACTGGAAAAACACACTTTCCCCCTAACTGAAACACCCTCAAAATTTACCTGACAATTAAATCCAAGAAAATCATTTTAGAATTAAAATGGTGGAAGATTTTTGAAGAGAAAAGTATTGTTGTTTATTTCATATTTATACAATGGCTTTTTTACCATAACAATGTTTAGTTCACTTTTAAACTCGTTTATTCCCACCTTCCCAGCCCAATACTTGCTTCCCCCAGATTTGTCGTCCTGTGTAAAAGAGGAATTTTATCCTTCAGTCCTTGTCCGCATCTAAAAGCGTCAGGAGATTTACCACCAGTTTTAAGAATGGGGTAAATGAAACATGTTTTTATCAGGCCCTTGTGCGTCAAAAATGTGAAAATAAAATGGATTATTAATGACAGTGGTCCCCCCCCCCCACCCCGCCCCCCAATATAACGATTAGGACCTATAAATATTCAACCTTAATTATTTACAAAAATGTTAAAACATAAAAAGAAAAAGCATTATCCTAAGACTAATAATATATAAACCTGTTTAAAGGGGAATACAACCCCCCACTTTTTTTTTGATAAATTAATGATTACTAATTGGTTTTACAACTCCCCAGAGTTTTTATAAACAGTTGAGTTGGTTTTTTACCGTTTTTTTTTTGAATCCCATTTCTCCACCGCGTGGATATTTTCCCCGTGATATTTTAAAAAAGTTATGAAATATCAAAATTAGAACCAGACCAGTTGTATTTCTGGTAAAAAATAATACTAGATAGAAGAGTACAGATGAAGAGACCAGTAAACTGTACCCCTGGTTACTGAATATTCTTCCCTAAATATCATGAAAAATCGGCTGTAATGTGATTTCAAAAACGGTCAAAAAGATCCACAAAAACCTTGGTTAGTTTTTATCCTCTGGGTGGGAAGTTTTTTGGTTAAATTTTAAGTATATTATTTTCCCATAAAAAATAAATTGGAAGTAATCCCCTGTTAATTTTTTAAATGTTTGGATAAAAAAAAATGAAAATTTATGTGGTGTGATAAGACCTGCATGGAGATAATCTAGGTGGGTAGTTTACTGTAACGCCATATGAAAGAAAATGTTGCATATCCTGATATAAATGTGTGGGTATTTTTTTTTAATAATTCGAAATTTGCCAAATTGGACCCCCCCTCGAGTTTTCCCAGTTGACATTTATTATATTAAATATGAACCCCGAGCTTAGAATCCCAATCGGTTTTTATTCACTAGTACAGCGTAACGTAGTTGTGTTTACATCAGAAAAAAAACTAAAATTTTTACCCCTTTTTTTTTGACTTTGTTTAAACCCTTGCAGAAGAGCCAGGACCCTTGGGAAAGGGTGATCTTTTTTCCAGAATCAACAGAACAAACTGCTGAGGCAGAGTTTCAATGGCAAGCAAACGTAAAATTGTTTTATTCCTTCACAAACGGTTGAAGGGGGTAATGGAATAAAAACATGAAGACACAGGTTTTTCCTTCTTTCTTTTCTGTGGCCCCCCTGGTGGGCCCCCATCAAACATTTTTATGTGGGTCACCCCCCACCACTAAAGGGAAGGGCAGGAGAGAGGTTGTTAAACCATTAGCAATGGTTATCCAGGCTACTTCCCTACGTCCTCCCTTCACAGGGTTTTTCCCTTTCCTCCCAGTATGTCGTGGTTTTTTTGGGTCCCCCCCAGCTTCTAAACCGTCCCAAAGATGTTGGACCAGTCTAAAACCCTCCCTCCACTTTTTAGTGTCACCCCCTGAGCACCTCCTTTTCCCTTTTCCCTCCCCCCTACTGTGGGCCCGCCCCTTAGTGCTTAAGCTCACGTCTACTTATGTTAGCTTGCTACTTTGGCCAGCCCAACGAGCTTTGTCAGCCTGAAGGCTTTAACCCCCCTGTTCCAGAGATGGGGACAAATGTGTGGGGGGGGGGCCCACACCTTTGGGGGTGGAAGCTAATCCCTTGGTCCCCACCCGTGATGGGTGCTTGTCCCCCCCCATTGTGGGCCCTGCAGGTGGATTTGGTGCCTGTGCGTTGGGTTATGGGGGCCAAATGGTTTCCCCTTCGTGGGCCTAACCACAATACCCCATTTTTTTCGTCCCCCCAGCTCCAGAATTTCCCCCCGCCTTGGGAGTTTGGGGGAAAAAAAATCATACGCTCCAGAATAGGAGCAATCCCATGGCCTCCTAAGAACAATGGCCATCTTCCCTGGCATCTTGCAAATGAGAGTTCGCGCCAGCGCCCGGTGCTTTACCCCTCTGTAATAACTGGAAGTCTCTGCAACTGTAATGAAACCCAGCGAGTGATATAACAGTGTGGCGAATTGTTTTTTTCCTTTGGTTCCCTTTTGTTTTGAGTGAGACTATTTCCACTTTTCCCAGGCCGGGGGGCCCCTATGAATCCTGTTTACCAAAGAGTACAAAATGTTTGGCGGCCCAACAGGTAAATAAATCTCAAATATTTCGCTCAATAAAGCCCTATTTAGAACAGCCAGTAAGCATTTCTGTGGTTTTTTCAATTGGTTGGGGCAGTAAAAATTCTTCTCATGGGTTTAAAACTAGACATTTTACGGCTATAATAAAACCATGAAACTGGGTGCTCCATACCAAAAATCCACCTGCATCTGAAGATTGCTAACGGGCTCCCAAAAAATTCCCCTTACCCTCCTGGTAGCGTCTGGTTTTTTATGTTTGTTGAACAAATGGTTTTTTTGTGTTTGTAAGTTTGGGGGCTTTTGCAGGTATGGCCTTTTCGGAAATACAGAGAGGGATTGGGCATTTTAGTGTGTGAATTGAAGGCCTTGTTTTTTATTCTCTGGCGCTTCCTCTTTGTCCCATTTTTTTTAAATACCAGGATTTTGGGAAGGTAAAAATTTGCGGGTCCCCTACTTCGGTTTTTTATTTAGGGGGGCCTTGCCTTTTTGTGGCAAAAGCCCGGGGTAGTGAATCCGTTCCCGGTTAAAAAAATAACCTAACTATGCCCCGAGGAAGGGGTTTCTTAATTGTTATTTTTCCTTGGTTTTTTGAGGGCCAAAGGGGCCAGGTGATGTAATGGAAAAAATCCAATTTTTTTCCCCCTAGTTTTGGGGGCCTTCACATTTCCCCGCCCCACTGGGGTACCCCCCCAGATAGTTTTTGGGGCCTCCTTCCTTGGGCGGTGGTGAAAAACACTGTGTCTGGGGTGTGGCTCACCCGTGAAGGGCACCCCCCCGTGCTGACCTTATTGGGCTCCCACCTGTAGGAAAAACAAAAAAAAAGCCCTCTAAAGATGGGGTGATAGAATGGTTCCCTTTCCCAATTCCCGCTTGTACCACCCCCCATGGAAACTAACTATGTCCCCCCTCGTCCAGGAAATGGGCGTCGGCAGCCCCATAAACGGCCTGGTTGGGGGCCCGGAGGAACTCCTCCTATCCAGTGGGATCCCCGTTAAAATGGTGGGGCCCCCCTGGTTTGCTCGGCCCAATGGGTAACACCCCCCCCTTAAGGGAAAGAAACTCCCTGTATTTTGAAAGGCCTCCCTTCATAGTTGAGTGGGAAAGAATGCGGTTTTTTTGTTGGGTTTCGCCTTGGAGGGTGTTTTTTGTAGGGTTACTTGCCAGTAACCCCTTTTGGCCACCATGTTACGCCCACCCCCCGAGGGGGTGTTTTTTTTTTTTTTGTGTGATGGAAATGCGTGCGCCAGGGGGGCCCCCTAAACGCCTCAATCAGCCCTAAGTCCTCCACTATTCCCGTGGCAATAGGGGTTAAAAAAATTTAGTTGTCAAAATATGTGAAATATACTTCGTTCAACTTTCTGTAATATCCATTTGCAGATTTCGTGTGCCTTCCCCATGCTGGGGGTTTTTTTGGACTTAGGGAGAAAGACGATGGGAACACCTTGACCAACGCCCACCTTTGGGAACTCCCCTTCAATCTCTCCTAACTCTAGCATTGTTTCTTTTACCCCTCCCCTTCCGGGATGGGGCATCCCTTTTTAGCTGTGCGGGATAATCCCCTGTAAGGTTTTCCGAAAGTCTAACAAACCTTTCCCCAAGGTTCCTTTTTACAATATTTATGGGGTTTTGGATAAGGGGGAGGATTCCCCCTGTGGTCACCGGGGAGATCAGAAGAAGAAGACCATCACGTTTATTCCCGCCACAAAAAAAGCTCCCCCCCTCGGTAACTACCCATACCCTGGAGTTTTTTTTGTCCCTAGGGGGGAGAAGCTTTGGTTACCGCCATCTTTCCAACCGTCTGGGTTTTTTTGCAGGGGAAGAGAGACACTGAGCTGTGAGGACCAAAAATCCGCCATTGGGCGGGTGGCAAACCGGTTTTTATTCAACGCCCTAACGGAGTCCACAAGAGGTTTTAACATGGTAAGTAATTTTTTGGTTTTGGCCCCCCTTGTCCCGTCCGGCCCGGATTTGGGCGTAACTCCGGTGAAGTTGAACTGGGCGGGCCCGGATTTTCGCTCTATAAACTGTCATAGGGTTCGCATACACTGGACCAGGGGGATACTTTGGGCAAATTCGTTTTTTTATCGATGGGATTTAGAATCTAAATACCTTTTTCTCCCAGGGTGAAAATGTTCCCCTTCGAATCAGGCGCCCCACTCCCCTGTTTTTTGTATATTTCTGGGCCCCCCCGGCCTGTTGTTGGGCCCCCCCCCCTGGCTTGGCCCCATGGTTTTGGTTCCTTTAACGATTCCGGCCCGGGCGCCCAGACCTTCCGCGTTCCATTCGGTGATCCCATTGACACCTGTGTTTTTCAAACATGCTTCCAAATGAATGGTGCGATGTGAAGTGAACGGCCTGCGGGGTTTTCCCCAACTCCTCCCCCCTCTTGTGGGCCGAAGAAAATCACCAGCCAGTTCCCCCTCTCGAGGTCCGGCGTCCCCAATTAGAGGAAGGGTCTTTTTGTGTTCTAAGGGTGATAGAAGCCAGTGGCAACTCCGGGTGGGACTTCAACCGAACAAGGTAAGAAACAATGACCATAATGGGGTAAAGAGCTTTGATCCTCATAATATTTTTTCCACTTCCCCATCTACATTCAAGCACTTTGTTTATCCCTTAACAATTTGTGTTCTTGTTAAGGATAGGTATTTTTTGTTTTTTAATACCTTTCCCCCTACCAGCGCCATTCAATTCCCTGGGGGGTGGGAATTAATGGAGGTTTCCCGTATAATGTTGGTTTTTGCTTTTACATTTCAATTTGTCACACCCCACGGCTGGTTTCACCCCCCCCTCTTTTCATCCACCGGTAGAAACCCCCATCTGAAGGCAGGAAGCCCCTTTGGACCCCCGTAAGGTAAGCTCCTCGTCTGCTGATCCCGACCCCCCAGCTTGGAGAGAGTTTGGACCTTGGTTTTGTCCTCTGAGGCCACCAGCCCCCTTTTGAAAAAGGTGGTGCCCGACCCGAGGATGGTATGCAGCTTCTGGGCTAAACCGGGTAACCGCCAATAGGTCACTCCCCCCCAAAGGATTACTAGAAAAATAGAAAACCTTGTGTCCGGGCGTATGGGGGGGAATTTTGGCCAGGGGTCCCCCCCACGAAATTGTTCGTCCAGGCGCAATCCCTTGGCCTGAAACACGGGGGGTTTCACTCAATGAATCGAGTAAAAAAGGTTAAAGGGGAAATTTGTTTCGAGTTATGTACCTGTGGGGGCTTGATGGAGTTTTATGACCATTCCCAGCACAGTGGGGACGAACAATAGTTCCCGTTTTCCTATCCCAAACCCGCCTTCCCTTGGAACCCCGGGACCCCACAATAGAACACGGGTGTAAGTATCCTTTCCAAATGATAGGGTTTTTTTTTTTTTTTTTTCTTTTATTCCCCCCCAAAATATGGCGCCCTCCCCAGCAAGTGAAGTGGGGGCCCTTTAAGTAAACAACTTACTTTTAGGAAGGGCCCCATTAAATAACGGTTTTGTGGGGAACCCAACAGACTGTTGATCCTACAACACCTTTCAGCCCCTTACCCGCCTTGATCCAATCGCCCCTAATAACAACGTGGGGGATTTGGAAAAGGTATGTAATTCTTGGAATTCATGGAAAATGTTGATAAACTGAAAAAAGTTACCGTACTCAACCCGGTCCCGCCCCCCCGCCTTGTAGCTGGTGCCCCTACTACCACCTGGTAAGGCACTCCCCCCCTTTGCTTTGGCATTTTCAGTTCTGGGTCCACTTGCAGTTTGAGCAAGTTGGGGCCGAAACCGTCCCAGCCTCTTCCTTCTCTGGAGGATGCTCCTGCCTGAGTGGAACATGCAAGGAAAATACTGTTACCCTTCCCCATGGGGGATTCGATGGTTCCTCATAGTATCTGTACACCTTTGTGGGATATCTTCCGAAGCGAGTGGCAGTTAGGGTGCTGAAAAACCGTTCCGTTCCCCATGTACCCCTGTTCTCATCATTGGGGGGCCCCCTTCCAGGGCTGGTTTGACCTTTCCAGTTGGTCCCCCCGCCCTTGTGGTTCCCACCCCCCTGGCAGTGGGGTTTAGGACAGACGGGCCCCGGTGGGGGGGGGGGAAAATTTGGATAGTCGGTTTATTGTTCCTGGGCCGTGCCGACGTCCGGGTTAAGGGTCCGCCTCTTTCCCCCTTTCCCCTGGCATTAGTTTTTCGGTCCCTGTCCAGATAGGGGGGCCGAAAATGGACTTGAACATTCCCCACACTCGGGCCCGATCCATGTACAAGGGAACTGGCAGGTGGGGGAATCCCACCAAAGAATAATGCAAACCAAAAAACAAAAAAAAGCAAAAAAATAACAAACCCATAAGAAAAAAAACAGAAAATACAAAAAAGTAAAAACAAAAAACAACCAAAAGAAAAAAAAAAAAAAAAACAACTAGATTGAAAAAGAAATTAAAAAGATACGTAAAATCAAAAAAATAAAGAAAACAAAAAAATAATAATGCCAAGATAAACAAGAAAAGAAAAGAAAGATCAAAATAGCAAGAAACATTACAAAGAAACCAAAAACAAATTAAGGAAAAAAAAACCGACAGAGAGACATAACACCAAACTAAAATAAAGGAAGAAGAATGAACCCCCCCCTGCGGTCGGTACGCTTTGAACTGCCCACGGGGGGGGTTTTGTAACCCATGCCTTATCTTATGCCGCGCCGGTTGGGGTTAGTTTTTTCCTGGAATCCCCCCATAGAGAATGCCAGGAAACCGAAATATCTTCGTTCTTCCCCTGAAAGGGGTCCCTGCAAAACTCCTTGGGTTGGGAAGTCTCAGCCCGTCCACCGATTTACTCCCCCCCGAGGTCAAAAGGGCTTTTTTTGTTTCCGGGTGGTTCCCCCCCAACCCCCTGGCCCCCCAAACCTATTACAGGGGAGGCCCTAGGGGGGCCAAGACTAACTCCCCCTCATGAAAAAGAGCCGCAGCAGGTTTTGTTTTTTGTAAGGAAATGGGTACTTTGGAAGTTTTTGATGAGTTCTGAAGGTAGTGACCCCTGGGGCCTAAAATGAGTTTCCGTCTCGTGCTCCTGGGGCCCTTAATCTCCCGGGCCAAGGTTGTACACTTCTCCTCCACAATGTGAAAACGCATCGGAAGACGGAACAGGTATCCCTCCGCGGGAGGAGGCCCTCCCCCTGCCAAAGTCTCTCCCATTTTTTTCCTTTGGGAGCCCATTATTTGGTGGTCTTGCCCGGAGGACGGCCCTATTTCCGGGTAAATGTCCCTTTCCGGTAGGCTCCGCCTTGCCGCGGTTTTCCCAATGGAGGGTTTTTTTTAGTATAATTTTGGGTTGGTTCAAGTTTGTTTTCAAACAAGTTTCAAGAACATCCCACCCTGGGGTGAGGTTTTTTCTAGGAGGGCCAATTAAGGCCCCGCGCTACATTCTTGGGGGCCGGTCCCCCCCCAAGGTTTGAGCACATTATGTTTTTGTTTTTTTGCGGCTCGGCAGGCCAGGCCAACCGTGTTGCTATCGATCCATTTCACTACTACCCTTACCACAGAGGGGGCCCCATCCCGCCCAGCCTTCCCTCCATAACCAGCGTATCTTACCATGCCCGGTTATTTTGTTTTTTTAAGCGTGGTTACTTTTTGAGGCCTGCCGTGCTGGGGGAGAAGATTTTGGCTGGTAAAATTTTTCCCGACTTTAGGGAGGCGCTGGCCGGCCCTTGGGGCTTTGGGTTGATGTGAGGGGCGTGAGTTCCCGCCCCCCCCCATTATTTGGGTGAGGAAAAATCCGCTTCTCTTGGAACCAGCCACATACCCATAGTTTTGGGTTGGGCGCGTGCCTTCCAGGGTAAGGGTGAGGGTTTCGCGGGCAGGGGGCCCCCCTTTTCTGTGGGGCGTCCCCCGGTCCCAACAGAAGGGAAGTATGCCCAGTTCGCGCGCCCCCCCCTGTAACCCCCCCTTACCCCCTGGGCGCCACCTCTTCTCTTTTGGGCCTTTGTATTTTTCCAAAAAAAGATCGAGGGTAGAGGTTTTGATTTTTCCAACAGCATCGTCTCCCTTAGTCCATTTTGGTCCCCAGTTACTCCTTGGGGGGGCCTTCCCCTACCGTGGTGCCTCAGTCCTACCGGGGCAGAAAGCTGCGGTTTAGGACTGGCCCTTTGCCGTTCCAGTGGTGGGTTTGGGGCCCTTTGCCTAGAAAAGGGGCGGTCAGGGCCCCTCCTTCCATTTTTCTTAATTGGGGTTTTCGTCTCTGCCACGTCAAACGCAGATGGGCGAGGACCCCTTCAACTCCCATGCCCAAACGATTCCTCCAACCATATGTAACCCTGTCCAGAGAGGCAGACCCCCTTGGAAGGTTTTTGTAAAGACTCTAGAAGAACAACCCACAAGGCAGAGGTTTTCAATTCTTGCAAACGGTAAAATTTTTATTCTTTCATAACGTGGATAAGGGGGTGAGGGACAAATAAAAACTTAGAGTAACTCAGGGTTGTTTTCCTTCTTGTCTTCCCTGGTAGGGCTCCGGGTGGGCTATCACCCCTTTGATGTTCCCCCCCCCCCCCCTAAGAGGGAGGCAAGAAAGAGGGTGGTAACATTTAAGCAAATGGGTGTTTGTTATCCATGCTAACTCAAACGTCCCACCCCCGTCCCTTTACAAGGGGGGTTTTTGTATTTCCTTTTCACCTCCCAGTTTTCGCGTGGGGTTTGGGGGGGGGTCCGCCAGCTTTACTCATATGATTTGGACTGTGGTTAACCTAACCCCTCGCACACGTTTAAGTGGTCCCCTGGTTCACCGGCCTCCGTTTCCTTTTCTCCCCCTACGTGGGTTGGCCTTTTTGGGCGTAGCTTTTTCTCTCTTTTTAATGTATAATACCGTGGCTAATTGGGCCCCCAAACAGAGCATATTTGTCAAAGCCTTTGAGGCTCTTGCGCCCCCCTGTCACCCGCAGAGTGGAAATAATTGGGTGTGGGCACACCCTGGTTTTGGGAGCCTATCCCTTCTGGTTCCCCCGATGGGTCTGTCCATGGTTTGGGCTTGCTAGGGTGAAAAATTTTAATGGTGCCCCTGTGTTGAATTATGGGGGGGGGGCCATTGTTTATCCCGCCTTTCTTGGCCTACGCAACAGAACCTTATAAAAAAATATTGGGTTATTGTTATAAGATAAAACCCTTTACAGAACCCGTTTCAACTGTCCCCACCAAGAATTTAACAGCACAGTGTTTTTTTTCCAGACCCACTTGAAATTTAATCATCCAATCGCCGAGATAATATGCCCGATTTATTTAAAATTAAAGATTAATTATTGCTTTTTTCCCATGTCCAGAATATTTAATGCCATAAAGTTTTATAAGCTGACTTGGAAGATGTTAAAGTTAAAGAGTGTTATATATGCAAAATATCTTGTAATAGTGTAATGGGCGTGGTTTCTGGATATTTGAGAAGTGTGGGGGAATGTTTGGGGACATTATACTAGTTTCCCTGGCAACAAGAATCAAAAACCTTGCCCTAAATTTCTAACCAAGCCAGGGGTGAACTATTTATGAACCTTGGCAATAAAAAGTCATGCAACTTCCCTTCCAGTCAAATATAAACTAAATATTTTTTTAAATAAGATATAATTTTTTTGGAAGTTTTTCAAAACTCAAAAAACTGTATAAAAAAATTGCCGTATTTGGGGTAATGTTTGTTTCATGGTTTTTTGCGGTAAATTTTGTTGGGTTGAAATAGAGGAGCAGTAAATCTCACCTTTCAAATGCCTTTTAGAAGTAGGTGTGGGTTGGTGGGATGGGGTGGTGGTGTTGTTGTGTTTGGGGGGTTGGTGTGGGGTGTTGGTGTGTTGGGGGGGGGGGTGTTTCGTGGTGGGGGGTTGGGGTGTGGGGGGCCCGCCCCCGTTGTGTGGTAGAGTGTGGGAGTGGGGGGATTTTGAGAGTTGTTTTGGATGGTGTTGTGGGGTTGTGTGGGGTGTTGGTGGGTGGGTGGTTGTGTGTAAAGTTTTGTATGAGTTGAGAGTTTTTGTGGTATGTAAAGAGGTTTTTTTTTTGTGGGTTGGTTACTAAAGAAGTTTTTTTTTGGTGTGTGGTTGGGTGGGGTGGTATGGTGAAAAAGGGTTTTGGGTGGGTGTGGGGGTGAGTGTTTTTTGTGTGGAGAAGGGGGGGTGGTGTGGGGGTGTGGGTGGTGTGGTGTGGTGGTGTGTGTGTGTTGGGGGGTGTGGTGGGGTGTGGTGTGGTGTTTTGTGGGGGTGGGTTGTGGTGTGTGGTGGTGAGAGTGAGAGGGGGTTTGGTTGGTGGGGTGTGTGTGGGTGTTGTTTTTTTCCAGGTTTTTGTGAAATATGTAGAGGAAACACCAAATGGTGTTATAAGGACATGGGTTATTAACAACTGGTATTACTACTTGAAAAGTGATGGTAATAATGAGGTACATTTCCAATGAGTTCCCCCCCCCCGATCCATATTCAAACAGCTTAAAAGGTCCCGTATAAAGCGATGTCTAACGCGTTTTTTTAGGCCCAAAGAACATTTTGTTTTGTCCCACAGTACAGCAAAAACCAGTTTACCTCAACCTTAGTATCCCCGCAGGAACTGCCCCTAGTCCCCCCTGAAAAACACACTGTAACAAAAAAAAAAAAACGCGTCCCCCCCACCTTCCCTTGGCGGTTGCCACCCCAGGCACCTCCCGTCCACAAACGGCTTACAATAAAAACAAACCTCTAGCGATCCCCGTCTCTAAACGAAACCATAACAAAGAACTGGATTTGTCCCAGGCCCAATTATCCGACTAGAAGAAAATGGGGTTTTTTTGGGGGGGGGTTTAAGTGGGGCCGCGGATGAAGGAGGAGGTGCGGGTTTCCCCCCTAGCCTAGCCCCTCCCCGTTTGTTTTGTTTTGACCAATAGGTTGCGAGACCGACGAACAAGAAGTTGAAACGTGTCAGCCCCAGGATCCCGCTTAAGAGAACACTTTGTAAAAAACTTAAAAAAAAACTATGGGTTTTTTTTTAAAAAAATTGGTAAAAAAATTGGCAGCATGTTCACCCCCCTCCGCCTTGTGAATGTTAAGGGGGAATGGAAGGGTGCAGTGGGGTGTGTGGTGTGTGGTGGTGGGGTGGTTGTGTGTGGTGGTGTGGTCTTGTGGGGGGGTGTGGTGGTGTGGTTGTGGTGTGGGTGGTGGGGGGGTTTCTTTGGGGTTTTCAATTGCCTATCCCTGTTGGGGACCTTTTCACCCTGAAATGCACACGAGACCCCTTATGGGACTCGTTGGTCCCCCCCACCGATGGGGACCTAAATTGAGGTCCCCACTGGGGCTAAGCACCCCTAACAGAGCACCGTCCCCCCACAACATGGGGGTTTTGGGACAACGCCCCATGTAGTTTTTGTTTTTGAAGTCCCTCATGATATGGAACCCATATTTTCCCAAAGTACAAAAAATATCTGTTGGGGTTAGTGGGTATAACCTATGCGCCCCGGTGGTCCCCAGCATACACAATATTGTCGTCCCCATACACCGGAGTTCAAAATTGTGTCAGGGAAAAGTTGTTGCGGGCCACTCCCTCTAAGCGCGCCCGTTATTGTTAGGTCCAATAATTAAAAAATTAGAATTTTTTTGGGAATCCTTATATTTGTAAACTTGTTTGTCCCCCCTCCCCCCTTTTTACTAAAGATTAAGAGATCATGAAATTATAGGGGGTGTTTTAATTTGATAAATAATATATTAAAAATCCTACATATAAAAAGTAATACATTTTGCAAGTTTATGATTTTTTATAGTTGTATATTTCCTTTATAAAAATAAACAGAGTTAAATAAATTTTACTAGTTTGAGACTGCACTAGTGAATGGGAAATGAAATTCGGGAAAAATAGACTGGAGCAGCCACAAAAACAGAATATTTTGGTTATTGTTAATTTTTAGCAAAAAATTCTTTTTTGGTTATATTGTTCCTCCAGTAAGTAACATCCAAATGAATGTATTGTTATGTGTACATTATTACATTGGAATCTTTGTTCTTTCTTTATTCCAATTCCCATATTAACTTTACCCCCATTTTAATTGAATCCCCAATCTTCCAGGATGGGGGTTTCAGTCCCCCTCAACTTCTGCGTGGGGACATGTTGTATGGGGGAGGGGGTTTTTTATCTACCAGAAAAGTCGGTTAGCACATTGCTTTCAGTTTAAGGTAAAATAACAACACTTTCAAGGTGTGAAATTTTTTTTTGGTGTGTTTTAAATTATTTATTAATACCCCTGATTTGGATAGTCAGTTAACTCCTCCTAAAATATAATTAATATAATGTTTTAACTTTATAAAAATGCCTGTATTGTTTTAGAATCAAGATCAGTAAATGATAATACAATTTTTTCCCACACTGCGATAGCCCCATTCAGCTTGGGCAGAGCCTGTTTTTTCCTTGGCATAGATACATTAAAATATAGTTTTGTCAAGAAGAGTTGTTATATTACCTTTTCCAACGAGGTCAACTTATAAGCTGTGAGAAATAATAAAAAGAAGTTATGTACCAGGCCCTGGGAATCAAAATAGAACATATGGAACCTTATGTTGGTTTAAAAAATTGGCAATGCTTGCTGTTATTTCCTAAATGTTGGTCCGTCTTACAAATGTTTGCTTTGTCATATATTTTTTAAAATATCCAAAACTACATACAAATGGGAAAAAAATTCAACCAGAATTTGGATTGGTCCGCCCGCGTCGTTTTTTTGTGTTTTTTTGGTAATTCCCGTATGCTCAAAAATAATGGGTGGGGTGTGGGCTAAATAGTGATCAGACATGTCCCGACAAAACCTCCACTGTTTTGTTGTGTTTTTTCCGCTCGGTCGAAAAAGACTTTAAAGTGAACTTACCCCTAACGGACAACCTAGTTTTTTAATATAAAAAGGTTGAATCATGAACTGTGTTATTGGGATCCGTTGTAAATAGCTACCCCGCTAGGCGCCTTAACAGACCCTCCAGGCCAAAACATAATAACCACTCGAGATTGTTAACTAATCAATAAGTAATCGAATTTTTTATCACAGTAGGTTCCTTCCCAAGACCTGGAGGGCCCCGAACAAAGGATGCCCTAATGAGGTACCCACAGGAGAAGTGACCTGGGGAATATTGGCTAGCAAGGGACATAAACCCTAATGGGAGGGAGGTGGCCTGCCCATTGGGTGGGGAGAATGGGGTCCCCTAGAGATACAATCTCTTGTTTTCATGAAGGCGTATAAGGAAGGTGAACGTGTTACAGACAGTTGTGGGATAATAAAAACAAGATGGGCTGGGAAAAAATCAAAAAGTTAAGAAATACTCCCCTAGCTTGTGATGTCCAGCAAATTAAAGGATATTGGGGGGCTGGTCATTAGTAAAAAAGTAGAAGCGGGGGCCAAGATGAATCCCGCTTGCTAAGATAACATGGGCTAATGCCCGGCACGGCAGTGGTTGAATGTGGGGCTTTTTGGAGTGAGTGAGATATGTTTGGCCGCAGGCATAGGTGGGCCTTCCAGTTCAACTGTGTCCACAAAGCCAAGGGAAACAAAACTGGAAAAAAACTAAAAGAGCCCCACAGTGGGAAGGGAACTTGTTATTAAGCCTACCCGTAAAAGTCATGTTTAGGGCCCAGTTAATAGCGCCAAGCCGAATTGATATGGGAAAAGCAGAGAAATGGCCCAATCAGCATCTGAATTGTTTAGTGGGGGACCATTTTCCGTCCACCTCCCGGGAGCAGGCGAACCCTCAACCCAAAAATGATAGCAAGCAAATTGAACCTGTACTAAGGATTCCCAAGAGTGTTTGGTGGGTACCAACCAGTGTGCAAAATCATGGGGATGAACAACTGGTTTGACGCATGGGATGGAAAACTCAAGTTTAGCCCAGATTTTTGGTGGCCAGGACAATAGGTTTTTTGTTGGGCAACCATTAGGTCTACCACACAAGTTACCAGAACATATGGGAAAGGAATGGGTAAATTGGGCTATTGCACATGTGAGGCTACATAAATTGGCAAACAGTAAATGGGATCCAACTAACACACTTTTTATTTTCCCCCCTGTTTTTAAGTGTAGGTTTGTTTTTTTTGTATTTTAATTTTTTATAATATGTACCCCCCCCCAAATTTAATTGTTAGTAAAGAACGACCTTTGCAAGCTGCTTTCCCGCTTGGGTGGTTTGTGGTTTAAATAGTTTTGAAACAAGGCAGGTTTTCCCTTGGAAACCGATGACACCGCCCAACAGTTACGCTGAAATGGTTATTGTTTTTCCAAACACCCAGTGATTGTCAAATGCCAAGAAAAAACATCCAAGAACCAAATGAAAAGCCCAAAGCTGTAAGGCCCCCTGATTATTTGTGGGAGGCCACTAAATTATCCATGAGTTTTGGTCACACTTAAGAGAAGATAAAGAAAACAAAACAAGCCCTTCAAGAACTTTTTTCCACGCCACCCCTATCAGAAAACCTATTTTTTTTTATTATTTTATTTGTTAATCTGCCTCTCAGAGGGGTAAAAAAAAAAAGATAATATCCTTGTGTTCCCTTGCTGAATTAAAACAAGAGGTAACCCCCCCTTTGTAATAGGTATTATTTGTTTACGGAAATGGTCCAATCTTTTCTGTGGTAGTTTTGTTGTAATAGTTGTCCATTCCATGTCCTGTTATTGGGTGTTTGTTTTTAATGAATTTAGACAAATTTTATATAAATGTGATTCATTTGTTTAACATACATTGGTCGCCCCCCCCCCAATTTTATTTGTTTAGGCCCTATTTTAAAAAAAAATCCCTATCTGGTAAATTTTGTGGTGCAGGAAAATAAGAAAAAGTGAAAGTTTATTTTATAACAGCCATATAGTGGCCTGTATAAACATTTATAATGTTATCCAGAAAAACATAGATTATATTGTTTATTTTTTTCAGTACATTATTTTAATGAAGAAAACCAAAAAGAACCGCGCGGGTTAAAAAAAAATAATAGTGTCATAAATTTGGCGCCCGAGTTGAGTTCCCCCTCGGGTAAAATTGGCCTGAAACAACATCACAACAGAAAGAGTACCTGGAGTGGGATTTTAGGGGTTCCCCACCCGCGACCTATCCCCGTTCCCCCACCCCCACCCCGACCCCCCCACCCCCACAACTTCTTGTCTTCACCCTTCAAGTCCCCACCCCCAGTCCACTCAACAAGACCTGTGGCGGACCAACACAGAACCGATGCCCCCCGGAAGGAGTCGCAGAGAATTGCCCCGAAACAGGGGACAAGACCGAGGCGGGGAGAACGGGATAAATTGTTCCGAGGGGAAAAAGTAAGTTTTTTTGACTTTTGTTTTGTGGGCTGGTTTGTATTCCGTATAAACTTGGGATTATTGTTTTGCCACAAGTAATCGTAGACGTAAAAAGGCTCGTCCCATTTTATTTATATAGTGGCTTTTCACATTAAAGGCATGAAATTTCAACAGCAGGTTTTTGCCAGAAAGGTAAAAAGATTAATGTACCAAAATGAGACAGATACTGATAATTAAAAATAATTATCCCATTAAGTGGGTTTTAAGATTCCGTAGCGCTAAGGAGTCTGTATGTTTTTAAAACTCCAGGGAGTTTTAAGGGCCCTACTAGTTGGTATTAAGGAAAATTGGGCCCCATTAGGTGGACTGGGGGGGCGAATTGTTTTAGCGGTAAAATCCGCTTTTCAAATTTTTTTCCCTAAATAGTAAAATAAGGTTGGTTTGCCCCCCTTTGTTGTTGTATTTCTGAAAGAACATATGTTGTTTTTGCGGTCCCTGGGGTTTTATTTACTGGTAGTCCACCTAGATGCCCTTAAGCTCACTTTTGGTTTAAACTATTAATATAAGATGCCTGGTGGGTTTTTGTCCGATCGTTTAAGGCGCCCTAAAAAGCTTTTACGACCGTGCGCAAGTCCTGAGGGGCCCCAGGCCCGGAATTCCAATGGCGTATTGAAGTCACATTTATAACACCAATAAGGGGTTGTTTCATCCAAAAAGCAAGAAAAGGGAAGATTTTAAATAAATTTCTGGGAACAAATTGTGTGTTTCTACTGGCTGTAATGGCCCTGTTTTTCAAGGAACAAAACAATAAATAGGACAGGAATTTGTATGTTTCAGAGTCCCAAATATGTTTTTATGAAAATTGTAATTGGCCTATTGTTTTACTAAATGGGGGCATTTAACTTTAATATATTGGCGCCAAAAGTTGGTTTTTTGTGTTTTTGTTTTTCACCGAGAACCAAGTTTTTAAAAAATAGAGTGTCATTGTGGATGCTTAGACCGAATGTTGTGTTTGTGGACTGGTTGTCCTAAATATCACACTTTGGTGGGCTTGCAGGAAGGGATTGGAAACCCTCACCAAATGCCAGCCTTCTGGGGGATGCCACAGTGAAGAATTAATGAAAAAGAGTGGTTACAAAACCCCCATTTTTTAAACCTCCAGGATTTTGGTTAGTAAAGAAGTGGCTTGTATGTAAATTTACATATACCTTAAAATAATTCGTAACGTTCATTAAATATATGCCAGAACTTAAAGATAAAAGTGCCCCCAGAGTATACCAAAGGGTTTTTTTTTGGTGTAAAAAGCACAATCTTGGAGAAAGAGAAAATATCCAACATAAGCCCCGCCCCCAAAGCCCCCCCCCCCCCCCCTGCCACCGCCCCTCTCCTTTTTTCATTATCCCCCTTGTAAAACAAACCCATGGGAAAAGTGTTTCCAATGTTGATATGTGGGTCCAGTAAAGTGAAGAAAATCCAATCTTTTTACGAAAATTCTGGCAAGTCTTTTATTAATTCTGCTTATTCCCTTTTGTGTTTTTTTTTAGGTGAAAAATCAATGGTTGTAATTTAATAACTAATTAACTAAACTTAAGTTTTAATACAATTAATAAGTGTAAAGGGTGAATGGGAATTGTAGTAATATAATCCCTAAGATTTAATTTTAATGTAAGAGCTTGGAAATTGTTTTGGTTTTTTATAACTTTGATATGTAAAATTTTTTTGTCATTGTATTTACGTGTTTTTTTTTGATTAAAGAAAAATAAAAACTAGAATCAATTTGTGTTTAGAAATTAAGGCCAAGTAGGGTGATTTTGAAATCTGCCCTTTTATTGTAAGTGGAAAAAGTTTAGGGGTATTTGGTAACGCAATTAAACCAATATAAATAGTGGATTTTTTCCCCGTAGCCGCCATATGAATTCATGTATGTATTGTGGAAAACCACAATGAAAGTACTGTGTTAATGTTTCCGAAATATAAATGATGAAAAATACCCGGGTCGCCGATGATAATCTTTAACATTTTTTTTTTTAAGGTTTTGACCATGCCTTCATAGTTGGTTGAAAATTCAATGTAGTATTCTTCAGTAGACATTTTATATGGGGCTCAAATAAATTTTTGGGCAATTTACCCCCTAAATATCCTCTGTACGAATGTTTGTAGTGAAGTGGTTTTTCAGTAAATAAACTGGACCAATAAGTATTTAAGAACTATGTTACTGTATTACGTGGCTGGGTTAGTTTTAAATACAACATGATCCCTGCAATTAACTTGGGGGGTAAAGATCCCAAGTGGGATACTGTAGTTTATTTATGTTTTGAAAAGTGTTGGTTGTTTTTTGTGTTAAATTTTTTTAATCGAAGTTGGTATGAATAAATTAAAAAGTCCAGACAGGTACAGGCGCATTTAAAATTATTTTGTGGGGGTAACATACAAGGTTTTATTGGGCCACAAATGGTTGGGGGTTCTTTTTGAAACATTCCCAGCCCCCCTTATGGTTGAATTAACGTAATTTTAAATCTATTGCTGTTTTGTTATTGTAATAAACTGATGATTCTACTTGGGGTTTTTGTGTTAAAAGCCTAGAAATGTAATAAAGGTAACTACAGAGGGAAAGGTAAAAATATAGTTTAAACTGGGAAACCAAAAGTTACAAGTGTGGGTAGTTGTTTGTTTTGTTCTTTTTTGTAATTTAAATGCAGTTGGATGGATGGGAGTATAGAGATGGGGCACCTAGAAAAGAGAAAAGACCGAAAGGTGTAGGGCCCCCCTAAATCCCACAGATCGAAGCACACACATACATAAAGAATAAAAATAAATATACTATATCCCCAACTGGCATTGGTTTGTTTTGAGAGAGAGAATGGGGGTAAAAACAAAAACAAGTTTATTTTGTTTTAAGAAGTTTTTTAGTTTTTTATAGTTTTTTTTATTATTTAAGTACTCCGATATTATACATTTACAAATAATTGGGTAAAAAATACAAAAGGTCCCACTCCCCCAGCTAAACGAATTATATAAGGAAAACAAGGGGTTTTTTTCTGAATAATGAAATAAAAGCTTTTGTTTAGCACGCGAATTAAAAAGCAGCCGCATATGTATTCATTTGTTTAATTGGGGGTTCCATCCCCAAGACCATCCTCAAACCTTGATAACCCTGGACAAGGGGTGACAAAACTTGGATTATTGAACAAGAAACGACCAAGAATTAAGACAACTACAATCCTTAATTTTTTGTTTAAAGAGCTAATATATTAAAGATTTTAAATCACTAGGCATATCCCATCCCCAAGTTGGGGTTTTTTGGTAGGTTTCTTCTTCCTCCTTTTAGGACCAGGTAACGTGCCCCTTTCTTTGGGCTGTGTCCTTCGCTGGGTTGAGCTCCACAGAAACACAAGAAAGTGGTAAAAATGTCCCAAAGAGGAGGGTTTTTAATGGTAAACGGTAAAAGCCAATTATATTTGGCCCGCCCCTGGTCGCAGCAACAAATGTTTTCCCAAGTGTGAAAAAATCAAAGTTATCCTTGGTGTCATACTGTCCTAATAAATCAAAAACAATTCCTGTACATTTTTTTTGTGCCTCGACCTGCATTAAAGTAAGGCCCCAGGTGGGAAATGCCGTTGTTTAACATGGTAAGCTCCTCGTTTGGGAAATTTCCCATTAACAAATCAAGGGTTTTTTGGTATCCCGGGGGTGACAGGTTTTGGTTATGCTATTGTGTTTAAAAATTAAGGGCCAAATTGTAAATCCCCAGGCCAAATAATATGTTGGGGGAATAAAATTAAAAACAACATTACAATATAAGATGCCCCTAGTGCCCCTGGTTTCCCCCGCCTCGCCCGCCCATGGGCCTGGCGTTTACCGTTGCCCCGCAGCGCGATTTTATCACGCTGAAAGGACAGTATGGATACCATGGGGCCAGAATATGTTCCGCCGCTAAATTTTAGGGAAAACCAATCACAGAACGGGAAACATTCACCAGAACGGGGAAGGGAGGCAGTCAAGACGAGTGACCCGACAGATAAAATGGGTTGTGGCAGGTCCCGCATTATTGAAATAGAACATTTTTTCGGTAGCATACCCAAAGTAAAACGGCCGGCCCGGGCATATGTCCCCGGGTAAACCAACGCCCTCTAGAATACCGAGAAAATGTTTACGATGTGTTTCCCCCAAACCCGAAGGCCTTTTAGGCCGAGAATAAAATTGGGTCTGGCGTTGTTTTTAAAGCCAGGCAATAGAAGAAGTGCCCCGATATGCAATAAAAAAAAATTGGGTTTTTACAACATTATTGTTAAAGTGAAACGTAAACAGTTTTTTCATTATACTGATTAAATAATTAAAATCAGAACTTACAATGAACTAACTAATTAGAGTATACCGTTTTTGTGTATGGATTAGTTGGTATTACTGTTGGTAAGTTATGCATAAATTTAAACTGCTATTTACTGATAGTCCCCCAAGTCACCTTCATTTTATAAAAGCGTTTTGTTTAACAAGTAAATGGATTTGGTTTTTCAAAGCAGAGCTTTGGTACAGTTTTGTATAGATAGAAAAATTTAAACCCGCCGTGTGAAACAGATTGGTTTTAGAGGCCGCTTTTACAGACAGCAATTTAGGGAATAATTTTATTGGTCCAGGCTAGAAAGTTAAGTATTTGGATTGGATTTTTCACTAGTCCGCTGTGGGCGAAGAATCCCATTAGTGAAGTACGATGTTAGTAACTTAGGTAACGTGGTAACTACATTAAACCGTTAAATAAGTTGTTTTTTAATTCAAGAAAAATGATAATAGTCAAACTTTAATGATAAGAAGGTTTTTGGTTGTTGTTGGAAGCACGTTGTCCCAAACTCCCAAACCACTTTACATGTCGCAAACCCATCCCGTACATCGTGAAATGGAAGGGTAAGGAAAAAAAACCAACAAACTTGTTTTTTTTGTTATAAAACAACATAAATGTTTTTGTAGGGAAATAACCAAAACAAGTACCGATACCAGCGTAAATTTGCGGCCGTAATAGTGGATTTATTTGTGTTTTTTCCCCCCGAAGCCAATCCTCTTGCGGAGAGTAGTGAAGCCCCCCCGAATAATATGTGGGGAATAAAAAATCCAATTTTTTTTGGGGCCGAATACTCCGGATAACCGATAATATCCTTTAGACATGTGGGAAAGCCCGCTAACCGATAATTTGGCCGAATTAATCCTAATTAAGAAGTGTTTTGAATTATACTTTGGATAGCCTGTTAATAACACCGTTATTTTTGTTCCCGCACTATACGGGCTCGCACTTAAAAAAAAGCCTTTTAAAAGATTTTTTCCCTAAGAAAAGTTGGGACAAAAGTGCTCGCCATATAAGTTCCCGGAGCCGCCTTAAATTAAGATAATGGATGGGGGGGGTTGAAAAAAGCAACCAACTTTGTACACCCAGAAACCGGGGGAGGAAAGAACAGCGATGGTGCGCCCCTTACGCCCCGTGCTAGATCTGGCCCCAAGATGGAGAAGTTTTCGTAGAGATGGGCCTGGGGCCCCTGAAAATATCAGGTCCCTCAACTGTGGGATCCAAGACTTTGCCCGAAGGCAGGAAATAATCCCTTCTTTATTTCAGCCCGAGGCCTCCCCTTCCAAACATGAACCCCGGAATTTTACCTTCCGTGGTTTTTTCGGTATCGAAGTCCACAGTAGTTTGAAATTGGTCCGTGGTTGTCGCGCGCCGAATCAAACCTTTCCTCCGTGTAGGTTGTATCAACAACATAGTGTTCCAAAGATCTTGATTTTTCGGATTGATCCTATCTGTTGCTATAGTTGTTGACCAAATGGATCGTCGATTTTTCGATGCCACCGTCCAGACAATCCACGCCCCTACTGTGGACGTTTTGTTTGGTCGACTGGAAGAAACAGGAATGAGGAAAAAAAAATACCGGGAAAGAAATAGAGTATAGATAGTTCCCGAAGATTTCCATTGTCTGCGCTTTAGACGTTGGGTGTCCTGCCTGAAATTGACCTCCAAGAAGTGCTATCCCCCGCGCACCGGCCTGCATTTAGTAACCCCCCCTACTAGCTTGGGCCCGAGTGCAAAACTGGTGAAAAATGGATTTCCTGAAAGCGGAGGGCGCGGCTACAAATGTGGAACCCACTGAGGAAGAAAACCCCCCTCAGGGAAAATCCAATTTTCCCGCAGTTTTGCAGCCCAGCTAGCCAGGATAGCAGGGAGGGCCTTTGGGGCCAAACATTGTGTTCCCGCTTCGCCCCGGTGTGGATAAGTCCTATGGGGTAATTACTTATCACACTGGGTAAACACTGGCAGCCAAAGAGCCAAGAGACAAGCCAAAATGGATAAATGTTTTGGCGAAAAGCCCGTATTAATTAAAGCCAATTTGTATCCACTGTGGATGGCATGGTAATGGCGAATTAGAAACCCCCCTTTTGCGTCGACGGGTCAACGTTGTTATGGGTCGACGGCGCTAGAGCGGAATGCAAGAAAACAAAAGCGGACCCAACTTGGAGAGGCGGGCTAAAGTACAAACCCCACCACAGGATTTCCGGGCGAGCCAAATAGGAATGCTTTTTAAATTGGAAGGATTATTTATTTGGTTATTAAATGGCACAGATCGTTGGGTGGTTGTTTTGGTTTGGGGGGTGCAAGAATCAGAATTGTAAAGATGAATGATGCTCTATACTGGAATATTTTTGGTGTTATTTCTAGAAAATATTTCGGAAACATCATTTAAAATTGGCACTGGGTAAATGTTTCACCCCCACTGGTTTTTGTTTAACATGTGTCCCGTCTTCTCGGGCGCGTGGGCGTTCCGGGCAGAACTGGCTGATCGATACAACCGACAACGTCCTTTAACCAGTGATTCAGGTCAGGCAAACATAGTTTAGTAGTCCCCCTATCCTTTAAGTTTTTTTTAAAAGTATGCCCCCCCTCATTTTTTTGCTCTTTAACGCTCGGTGGAGTTTTGTGTTCCCTTCCTAATCAGGTAGGTGTAGAAGGTCCACCACCCCCAGGCTCAAACTGATGGTAAAACGGTTTAATCCTGGTCAGAAGTATCGGTCCAGTGGGGGGTGGCCATTGAGTTGGAGCGGTGGGGTGTGAAAATGTTTTGTACACGGGGGGGCAAGAATCCTGGTTTTTTTCCGTTCCATTTAAAAATCACCTTTTGAGCCATAAATAACAAAAAGTCGTCGGTTCCGGACCCACTGGATTTTGGGACCCTTTTGTCACATGTAAGATAAAATCGGGATTTTTTTCCTCCCAGTCCCCCATTGTTTAAAAAACCAAGCTAACAAAACGTTGCAAAACTGTTCTTTACGTTTAGGGAAGCGGCCAGGAGGGGTTCCCGCTTTCTGCCTCTCCATACCTAGAGCTGCGCCCACAGGGAAAAACGTACAAAAACCGGGATTTTTACCAAACTGGATGTTTAAGGGGGGTCCTATTTCGCAAGTCCCCCCCCCCCAAGAAAGAGAGTAAGAGAGAAGATAAAGGATCCTCGTCCCCCATGGTTGGACCGGGGGGGGGGGGGAAGACTAGGCGCGCACATCACGACCGAGCCCTGCTTTAATGAGAGTTGGAGCGACAGAGGAACACAGAAAACGTAAACAGTTCATAACGTAGCCTGTAAGCCCCTTTGAAGAAAGCGGTGAAGTTATTGTAGTTCTAGTGGATTTTTTTCCCAAAGGATTATAGATAATATAAGGAGAGTGTCAGAAGGAAAGCTAAAATAGGGCGCCATTTGCTGGTTCCTATAGTCCCTGCAACTTTGTTTTTTTGTTCCTCTTTCGGCAGCAGATGCTTGGGTCCAAATTTCCTCCCTTTACGTCAAATCTGTTTAAAAAAAGACATAATGCAGCACGGTCCCCGGGTGATTTGTTGGTTACAAAATGCAGGGTCTCTACCCTCTACTGTTGATGCCTTACTGGGAAAGTACGGTCCTTTTGAAGTAAAAAAAAAAGAGCTTTAAATTAAAAAAAAGACAACCAAAAAATCCGCACTAAAAGGGGAAAATGCTGTGTTTGCCCCAATGGCGGGTGGGGGCCGCGGCGCGGACAGGTGGGGGGTCCGATAACAGACCCCCCGTTTAACGAGACAGATGCAAAATTATTCTTTGGGCTTCCACCGTGCCGCCAAGTGCTAACATACCCCACCCCCCCGCGTTCCCAGGATTTTCCGGCGGGAGCCTATTGTTGTTGTGGAGGAGATTGGGTTTGCGGCCTAAAAGAAAAGTATGGGGCCCTGGATGATCGCCGGCGCTCCCTTGGTGGGGCGCCTTTTGTTGTCCTAAAAAAAGGTTTGCGATGTAAAAAAGTTGCCGATTGTGTTCCCCGGTTCCCCTTGTGCTATTTGGGTTTTTTTTAAGGTGTTAAAACAAGCAAAATGGAGTGAGAATAGATTTTTTTTGTTACTTAAAGTGCTTTTATGATTAATGGCTTTTTTTGTTTGCTTTTTTTTCGCCCTTGCCCTTTATTGTTGGGGTTTAGTAGGCATAAATAGTAATCTGTTTTTTGGTGGCATGTTATTAGGTTTTAGCGTAAGGTGAAAAAAGCCCAAAGTCCCCACCCCGAAAAGGGGAAAACGGGTTATTATGTCCCACAGAAAAACACTGGTTGTCCAATCATGCTGCTTTCTGATTGTAAGTCCCCTCGCAGAATATGTACCTTCGCCCGAGGAGTGACAAAACGTGCGTCCACTTGTGTAACACCACACGCTAATGAGAGAGGACAAGGACCCCACTAACTAAAACCTTTTTTAGGTAAAACCCTTAAATAAAAAAAGAGACCAAAACAAACGATTTGTAGAGGGAGACGTGGCAAATAAAGTCTAAACACAAACCCACTAAGCTTTTTTGTTTAAAACTAGATCTGCCAACTGTGGCAAAAAAAATGGTAAAGTGGTGCCCAGAACCTCACTGATACACATGGTAAGGGCCAGGCAAAATTTTTGTTTGAAAAGAGTTTGGCCAAGACTAATAAAGAAGGGCCCCCGCCAAAAGATAAAGTATTTTCCCCTAGGAAGAAAAGCGCAAACAAAGTTGTTAAAAAATGGGTGGAGAAAAAATCCTAGAATAAAGTTTGAAAATGACTAGAGAGGGCGCTTATTTTAAATATAAAGTGGATGGAGCGAGTATAATATCGATAATAGATGAGTAAATATAAGTGATAGCCCGAAATGATCACAGGCTAACGGCCCGTTAAACGTTTCCTTTATTTTTTTTTTTTGGTCAGACAATATTAACGGAGTTAGGCTCTTTGTTTTTGGATATGTTGTAAAAATAATTTGGATAAAATTGGGAAGGAAGAGTTTTTTTTTTCCGGGGGTACTGGTGGAAGAAACGTAAGCACACTGTTTGCTAGTGGAGTAATTTATACAAGAGTGATTAAACACAAGAAAAGAAGAGAAAAAATAAAAAAAAGTTGGGGGTAACAAGGTTACCCTTTTAGAATACGTCAAAAACAGAAATGGAGAAGCAATAGAATAAGTTGAAAATTACGAGATCCCGTGTGTGAAAAACCAACACGGACTCGATTCGACGTCTAGGTCCCAGCGGGCCCCGGTGTGTCTGGGGCCCTCTGCTATGCCCCTGCCCTCCTCGTCGAGGGAGCCGACCCGGTTGGGTGTGTCAGCGTGTGAAACGGAGGGGAACGCAAAAGAGATGGTGGGAGAGACGTGGCAAGGGAAGGAAACAAAAGCCCAAAACCTCGGCGACGACGCGGGCAAGGTGAATTTGTGGCGAAGGCGGTAACGATTTTTGATGGGTTACGAAAGGTGTTTAGTGCCCTCCCAAAAAAGGGTTCCCCCGCTAGGGATTATTGTGTCCGGTTCCTTAGGTGCGTCGCTTTATTTGTTGTTTGTTGTCACTAAGAGGAGGAGGGGGGAAGGAGGCCGCTAGAGGTTTGTTGTGGCCAACACGTGGCTGGTTTTATATATGTTTTTGTTAGGTAAAAAATCCTTAAAATGGTTGAAGTACGTGTTGGCGGAAAGAG
This sequence comes from Chrosomus eos, assembly GCA_036326025.1. Taxonomy (NCBI): domain Eukaryota; kingdom Metazoa; phylum Chordata; class Actinopteri; order Cypriniformes; family Leuciscidae; genus Chrosomus; species Chrosomus eos. Next base: position 1,189,726 of record CM070820.1, read on the forward strand.
CCCCACATCCCCTGCTGCCGTCCCCCTTGTGTCTGAAAAACAAAAACAAGCCGAGGGTTGTGCATGACCCGGTGTAATAAACGACCGGCATTTGATTTTTGCAGGATAACCCGCGGGGTGGGCGGGCGAGTGTGAATTTGGGTCAAGAGTTGCAAGAAAATGTATGCGGTGATTTGGGGGTCCGCAGGGAAAGTTGTGCAAGGGCCGCCACTGTAATTGTTCGACGGTGGGATTTGGTTTGAAGGGGTTTTGGTGCGTGGTTAATATATTTTGGGCCGGTAGTCGGGACGACAAAGGGATCGGGTCGAAATCCTGGAGGGACACTGACTAAACGATATCAAAATGTTAAAACACATCAAAAATGCCCAAAAAAAATGGGGAACTGGCTTGGGGAGATTGCACTTAAGACAGTTATTTATTTCCTAAAAAGATATGGGTGACACGCGACAGAATTTGTGATGTAAATGGGGGGAAATAAATAGTATTTGGGAGAAAAATAGATTGTGCAAACAGACAAGGGTACTATTAGATGCCTGGCCAAACACCCGTTTCCTTAAAAAGGGGATTAGCAGGACTGAATTAACATGCTGGAAATGGGAAATTGCACCATTTACTGAGAATCAAAAACTAACGAAAAAGGTCTAAAAGAGAAAAATCACTGCACTGGAATGCACTTATGAATGGCAATAACTTATTAGGGGCCGATTGAGAATGAACGAGATAAAAGTCCTGTCGCCTATGAGTAAAAGAATTTATGTGTGGGGATTTAGCAGTGCCTATTTTTTACCTTGGGTGAGTTTACTGTATTATATATGTCCCCCTTTTTAGATCCATGTAACCCTTATGAATAAATTTGTAGATAATAAGGAAAACCATTCCCCCCATGAGAAATTAAAGCAATTTAGAGTTGTCCTTATCTTTGTTGTTTATATCGTGAGAACTTTGGCGTTAAATGAATATGAATAGGGTTTGTGAAACATAAACAAATGAATCATAGTAATGAAAAGTGCCATACAATACGTCATACCTTTGGCCCCCTGTAAGAGAGGAATTTTATTTTCTAGCATCGATATATTAAATCAACAGAATAATTGGGAATTAGATTAGTAAATATTGAAAAGGCAAAACACAGCTGCTGGGTATCCGTAAAAAGTTGACAAATCGGGTATCGGGCCGATATGTCCGGGAAAATTCAAGGTGAAATCGGGATCGGGAAGTGGGAAAAAGAGTATGTTGGGATGGTGGGCATGCCCAAAATAAAGAAAAATATAAAAGAAGAGCGTAAAACTTTCAGGACTATTGGTCCCACTCGTAAGGATCCAGCAATGAGCAGGAAATAGGAAAGGGGTCCTATTAATACAGATAACCCTTACTATTGATGCATTGCCGTTATTCATTATGAACACTTAGATATGCATTTTTCTATGGAAGATATAATTCAAGATTTACTTTTTTGTATTGTTTTCAAAAGGCAATCTGCACCACCAAGCCTGCAAAAGTATTGTGTAAGGGCCAACCAACCGAACCCTACCGGACAAACACAATTGTGTCAGCAGGACACTGATCCATACTAAAGGAATTTTCTATTCCTAGAATCTAATCAGTGTTATTTACTGCTGCTTTATGAGTTTTCATGGAATTTAGGGATCCCCTGTGGCCTCATTTGTAGAGTGTTTGCTGTCAACAATAAATCCTTATTTAAAGGTTCAGTGCGAGGGTAGCCATAAAATGGGCAGAAAGAAAACTGGCCAAAAAACTTTTTTGTTTTGTTTTTTTTATAGGTGTCAATGCGGGTCACTTTGAGTCGCCCTCCAGAATGTAGAGCACAATCCACAATGCTGTGAAGGACGAGACTTGAAGGGGACACAAAAAGCCTGTAAATGATGAAACGGGAGTAGGACTAAGTTGTTACAGTCAGAGCATAAAAGATCAAAGTTTGTTGTACAAAGTTGTACTAAAGCTAGTTGTACTAAAGGGTTTCCGGTGCTAGGTCAGTATTATTTTCGGTGAAAAAGTCAACTTTGGGGCATTTTATCAACATCATTGGTGAGCTTGTCTGTTTCAGTCAGAAGGCCTCTTCTAGTCACAGTTGGCCCTCAAATTGGTAATGTGTTGGCTTGCGAGTAGAGGGCCTGGTTTGATTTTGAGCCCGAGGTCACAGTGCTCAGTATGCACCCTAGGACGAACAGTGAGAGCCACTGGGTTCCGCCAAAAGTAAGATATAGATAGGCATGGAGCCTGGTGATCTTTACTCTTATACTTGTTCTGTTTTAAAACAAATTATAGGAGTTCCTGGGAGGCACTTTTTTCCTGCACATTATGAAAAGAACTTCACAAAAAATACAAAGACATAAAGTCCAATATTTAAAAAACGATACAGAGAAAACCCAATTAAGATTAAAGTAATTATTGTACCGTAATCCAATTTCAGACATGCAAACATTGGAAAAATTTTTGAGTACCACAATTGGCAGCACTTTTGCATTGGACACTGTCTTTTTTTTTACATATTTATTTTTGTAATGGTGTAATGATATGTGTGCGTGTAAAACTGATTTTCTTTCCAGTTAGTTAAGAGTATAATACGTCGATGCTACTTTGGACATTTCTGTCATTGATGAACCCGGGTGTTATATGGTGTTTTGGTCTTTAACCATAATACACCCGTTGCTTGATGATGCAGGGGCCGGCTGACTTGTGTCCAAGTGCTGCACTACGGCCCACGGATCCGCCGCCGTGTCGGGGCCGGTAACAGCAGTCATCACTGGGGCCTCTTCAGAAGCCTCATGAAAGGTTCTTGATAGCTCTTCGTTCCTTTAAAACCTCGAGAATATTAGAGTGTGCTGAACACATTTCCCTACAAAAGCCTGACATACAACTTCAAACTCGGCTCGCACAAACTCCCGCCATGCTTTCAACACTTGAGACAAGCTCTTCAGATTTTTTTGCCTTTTTTAGCAGTTGTTGGCTTCCTCTTTCCTGTCTTTAGGAGGACCAGTTATTCCTATCAAATACTCTGGTTTTTCCGCAACCATGTCATCACCAGGTTCGAGGAGGGGGACGGAGCCGTGGGGACTGCGATGTTGCTCTGGGAACTTAAGGGTTAGGTTCGCCATTATTAAAGGCATGAAGTTGTATTGCAATCCTTACCGTCCACGTAGAGTTGCTGTACACACTGGACCCATCTCTGTAGTCACCTCCCTGGTCAGAGTTCTGGCCGCTGGAAGGTTTTCAAAGTACTCCCGGTTAGTTTTCCGGGGCCACAAAGACTGTGGGCGTTTTACTAGGTGGAAAAAATAATTTGTGTTGTCAAAGCTTGGTTAATGTACCCACTACTAAGTAAAACACGCCGGGACAAAAATCATCACGCTCAGTTTTAATCGGCAACTATTTTCTTTCCATTTCGATCAATCCACCTGCTGTTCAACGTCAACTGGTGCGCAGGTCAGCCGTGGCACTGCCAGTACCCGTGCTGTGGAGCAGTCCTCGCCTGCGGATCTGGATACTGTCTGATCCCGGTCCAGCTGGATCAATTTTGACCTGCGCTATCAATGACTTTTCTGTGCCTATCTTACATTGATGAGTGTGCACCATAGTCTGGAGTTTTCCCATTGCCCTTTCGATGTCTTCTCCAGATATTTCTACATCCTCTCCTACTTAAGCCACTCCTTTTACGAAAGCGGCAGGTCACATAACCTGACGGCCGTCAGTACGTCCTATTTGTTATTGGGACACATGTTGCATGGGAGGTTTGTGGGGTGAGGCCTCCTCAGTCTGTACCAGGTTCTTAGTTCGGCACCCTTGTAACTGAAATGCTTGCTACTGCTTGGCTCCACTCATCCTTCCTCAAGCATGCCACCCGGTGTTTGGGAATCATCAGATCCTCCCGCAGTTCTGTCTTGCCTGCCTTGATGCAAATACTACAGTGCCTTGTGGTCATTACCTATATGATTTGTCCATTAGGGATGCTCATCCAACTCGTGCCCTCCTCCCAGCATTCTTTGTTGTCTGGTCAGAAAAACAGTATTCCCGTCCTCAGATGATTCATGCGCTCGGTGCTTATGGTGTGTCTGTGAAAAAAGAGCCAAGAAATCCTCTGAATGCAGAGCAATATGATGAAACCTGTGGTTGCTTTCGGTGTTTCTTTCTGGTCATAGTAGAATCGGTGTGTGTCTGTTAAGGTTCTCATCTTCCATGTCTGATGGGATTATTGTTTTGACATATATCACTATCTGCAGATTTTTGCTATTGTTTCATGGCATCGCTAATATGCCAACTACTACTACGGATTGCCTACTACAGCCTGGTAGAGTAATAGTTTGCTTTGTGTATTTATAAAAAGTCTGCACCACAGATTGTTTTCACTTGGGACAGCATTTCATAATTCAGTATGGGGTTTGGTTTTTCTTGGCATTCCTGATCAAGTAGACTTCTAACTCATACTTTTTATTCACAGCCTACACCAGGAAAAGAGCTTGGATTTAAATCAGAAGAGTCCAAGTTCAGAGTTCAGCGATTAAATACCAGTCACAGGAGGATCAATCAGAGAAGTGACAGGGCAGCAAAGATGAGTAGTTTGGCTAAAAATTGTTCAAACGGCTAAAGAGAAGAAAGGGTCTAGTCCAAAAACATCCTGAAACCAATGTAAAAGAAAGCGTGGTGAACTTCTAGTTCTTGCTTACTGACTGTGGAACCGAAGAGATCCCTCTTTCATCCTGTTGAAAATGACTCCGGGACAACGAATCCTCTTCGTGGCTGACGGAAAAATGACAACGGCGATCCTCTCTTCATAGCGATAAACATAATCAGTCGGCGAAGTACCTCTCTATCGGATAAACATATCAGCGCGAAATCATCTTCACCTGATATTTCTGAATGAGAAGGTCATGGATGCCGCTGAGATGAAAACGAGGATGGCAGCAGACTTTACAACAAAAAGTTATTTCTGCTTGTTCTGCTCTAATACCATTTCAGTAAAATGGCACGCCTTTTGGGAATGCAAAGCAACAAATGATAAGGCCAGAAGTGCAAGAAGCAGTTGCTTTTCCAAAGGGTCTTGAAGACGGAAGATTACAGCTGATTTAGTTGAGAGATAAAGGGAACCGTTGTCATAATAGTCAGGTGTCTTAAAAGATGGTAAGGGATGTGATACCGCCCTACAGCAATCCATTGCACCATTAACAGCAATGATTACTTGCATTGCGTAAACTGTGAGGCCTACTTGAAGGAGGAATCGATGTATGAGGCACATGCAGAGATGCCATCTAAGCGAAAAAGTCAAGGAATAAGGCCAGGAAAAACTCGAGTTCAGGGCCCTTTGCTCGTATACTGATCCAGTTCCAGGAGATGTGAATGCTCGATTTGGGCATATGGGTGCTTGAAAATGCTTGAGGAAAGATAACACATGTTACAGCGGGAAGAGTGTTCGTCTGTTACAGCGGGAAGAGTGTTCGTCTGTTACAGCGGGAAGAGTGATCGTCTGTTACAGCGGGAAGAGTGATCGTCTGTTACAGCGGGAAGAGTGTTCGTCTGTTACAGCAGGAAGAGTGTTCGTCTGTTACAGCGGGAAGAGTGATCGTCTGTTACAGCGGGAAGAGTGATCGTCTGTTACAGCGGGAAGAGTGTTCGTCTGTTACAGCGGGAAGAGTGATCGTCTGTTACAGCGGGAAGAGTGATCGTCTGTTACAGCGGGAAGAGTGATCGTCTCACGTGAACAGAGCTGGTTCAGCGGGAATATTGTTCTGTGAACATTCCTGCAGCCGAGGCTACGGTGAATTTGCATGTGGCGCAACTAGAAACTAGATTTTTAGCAAAAATGTGTATAAAATAATAAGAAAAACTAAAGACCATGTATTTATTTGATATGTTATTCAATCATGTTGTGTGGGATAACAATCACTTATCTCATTCACTAATATTTATTTTTATTTTATTTAGTATCTTCACAAAACCCACGGAGAAAGTGGTCTAAAGAGGAAATCCAGGCTGTGGAAAAAACTCTGATGGACTACATCCACTCTGGAAATGTTCCTGGTAAAGCCCAATGCATGGAGTGCATTGAAAGGTCACCAGCAGCACTTAAGGGGAGAAGTTGGGAGGGGGTGAAATTTTATGTTAAGAATCGTATTGATGCCTTAAAGCGAAAAATGTAAAAGAAAAGGTCCTTTACCTAGATTTGTTCCTGTGTTGAGTTTTGAAACACATTTTGACTTGTTGCCTGCAACAAAGTAAACACTACGATACGTTAAATAAATGTTCAAGAGCATTAAGTCGTCGTTGATTCTTGTTTTTGTTGTAATTGCCCAAATGTTCAAACTTTTCTTGGGGTAGTTTATGGGGGTTGTACATCTAATGTCTTCTACTCAAAGGAATTCAGTGTGGTCCCAAAATTGTGGCACATTTGCATAAAAAAAAATAATAATACGAAAAATACTTAAATATAGATGGATAGACAGACGGGTATAAAGACATAAAGATGAGACGTCGATAGATAATACAGACAGATAATACAGTTTTGTGTTGAGTTTAAGGATTCACTAAAAGACAGTAAACATTTTTCCGCAACGGATTAAAACACATCGGACTCATTGGGCTTCATAGGTTTCTTTGCGTGACACATTTTTAGGATGACGAATAAGGAAAAACACAAATAGCAGTATATCTTGCAACCCTGTTGAATGCCAGGCATGTGTTTTAATTCAGAGTTGATTCCAGTATGGACAGATCACTATTCAGCAAACACAATGATACCCGTGGGGTCAATGCCCATGACATCCATGTCCTGCTTGTCATACAACACGACGCTCTTATTTATGAAAATGTGGACCTTTTCAGATTCTCAGAGTTAAAGAAAAATAGATTCCTGTTAAACAGGAAATGAGGTGAGGCTGTTGTCACTGTTTACATCCATACAAATGGTCTATTCAAATACAAGAGTTTATGGGAATTAGTCAATTGTAAAAATTACTAAAAATATAAATATAGACAATTCTCCCTTTTAAACAACTGTTTAATGATTATCTAAACTTAATCTTTATTGTTAATCTGGTACAGGTTTAAATTTGTATTAAAAATTGATAATCTACAGATAACTCATAATAGTGCCACTTGGTGGTGGTTTGTGGTAAGACACAATGGAGACGTCCCCACCAGAATAGAAAAACCTGACAAATATTAAGCTTTCTAAAATTAAGAATTTCTGATAACAAAGTTGATTTTTGGGATTCAGAAATTCCCCCAGACACTTCTGATGTAAAATGATGGCTTTAATGTATTTAGAAATTGCTGTCCCCACGTGTAACCTTCTAGTCATGAGTCCCCACAATGTAGCAAAAACAAGTATGCGTGTGTGTGTGTGTGTGTGTGTGAGTGTGTAGGTTTAGGGATAGAGGCTGTGTGTGTGTGTGTGTGTGTGTGTGTGTGTGTGTGTGTGTGTGTGTGTGTGTGTGTGTGTGTAGGTTTAGGGATAGAGGGTGTGTGTGTGTGTGTGTGTGTGTGTGTGTGTGTGTGTGTGTGTGTGTGTGTGTGTGTGTGTGTGTGTGTGTGTGTGTGAGAGAGAGAGAGATAATGAAGGTGAGTGTTTAACTTGAAGGCTTTATTGCAGTATAAATGTTGTAGTGGAGCTGATCATTTGGACTTTGGTTTTTATGGTGTTCAAGCCGAACAGACAAACTCAACATGAACTCACACACATATACAAAAACTCACACACACACACTTGTGATGAATTAGATGTATTGTAATATATTACTCAGTATATTCTACCAATGATAAAACTGTACAAGATGATGCCTATGTACAGATTTGTATCTTTATGAACTCAGATTCTGTGGTCGTGATGAAATGCACAAGAACAAAACACAGTTTTAATAGTTTAATAACTGCACAAACATACAGTCAAGCTATCATCAGTAGCCTACAGTTCTACTCATCTCTGCTGCTATAGCCTATTAGCCATACAAATATCTAGCGGCTATACAAAGTTGGTTTACAAAAGGTCGATGGTGGTTGGTTGGTTGGTGGGTGGGCGGGCTCCTCCTGAGATGATGTCACGCCTCTGAGAGCGCTTCATTGGTGGAGTCTGTAGGGGTGGGCGTGGCTTGACATGTGTAGGAGCTTCATCAGTAGATCTTGGCTAGTCGAAGCCGCTCCGTCGCCGTCTCCGTCCACACACGACTGATCCACACTGCAGCCCTCTGGTTCACACACACACACACACACACATCTGTATTATGAATTTTTCAGGCTAGAAAAGTAATTTGTTAAGGTCAATTTGTAGAGAAAGACACATATATATTCAAACACGCATATCTCTAAACACGTAACACGCCGTCAGTGTTCTCACAGGTTCGTGTTTCTGAAGTTTGCACGGAGATGCTAAATTGATGCTAAATCAAACACTGCTGTGTGAACGAGAGCCGGAGCGTTCAGGGTTTTCTGTGAGAACGGTGTGTGTTAGCGGCCCCTACGCTACTTTAAACAGTTGGGTTTTAAGATGGCGGCGCGCACGGACGCAGCGGCCCGAGGCTCCCAGCTACTTTGCACCTTTTTGTGTTTTTTATGTATGTTTTGTCTTTTTTTGGCACACTCATGCAAGTCGATCTACAACCGTCAAAATCTGATAGGCATCGGATTTCTGGCGAAAATGGAAATTACCAGTGCTTTTGCACGGACTCACAACATCCCGCCGGAGATAGCGAGACCGCCGGGCGCCCTATGGACTGTTATCGGGCCCTGGAAGCGCCGAGGGGGCGCAAGGAGAGAAAGCAGAAACGGGGATGTCGGGCAGGCCTGCTAGCCCGGCTAAGGAAACAGCCGCACCGACCTCCACTACCATCTATTCTTCTCATGAACGCTAGATCCCTGGCAAAAAAGATGGATGAGCTGCAGTCAAGGATCGCCTACAATCATCTGATCCGTGAGTGTTGTTTGCTGATTGTCAGCGAAACCTGGTTACACCCGCAAATCCCTGATGCTACAATAGAGCTAGTAGGCCGCACCATCCACCGCCATGACCGGACCGAAGCCTCCGGTAAGATCAGAGGAGGTGGACTCTGTGTTTATGTACTGGAGGATTGGTGCACGGACAGTAGAGTAATCGACACCTATTGCTCACCGGACCTAGAGGCCATGTCTGTCCAGTGCCGACCCTTTTATTTGCCACGGGAGTTAATGGTAGTTATTGTGACTGTTTACATCAACCCAAATGCTAACGTTAGCAAGGCACTCGGCCAGCTTCAGCTCATTGTAAATAAACAACAGAGGGCTCATCCGCACGGTCTTCATATCATCACTGGGGACTTTAATAAAGCACGTCTTAAGTCTGTTCTCCCCAAATTCCATCAGCACATCAAGTGTGCTACTAGGGGAGAAAACACATTAGATCATGTTTATTCCAATATTAAACATGCCTACAGAGTGTCTCCACTCCCCCATCTAGGACAATCTGACCACCTCTCTCTGCTCCTCTCTCCGGCCTACACCCCCCTCAGGAGGCAAACAAAACCAGCCACACAGACCATCACAGCCTGGCCTGAAAATACTCTCACCCAGCTGCAAGACTGCTTTGCCTGTACAGTGTGGAGTATATTTGAAGATCAGGACCTGGACACACACACAGAGTCTGTCCTCTTTTACATCAAGTGCTGTATTGAAGACGTCAAAACGGAGAGACGCATCCGGATCTTTCCTAACAGGAAGCCCTGGATGACAAGTGCAGTCCAGACCCTGATAAGAGCTCGTAACTGCCTTCAAGACGGGAGACAGAGCTCTCTACAGCATTGCCAGAGCTGACCTGAGGAGGGGCATTAAACAGGCAAAGGACTGCTACAAGAGGAAAGTAGAGGGACATCTGGTCGACAACAACCCGCGACAGATGTGGAGGGGCATCCAGGCCCTGACCAACTATAAAGGCCGTCCCCCTCCCACATCTTCCAGCAGCAGCACCCTGGCAGAGGAGCTAAACAGCTTCTTTGCCCGGTTCGAGACCGCCACCACCACACACCTGCAATCACTGTCTCCCATCGGCCCCAGCACTCTACCTCTCACGCTTCAGGAGCACGAGGTGAGGAAGAAACTGAGAGCAGTGAACCCTAGGAAAGCTGCTGGTCCGGACGACATCTCGGGAGCAGTGGTTAAAGCATGTGCAGACCAGCTGACAGGGATCCTCACCAAACTGTTCAATCTCTCCCTGACACATGCCATCGTCCCCACATGTCTGAAGGCCTCTACCATCATCCCCATTCCCAAAAAACCTGCCATAGACAGTTTGAATGATTACAGACCCATCGCCCTTACGTCGATAATCATGAAGTGCCTGGAGCAATCAGTCTCTCAGCACATTAGAGACTGTCTCCCTCCCTCCTTCGACCCCTACCAGTTTGCCTATAGGGCGAACAGGTCCACAGAGGATGCCATCGCACTCACACTTCTCACAGCGCTGAGCCACCTGGAAAACAAGAAGAGTTATGTGAGGATGCTCTTCGTGGACTACAGCTCAGCTTTCAACACAATCATTCCAGACATTCTTTACAGTAAACTGATAGAGCTACAGATCCCCCTCACCACCTGCATCTGGATCAAAAACTTTCTTTCTAATCGCCCACAATCTGTGAGACTTGGCCCACACCACTCCTCCACACTCACACTCAGCACTGGTTCTCCTCAAGGCTGCGTTCTGAGCCCGCTGCTGTACGCACTATACACTCATGATTGCTCACCAAGCCACCCAACCAACCACATAATAAAATATGCGGACGACACCACAGTGGTTGGATGTATCTTCGACGGGGACGAGACAGCGTATAGGGCAGAGGTGAATGATCTGTCGCGTTGGTGCTCAGACAATAACCTGACCCTGAATATCCTAAAAACAAAAGAACTAATTCTGGATTTCAGGAAGCACAGACAGGACTACACTCCCCTCCTCATAAATGGAGATCGGGTGGAAATTGTCACCACTTTTAGGTTTCTGGGCACCCACATCTCTTCTGACCACCTATGGACCTACAACACCAGGGCCCTGGTTAAGAAGGCTCAGCAGCGGCTACACTTCCTGCGTGTCCTCAGGAAGAACAACCTGGACACGAAGCTCCTGCTGGCCTTCTATCACTCCTCTGTGGTGAGCGTACTTACACACTGTATAAGTGTGTGGTATGCAGGCTCCACAGCTGCGGACAGAAAGGCAGTGCAGAGGGTCATAAACACTGCTCAAAGGATCATCGGCTGCCCTCTGCCCAGCCTGGAAAACATTTCTACATCCTGCTGCCTCAGGAGAACCAAGGCCATCACAAGAGACCCTTCGCACCCTGCTCACCCCCTGTTTGATCTGTTGCCCTCGGGGAGACGCTACAGGTCAACCAAATCACACACCAGCAGGCTGACAAACAGCTTTTTCCCCTGGGCCATACGAATGGCCAACACCCATGGACACTCACACTCATAAGCCCATACTTCCATGTCTTCTTCATTACATTCCACTCTGAACAACAGACAATCAGCCCACCTCTAAATTGCACTACTATAACTATAGTCACTTTTAATATTTTTAACCTCTTAGATTTTATATATATATGTGTGTATGAGTATGTGTGCATATGCGGGTTTTTTTTATGTCTGGTGCAAGGGGCGGCTCTGTGAGCACACAAAAATTTCGTTGTACCACTACAGTGCAATGACAATAAAGGCTATTCTACGCTAATAGCTAATGATCTTTACAACGGAAGTGAATCAATCAAAGCTAACTTTATCTGGACAATAACTTTATTCTAGATCTGCTGTAAAGCCTAAACACTCTCTGTTACTGTAATCTCCTGTTATCACTGTAAAGCTGCTTTAAACTCTAGAGTGTTAAAGCGCTGTAGAACTGAAGGAGACTTGACTTGACATGAGAAATTACGTTAAGCATCCCATCCTTTACTGGGTAACGAGCCACAATGAAACCCACTGTGCTCTGGAAAAATATCACTTATAAATACTTTCCCAGACATCAATGTGTGTGTCCACTCAGAACTCAGTTTTTGAAACTGATTTTTGAAAAATAATTTACTTAATCTCAGAAAAAGTGAGTTGAGATCAAAGAGGCCTACGATCAGCGGCTCCAAAAAGAGATACAAAAAACTATATGCTATATGCATATATATGCTATATTATCACTAAATATTGGACTCAATGTTTTTGTCAACTTGTATTCTGTCAAGTTTAATCTCCTTTTGGAGCCGATAATCGTAGGCCTCATTGATCTCAACTCACTTTTTTTGAGATTAAGTAAATTATTTTTCAAAAATCAGTTTCAAAAACTGAGTTGAAAAACACTGTTATAAAGTATTCGGCTAGAAAAGTGCAATATAAATAAAATGTATTATTATAAAAAAGAGAATCCGATCTGAGAATTGCTTTACTTGACCATATTTGAGCAATCATGTTGTATTTCTTTCTATCAGCTCATAACTACAGATGCCGTATTGATGATGAAGGAATCACTGGTTTGATCTAATCGGTCAAAAACGCCTGAATTTGTTGAGATTCAGTTTGATGTATGTGGGCACTTCACCCACACACTGAATTGTTTGCAATGTTTTCACACACCAAAAAAAGTTGCGGGATACTTTATACCAGTGTTTCTCCACTCAGACCTCAGTTTTTGAAACTGATTTTTGAAGAAAAAAAAATGAAACTTAAACTTATTCACCTCAAAAAAAGTGAGACCCCAGAAGTGAGTTCCTCAGACCCGGAACTGAACACGGAACTGGAACTGAACTGAACCTAGCTGTGTGAACAAAAGCCGTAATCAATGCCGTGTCGTAACGATGACGCTGAAGCCGGGATCGTTCGCCAGCGTTTACGATCGAATCAGAGAAAAATATTCACAAGCGTGGTTCATCGCAGCTCATAAGCAAACTATAGACGCTGCTGAGACATTACGTCACATCGATGTCATGTGTCTTTACGGGATCTTTAAGGGTTGTGTGTGAAGCACTCTCTGATTCCGGAGAATCACTGGCAGTGTGAACAATCCAAAATCAAACGAATCCGGGTCAAATCCCGGGTCACTTTATCCGTGTATTTTCCAAATCTCTGTGTGAAAGCGGCTATAGTGTCGGCCCAGCGTTTCCACTGCCGGGCCGAGCCGTGCTAGTGCGTGCCAGGGCCAGTCGCGTTTCCACGGTCACTTCCGGGGCTTGATCGGGGCTTACTCAGGGCCAACGGCAGGGGTTCTGGCCCGTCGAATACCTTGGGCCGAAGCGGGCCAGCTCGGGCTAGAGACGTGCTAGAGGTAAGAGGCGGAGTTTATTGTGTTAGGGATCGTTATGCACATTTCACTTTTTTATATCGCGCAAGATAATCGCTGCTGGAAATGGAGAATCGCCTGTACTGGTCTGTGGAAGATACCAAAGCTCTTCTGAGTGTTTGGGCAGAAGAAAGGGTACAACATCAATTTGACGGCATGTGCAGAAACGAGGACGTTATAAAATACATCGATGCTGAACTTTCTAAGCTAAGCATTCAGCGAGCAACGCTTCAAGTTCAGGAAAAAATGAAAAAAGTTGAGGGCGCAGTATTGTACAAGGCGATTAAAACACACAATGGACAAAGCGGACCTCAGAGAAGAGAAACTTTCCATGGTTCGACTTGATGGACGGTGTATTGGGTCACCATCGGTGTGCTGGGTCACCATCGGTGTGCTGGGTCACCGTCCCTCTGTTAGTGGCGACTCGCGAGACAATCGGGACACTATTGCAGCCACGGCCGGCGAGTTAATATACAAGCTATCTTCCTAACATAAATAAATTCATAATACCCGCTGAAATGGGTTGGGTTGTATGACGTTTGGTCCAGGAAGGCGTGTTAGGGGCGGGGTTTAGGGCAGCGCTGTGGGGCTACTGGTTCGGCTCGGCTCGCTGTTAGCCCTGGCCCGGCAGTGGAAACGCGGCTCGTGTGTACCGGATCTGGGCCGACACTGTTGCTGTCACTGTTGCTCATTTATGAGCAGTTTTTTGTAGGCGGGTCATTTTTTACCCTGAACAGCACAAGTGTAACAAAATGGTAAAAAAAAGTACTTTTTTATCAATATCTATCAAATATTTAACAACATTCTCAATGTTTGTTTTGAAAAGTTGTTATACCCTCGGTACCCAGACAGCAACATAGCATCAACCCAGATCCGTTACATGTGCTCCAGTGATGCGCGGGTCAATGTATAAGTGCCCGCACACGACCGACGTTTTAAACTAACCCACCCGCAACTCGGACCGCAAAAAAAAAAAGAAAAAATTGTACCCGACCCGCTTCCTGATCCGCTTTTTTTTTAAAAGTAGTAAATGCTCATCATAGCGTCATTGGGCCATAGACGTGTAACACAAATGTGTAAATAGCATCGCAAGAAGTACACACGACAAAGCCAGCACTGGTCATCATCTTTCATTATTTCGGCAAATGTCTCTCACACTTTGCTCTTTTTATTTGTGTATTTGTGGAGCTTCACTCCCCAGTCTCCACCTTTCCTCTCTCCGCCTCCATCTCTCCTCAGACTGAGCTCGTGCCTCATCTTCAGCCAGTTATTCAGCCAATAAAGTGTAGGCCTATGTATTTCATAGAAAATTGTCTAGTAGGCTACTATATAAATTACAAAGGTTTAAGTCATACTTTGCACGTGACGTCACAAGTACTGGCTGGCGGGCAAGAACGTCGTTCTCTAGCAACGAGACCCAGTAAACTAATCAAGGATCTCGCCAGGACTTCGCCAGTTTTAATATACAAACGTTGGTGTTTTGAGGTGTAAACGACATGCCAGATAGTTGTTGTGCGATTGGATGCACGTCAATCGTGTAATCCTAACATAAACGTGCTTACACATTCGCCAGTAGGTGGCAAGAACGCGTTCATCTGTACGTGATTTGATTTGATATGATATGAGAAGATGAATACATGGAGAATGAATGACACGTTACTGTTGTACTGCGTCTACTTATTAATTACAGTTACTCCAAGTCTGGTAGAGACTTCACTGCTTCAAAGCAATAAAAACATCAGTGGGTGCTGTGTATGGATCACCCGATCCGAGTATGTTAATCTTTTCTTGATATCTAATTTTAACATTCAGTGACATATGGTCTAAATAGTTAATTGATTGTAGTATTGGAAATTTGTGACTGCAAAGTTTGAATTGGCATCTTTATTTCAAACGACCCGACCGACCGACCCGAATATCATTAAAAATATTTTTGGATGACTCGTAACTGCGGGTAATGATCCTCATTTTGGATCAACCCGCGCATCGTTGACGTGCACTCCACACGGCCCAGATGTGGGCCGGATCTGGGCCGACACTATGTTGTCCTCTTGAGTATGCAAAGTCAGTACGTTTTTTTCCAGAGCAATAACATCGTCTTCAGGAAAAGGGAAATCCCCATGAGGATGAATATATGGAACTGACCTGCGTCACAGCAGACCCCTGGAGCCGCGCAGCGCCCCTCGTACCCGCACGCTCTCCCAGACGCCTCGCACGGAGTCGGCAGAAAGTCCTCCTCCAGACAGCGCAGAGTCTCCGGTGAGCCCAGCAGACAACCCATCCCGTCCCCACAGCAGATACTGGGCCCGAAACACCGGCCGCGGTCGCCAGGACCACAGGACATGCACTACAGAGGACCAGAGGAACACCAGTGATGTCTTCAGAACACAGCAGCAGAGGACAAGTGTGTTCTGTGTTTCAGCTCGGTTAACTTCAAATTTAAAGGTACAATTTGTAGGAATTTTCGCCAGGGGTCGCTAACCTCTTACAATAACAAAGGCGTATATTGATGACGTATATTCCGCATTAAGCGTAATTATGGATCTTGTTGTCAAGCTGATGGATCTTTTATGGATGAGTGAATACACTGATGTGTTTAACATGACTGTGGTGAAGCAGGAGCGATTGCTAGACGTACACCAGCGCCACACGCAACGCCAGTCCCGCGGATATAAAGGAATAAGGACATTTCATTCGACCCAACGACACACAAGTGCTGAATTAATACTCACACAGGTCAGGTTATTAATTAAACTTGAGGTTTCACTTTCTCTAACAGTTACACTATCACACTAAACGCATTTGAGTGTGTTGAATGTTGTTAGTTGGGTTGTTTGTTGGCTGTATGAGACTAAGTAAGCTAGATCAACATTAGAATAACATACAGATCATATTCTAACATTTCATCATGTTGAACTAAATAACATTGATTAGTTTTATGTACATTTGCTCTCCTGTCTAATAAAGTACATGAACACTCGCGTCTCTGTCGAGTGGAAGTTAGCGGACGTGGAGCTCTCGCATCTCGAAACATGTTGATCTTCGTTTTAGTCTCTTTATCTCTCAAAGTCTGCTTGCCATGGTCCATAATGTTTAAACAAAACAACAACAGCGTGAGCGTCCTGATAGGCATAACCACCATAACCCAGTTCATTGGGACTTCTGTCGCCATGGTTACTATTGCAATACGAGCGGAAACAATGGTGGAAACCGAGGCTAACGCGGATATGACGCCGTTAACTGGCGAATCCTCACCGCTGCTCACACGCCCCGTTTCCTTGGTTACAGTCACAATTTTCACATGATTTACAAATAGTTGAAAACATTTGGGATATTGTAAGTAATCAACTAAACAAAATATATAACATTGGCCTAGTGGATTTTGGATATTTTACTGCAAAATTCCTACATATTGTACCTTTGAGGACCTTTCAAGAACTTTCCAGGTCCTATACCCTCAAATTCAAGGACACATTTCATGTGAGAGCAAGGTTACATCGTGTTACCTTGTAAGATACATTGTTACAGTTTTTTATGTGTCAAACAACTATGCAAAAAAGCTTCTTTTTTTTCTTTTCATTGATTTTTGGCCATATGACTTGTCTATTTGTCTAATTTCTGTTTTGCATAAAACTAAAGAATATTCGGTACATCCTATACTGTATTCTAAAATAATCTGAAATTCACTTTTGCATGAAACATTGAGGTACCATCATAGTAGTTTTGCGCGAAAACACTTAACATACGAGAAACACTTAACGTACGAGAAACACTTAACGTAATGCGTAAATGCGCGTAACTAGCGTAAATCAAACAAGCTAGTATGCATAGGCCACAAATTGTTGGCGAAATAACACATTAGCGGACTTAGCTAATAATATGGAATTTTTCACAAACTTTTCAAAGACCCATGGGAACCCTGTGTTATGGTATTTGTATGCTTTAGTAGAGTGATAAAGTCACACACAGCACATTTAAGGAAGGGAATAAACGCACCTGTCGAGACGGCCAGTCCTGTACGGCTCGTTTGCCTCCGATGGGGCAGTTGGAGATATAACAGGCCGAGCACACGGACATCAGACACAGCAGACACACCAGCGACAGCAGAGCTCCAGACATCTCTGTGTACACAACAATAACACAACAATAACACACCAGCGACAGCAGAGGTCCAGACATCTCTGTGTACACAACAATAACACAACTATAACACACCAGCGACAGCAGAGCTCCAGACATCTCTGTGCATGCAGAAACACAACTATAACATCTCTGTGCACACAGAAACACAACTATGACATCTCTGTGCACACAGAAACACACCTATAACATCTCTGTGCTGGAGAAACACAACTATAACATCTCTGTGCACACAGAAACACACCTATAACATCTCTGTGCACGCAGAAACACACCTATAACATCTCTGTGCACGCAGAAACACAACTATGACATCTCTGTGCACGCAGAAACACACCTATAACATCTCTGTGCACACAGAAACACACCTATAACATCTCTGTGCACGCAGAAACACACCTATAACATCTCTGTGCACGCAGAAACACACCTATAACATCTCTGTGCACGCAGAAACACAACTATAACATCTCTGTGCACACAGAAACACACCTATAACATCTCTGTGCACGCAGAAACACACCTATAACATCTTTGTGCTGGAGAAACACAACTATAACATCTCTGTGCACACAGAAACACACCTATAACATCTCTGTGCACGCAGAAACACACCTATAACATCTTTGTGCTGGAGAAACACAACTATAACATCTCTGTGCACACAGAAACACACCTATAACATCTCTGTGCACACAGAAACACCTATAACATCTCTGTGCACGCAGAAACACACCTATAACATCTCTGTGCACACAGAAACACACCTATAACATCTCTGTGCACGCAGAAACACACCTATAACATCTCTGTGCACGCAGAAACACACCTATAACATCTCTGTGCATGCAGAAACACACCTATAACATCTCTGTGCACACAGAAACACACCTATAACATCTCTGTGCACACAGAAAACACACCTATAACATCTCTGTGCACGCAGAAAAAACGTACCACCTATAACATCTCTGTGCACACGGAAAACACACCTATAACATCTCTGTGCAGCAGAAACACAACTATAACATCTCTGTGCACGCAGAAACACAACTATAACATCTCTGTGCACGCATGAAACACACCTATAACATCTCTGTGCACAGCAGAAACACAACTATAACATCTCTGTGCAAGCGAAACACAACTATAACATCTCTGTGCAAGCTGAAACACAACTATAACATCTCTGTGCAAGCTGAAACACAACTATAACATCTCTGTGCAAGCTGAAACACAACTATAACATCTCTGTGCACGCAGAAACACACTATAACATCTCTGTGCACGCAGAAAACACAACTATAACATCTCTGTGCAGCAGGAAACACAACTATAACATCTTGTGCACGCAGAAACACAACTATAATCTCTGTGCACGCAGAAACACAACTATAACATCTCTGTGCACGCAGAAACACACCTATAACATCTCTGTGCACGCAGAAACACACTATAACATCTCTGTGCACGCAGAAACAACTACAGAAGAACACACTATAACATCTCTGTGCATGCAGAAACACAAACTATAACATCTTGTGCACGCAGAAACACAACTATGATTTCTCTGTGCACACAGAAAACACACCTATAACATCTCTGTGCAACCACAGGAAGAACACACCTATAACATCTCTGTGCACACAGAAACACACCTATAACATCTCTGTGCACACAGAAACACAACTATAACATCTCTGTGCACGCAGAAACACAACTATAACATCTCTGTTGGCACGCAGAAACACAACTATAACATCTCTGTGCACCAGAAACACAACTATAACATCTCTGTGCACGCAGAAACACAACTATAACATCTCTGTGCAAGCAGAAACACAACTATAACATCTCTGTGCATGCAGCAGAAACACAACTAACATCTCTGTGCAAGCAGAAACACAACTATAACATCTCTGTGCACGCAGAAACACAACTATAACATCTTTGTGCACGCAGAAAAACACAACTATAACATCTCTGTGCATGCAGAAACACAACTATAACATCTCTGTGCACGCAGAGAAACACAACTATAACATCTCCGTGCAAGCAGAAACACAAATATAACATCTCCGTGCAAGCAGAAACACAACTATAACATCTCCGTGCAAGCAGAAACACAACTATAACATCTCCGTGCACGCAGAAACACAATTTATAACATCTCTGTGCAAGCAGAAACACAACTATAACATCTCTGTGCACGCAAGAAACACAACTATAACATCTCTGTGCACGCAGAAACACAACTATAACATCTCTGTGCACGCAGAAAACACAACTATAACATCTCTGTGCACGCAGAAACACAACTATAACATCTCTGTGCACACAGAAACACAACTATAACATCTCTGTGCACGCAGAAACACAACTATAACATCTCTGTGCACGCAAAACCCACAAATATATCATCTCTGTCCATGCAGAAACACAACTATATCATCTCTGTGCATGCAGAAACACAACTATAACACAAGACAACAGTCTCGAAACGCAACAAATGCTTTTCTTACTTAGTATTTTTGTCTTGTTTAAAGTCCAAATATCAAAATAATTTTAAATCAAGATGCATTTACTAAAGAAGTACAATGACATAAGATATTAAGTCTTGTTTTCTGGGGAAATAAATCAAAAGTAAGTGAGTTGATGCTTAAAAAAAGCTAAATTTTCTGTCAATGGGGTAAGAAAAATAATTTTATACAAAAATTATATTGTTTCTTGTTTGAATTAAGATTATTTTTCTTACCCCGTTGACAGATAATTTTGCTTTTTTTAAGCATCAACTCACTTACTTTTGATTTATTTCCCCATAAAAAAAGTTATCTAAAAAAACTTTTAGATATTTGGACTGGGAACAAGACAAGAATCCTAAGTAAGAAAAGCATTGTCTGCAGTGAACACTAGATAGTGTACTTACTGTAGCGAGGCTGAGACGGACAGCTGTAGTGAAGAGCTTCAGCAAGTGTTCATTTGTCCGGTGTGCGGAGAGACTCTTCTTATAGCCGTTGCTCTCTTTGCTGCGTGATATTATCACATTATTACCTGTTAGCCACAATCAAGCAGCCGTAACTATCTAAATGTTAATGATGTGTCCTGATTGGGTCATTGGAGCGGTCACTACGGGTCATTAGTGGCCGTGATCAGGCATACGGTGTGACACGGGGGATTAAAACAAGAACATTTATTATACGTCATTATATTATACGTCACTCTTAAAAAATAAAGTTTCCAAAAGGAAACGATGCAAAGTTGTTGTTTTGTTAGGCACTCACACTCCAACAAATATTTTCTTACTCAGTATTGTTGTCTTGTTTCCAGTCCAAATATCTAAAAATTCTTAAATCAAGATGCATTTACTAAAATGTAAAATGCCATAAGATATTATGTCTTGCTTAAAAAGGGGGTATGTGATTTGGAAAATCTGGACCGGCAGATTTTGAAAATACACAATTCAAATGGTCCTACCTTCTTTCCTCCAACACTGGCCCTGACTGGGTCACCCGCGCTGGGGGGAGGGGGGTGTGGTACGAGCGTTTGATTGACGAACTTACTGTCCAATGGTTCTAGCTGGTCTTGCAAATGATTGGCTGGAGTTTTTCGAGTCCTGCCCGTTCCACAGATGATTAAATTGCTTAATTTTCATTTCAGTGCTTCTAACTCAGTGGCTGCAAGTGGGTTAGGAATAGGATTTCAAGTTATTTTGAAAACATGGACCAAAAAGAGAATCACATACCCCACCTTTAATCAAAATTAAGTGATTTGTTAATTGAAAAAAGCTAAATTATCTGTCAATGAGGTAAAAAAAAAAAAGATTCTTAATCAAACAGAAACAATATTTTTTTTTACCCCATTGACAGATAATTTTACTTCTTTAAAGCAAAAACTCACTTAATTTTTATTTATTTCCCCAGAAAACAAGACGTAATATCTTTTTTACATTTTTACAGATATTTTTACATTTTTACCAGTGTAGATACATAAGTTTTAGTATTATTTGTTCTTCACACATTAAGTATCATAAGAATCATAAATATCACAAGACAATAAGTATCAGCTATTTGAAAAGTTAAGTACATTTGGTTTTTGACCATTGACAATGGGTAATATTCAACTATTTGAAAATAAAGTCGCATTCCCAATATCTATATAGAGCCTTGAAAATGAAGATATCAAAAGAAAAGAATCTAAAATCATATTAAGATATATTTAATACTTTTTGAGAGACAGGCATGCAAATGTATATGAAAATAGAATAATATGGCCTCAGACTCTTCTATAGAGCTGGTAAGTCCCGCCCATCCATAAAACTCCAAGTGGACCTCTAGGTTGAAAAAGCGTCAATGCAAGTAAATGAGAGAAAATAATTGTTTTCTGATCCCGTTTGAATTGTGCCATGAATGTGAACATATGTTGTCTGTGAATTTTGTATATAATTTCTCATGTAACGAGTTTGACAGTATATTGTACGATTCTTTGGCTAGCAGTTGTGGAATCGACATAACGAGAAAGACTACACGTCGCATATATATGTGACGTCACCGCATAACACATTTTCCCTCCACAAATCACGGTGCGATAATCAAACGAATTAGATCAAGATGCCTATGTCACCGCCTAGCAACCACTTAGAACACCATAGCAACGCCCTAGCAACCACCTGAATAACATGAACGAGCCATAACTCAGAACCAGAACATCGTTCAACAAGAAGATGTTTGTGGCACAGAAGCACGTGACAACCAGATTTAGATTTAAAGTGGTGGTTGATTATGATTTCACTTTTCTAACTTTAGTTAGTGTGTAATGTTGCTGTTTGAGCATAAACATCTGCAAAGTTGCGAAGCTCAAAGTTCAGAGCAAAGAGAGATATTTGCTTTTACAGAAATCACTTTTTAAGGACTACAACAAACATCCGGAACTACAATGAGCTTCTTCATGGGTTAGTGACATCACAAACCCTAAAATTTACATAAACCCCGCCCCCGGGAACACGATTCATAGATTATCATGACGGAATATGCTAATCAGTGACTAGAAGATAGTTAACTCTAAAACCTGTGCATTCTTTTATCCTGCTTACGTTGCAATTTTGCGGGGACCAATCACACACCGCCTTCTCCACCTGGCGCGCTATTGGCCGGTTTAATCCAATCCAATTCCTTTTAACCTCTCGACGATGCTCAATGGCTTCTTTTTGATTTAGCAAATAAATTGCTCGAGTGTGTGTAAATACAGCTCAATTTCAAGTTTTTCATCTCTGGATGCCATCGCTGCTTCTGCAAACCAACACGTTTGTTGACTGGGGTTTTCGCTGAAAAGTACGTCACCCGGATCGTTGGTCTGATTGGTTGAAGGACTATCCAATTGCGTACAGAGTCATTTGAACTATGCCCGTTGATCACGCACACACGCACGCACACACACACACACACACACACACACACACACACACACACACACACACACACACACACACACACACACACACACACACACAAGCTCTTGAAGCTCCGCCCTCTGCTCATTTGCATTTAAAGGGACACACACGGAAAACGGCATGTTTTTGCTCACCCTCAAAAAGAGACAATTTTAACATGCTATAAATAATTATCTGTGGGGTATTTTGAGCTAAAACTGTACTAAAACAGCTTTACATGTTGTGAAAAGGGCATTATATCACTCCTTTAAGTTCTGCAAATGACAGTAAATAGGAAACGATGAGAGAATGTTCTTGAATGCAGTGTTCATATGTAACTTGCGGGAGCTGGAATCCGGGAATAATGAGTGCTGAAGTGATTAATCCGTAGAGTCACGCGCTAATCACAGATTTATCACATTCAACACGTCCTCTGCTTTTCAATCATTTATCTCTGATTAGCCTTTAATAGGTCACATATCCCATGGATTTAATCAAATTATAGAATTATTACCTCGGGTCAACATAGGCAGCCGTTGATGGAAAGTGACGTGCTACTTTTACCAAAGTAAATTAGTTGAATAATTAGATATAATTAGATAAATGTTTGGTTCATTTGAACGGAGCAATTATAGCAGCTGAACACATTTTGGGTGATAATGTCAGTGAGTCAATGGGAACTTACAAAATCAACTTGGTCAAGCTTCAAAATCCAGCATTTAATGTTGTTTATGTGTCTATGTGGTGTTTTTAATATGCTTTAATAACACAAAGCATGTGTAAATTCATAAGTCGACAGCATTGCTGAGTATTTTCTGCTTAAAACTGCAGTGAACCAAAGACAGTCTCAAAAACACTGAAATCGCTGGTGTTTCTGACGTCACAAACTACCTTGTAACCAATCAGATCAACGTGTGATCGTCAACCAGTGGATCTCTGAGTGAGTGAGTGAGTGAGTGGAGGCGGGGCTCATTTGCATATTCAGAGAACCGCGCATAGTAAATGAGGCAAGAGTGTCGAGTTACAATCAAGATATTCAAAGGCATTTTTTTCAAGGAAAAACGTTTAAATATGTTATTTTGGTGATCAAAGATGAGTTTAAGGGATAAAATGGAGGACTTTAATACACCAGATACTTATTGCTAATGCTATTTTGTATTAATGTGTTTCATGTGGACACAGTAACAAGTAACAAGCTTCTGTTTCTACACAAACACATCAGTGATTTTTATGTTGCGGTAAATGTCATGTGACTGATCACTCCGGAGTCAACACTGATTAGACACATGGTGTAATTACAGTATCGACCAGTAATGGGGCCATTATAATCATCATATTTGTATTATTGGGCCACTAGTAATCACTAGGGGTCACGACACTGAACTCACGACACGATATTATTGCGATACTCCAAGACATGTAACAGGTTTACAAAACAAATTCAAATGCTAAATTTGGTATTACATTGTGTGTGTAAATGAATAGACTTAGACTTGGTGCTGAAACCCAAAGCACAGGACAGACACCAGAATAACAATATTCATGATTCTGAAGCTGAAAATACTGAATTATTTTAGACGAATATGCTTGCACTCTTTCACTTTAAAATAAATAGGCCACTTTTTAATAAGACATTTCGCTTTATTAGGAGCCATAAATATTCCCCCATTGCACTATCATACATTATATTCCACATTATATATAGTAGTTTAATGTAGTACTGACACTAAAACTCTGAAAACTTGATTTGTTTCTCACAGTTTTTTTATTTTGGGTGAACTATACACACTACTGTTTTTGTATTGCGATATTGTGACACTGAACCAATGTTTCCTCTAAGTTACTATAAAAGAGTTCACATATTTACTTTTTTTTGTGAAAATATTTAGCTATTAGATCTATTTAAATGCTTCAGTTTGTTTTCATATTATAATAGCCTAATATAATATGTAAACAAATTGTAGCATTTAAACTGATATATCACTTCAATTCGTTTTTTTTATATTATATTAGGCCTATATTTTATTATATTAAAAGCCTAAATAAAGAATCTCACAATGGTATGGTTTAGGGCTCATTGCCATTAAAAAGTTTGAAACCCCCTGCTAAAGAAAATATTGAAAATTCATAAACAATAAACAATCATTTAACTTTGATGGTTTAATGTTTCCTGTACACAGTTAATTGACTGTACAAAAAGATTTTCCCAAACCATCTCAGTGTAACAGCTTACTTTTCTTTCATATATTCTATTATTGTAAAGAATTGAACTGTCCTGCAGAAGATTTTGTAAATTATTTTTCATGGGATTTCTTGGTAAAGACTGTACAGTTAACAGCACTGTAAAAAAAATCAGGTAACCTAAAATGTGCTTCATTATAGCGACTTCTTAATTAACTGCTTGTTTTTCAAAAATATGATTTAATAATTACATATTTACATCAAGATGATCATAGTTACATCAAGAGTCAAATAAAATAGAAATGGCACATTCAAGTTAAAAGTTACAACTGAATTTTGAAATCATTGTGTTTCTACGTGCTGAACAGGTATAAAGAATATTTTTGCTCAGGTTGCGAAAAATGTCCGCCCAGAAAAAAGTTTTGCTCAGCAAGAAAAAAAATTAGAGGGAACATTGCACTGAACGTCAATTTATTTTATGTTTCTTATCTCATAATTCACAACCATACACTGTTTTTAACTACTAGTTACAGTCTGACCTTTAGGATCCATCATATCAGCTTCTGACTGATATCAGTTTGGGGCTTTGCTTTGATATCTGTTTGTATTTTTGGGACACTAGGCATATAGTAATCACGTTTTGAACGTCATTTTATTTAATTCACAATCATACATTGACCTATTTACTTTGGCTAGTTGTTTTCTTTATGGCACATTCATTCATTGATGTATTAGTAGTGTGTCGGTCTCCACCCTTCTCTTATATCTCTACGATCTGCCTCAGGTTTCAGCTCCACCTGTCCGGTGAGCGCGAGGCTGCGTCTCAACACCGCTCGAGTGCCCTACCCAGTGCGCAGCGTCAGTGCGCGTGTCATAGGCACGTGACGCAGGGCCGTGTTGCCTAGGCAGCGGCTGAGCGGGGTTTGAGACGCGGCCCGTGAGGTGAGAGTGAGAGATTCAACATGGCGGCGGAGTTTCGCTCTCTGGCGATGAAATACCATCAACAGTCACGAATGATATCGTAATATCGCATGAAAACAGCCTCAGAACATTTCGTTTTACATTGTCAATATCCTTTGAAGGACATTATATGATATTTCGTGTCATCGTGAGTCGATGGTTGTAACGTAACGTATATTAACGCGGTACATTCTCTTATTAATGTCGTTTTATTTCTCATCGGGTTAGTCTGAAGGATCTGAGGTGAAATGTGCTTCAGGTAAATGTGTTTTCCTCTCGTTCTGCTTTGTTTTTGTGCTATTCTCCTGTGTTGTCGTCGTATGATCTCTGACAGTCAGCTGATACACGGTCATTATGCAGATTTAAAGCAAACGCGTCTACATTTATTCATCATATCATGCTAAACATTACATTTAAAATAATTACACTGTAATACCAATTTTGATTTAATCCTAATGCTATATCACAGTGTTTATCATGGTTGTTTTCGAGTCAAAAAACAAATTGAGTCAATATTTTATTTTCAATAAGCACAAATAAGATCTTGCTCACGGTATGATCTATGTAAATAATGTAAAGCACTGATATGTTTAGGTTAGTGATTATTTTGTATGCGTTACCCTGTTGTTTGTGTTCTTTTGTTGTTGTTGTTGATGATGATAATGATGCGCTTTAATCTGACCTCAATATCACTGAAAAACACTGCACTCATATTCTCACACACAGAATAAACCTGTGGAAGCTTGTTTCTGTACGGAATAAAAGATAAAAAAAAAAGGCTTTTTATCTCACCTTTTTTCTCACACTTGCCAGTTTATATTGTGCAATTTTGAGAGAAAAAAGTCAAAAATGTGAGATATAAACTCGTAACTGGGAGAAAGAAGTCAGAATTGTGAGATGATAATAATATAACCCAGATGATAATAATATAACCCAGCCTCAATAACCTTTTATTTTTTTGATTCTGTTACATTAGTGGCGTGTCACGTTGTTAGTTCCTTCCAAACACACGTGTTAGTTAAGCAAATGCATCAGTCACATCACATATCTCGTGTTGTAGTATTGTAACAGAATTAATTTATATTATAATTCTACTGCATTTCTAAAGAGGTCTTACTGACCCGAGACAGCTCTCATAGTGTGTGAGTAGCAGTTATAGAGAGGGAAACAGGATAGTGTAGTGTTCTTTTTATGTACTGCAGTGAAGCCTGTGTTTTGCAGTGCATTTGAGTTGCTGGAGGACATGTGCTGGATTCCTGACGTGTGTAGAATTACTGACGTGTGTAGAATTACTGACATGTGTAGAATTACTAACGTGTAGAATTACTAACATGTGTAGAATTACTGACGTGTGTAGAGTTACTGACATGTGTAGAGTTACTGACAGAATTACTGACATGTGTAGAGTTACTGACAGAATTACTGACATAGTTACTGACGTGTAGAATGACTGACATGTGTAGAATTACTGACGTGTGTAGAATTACTGACGTGTAGAATTACTGACGTGTGTAGAATTACTGACATGTGTAGAATTACTGACAGAATTACTGACTGTGTGTAGAATTACTGACAGAATTACTGACGTGTGTAGAGTTACTGACAGAATTACTGACGTGTGTGGAATTACTAACATGTGTAGAATTACTGACAGAATTACTGACGTGTGTAGAGTTACTGACATGTGTATAGTTACTGACAGAATTACTGACATTTGTAGAGTTACTGACAGAATTACTGACATGTGTAGTTACTGACGTGTAGAATGACTGACATGTGTAGAATTACTGACGTGTGTAGAATTACTGACATGTGTAGAATTACTGACAGAATTACTGACGTGTGTAGAATTACTGACAGAATTACTGACGTGTAGAGTTACTGACGTGTGTAGAGTTACTGACATGTGTAGAGTTACTGACAGAATTACTGACGTGTGTAGAATTACTGACAGAATTACTGACGTGTGTAGAGTTACTGACACGTGTAGAGTTACTGATATGTGTAGAGTTACTGACAGAATTACTGACGTGTGTAAAGTTACTGACGTGTGTAGAATTACTGACGTGTGTAGAATTACTAACGTGTAGAGTTACTGACAGAATTACTGACGTGTGTAGAGTTACTGACGTGTATAGAGTTACTGACATGTGTAGAGTTACTGACAGAATTACTGACGTGTGTAGAGTTACTGACATGTGTAGAGTTACTGACAGAATTACTGACGTGTGTAGAATTACTGACAGAATTACTGACGTGTGTAGAGTTACTGACACGTGTAGAGTTACTGATATGTGTAGAGTTACTGACAGAATTACTGACGTGTGTAAAGTTACTGACGTGTGTAGAATTACTGACGTGTGTAGAATTACTAACATGTGTAGAGTTACTGACAGAATTACTGACGTGTGTAGAGTTACTGACACGTACAGTTACTGACATGTGTAGAGTTACTGACAGAATTACTGACATGTGTAGAGTTACTGACAGAATTACTGACGTGTGTAGAATTACTGACAGAATTACTGACGTGTGTAGAATTACTGACAGAATTACTGACGTGTAGAGTTACTGACGTGTGTAGAGTTACTGACATGTGTAGAGTTACTGACAGAATTACTGACGTGTGTAGAAGTACTGACAGAATTACTGACGTGTGTAGAGTTACTGACACGTGTACAGTTACTGACATGTGTAGAGTTACTGACAGAATTACTGACGTGTGTAGAATTACTGACTGTGTTAGAATTACTGACATGTGTAGAGAATTACTAACATGTG
This sequence comes from Chrosomus eos, assembly GCA_036326025.1. Taxonomy (NCBI): domain Eukaryota; kingdom Metazoa; phylum Chordata; class Actinopteri; order Cypriniformes; family Leuciscidae; genus Chrosomus; species Chrosomus eos. The sequence goes on from CM070820.1 coordinate 1,218,501, forward strand.
TAGAGTTACTGACAGAATTACTGAGTGTGTAGAGATTACTGACGTGTAGAGTTACTGACAGAATATACGACGTGTGTAGAATTACTGACGCGTGTAGAATTACTGACGTGTGTAGAATTACTGACGTGTGTAGAGTTACTGACATGTGTAGAGTTACTGACAGAATTACTGACGTGTGTAGAATTACTGACAGAATTACTGGACGTGTGTAGAGTTACTGACGTTGTGTAGAGTTACTGACATGTGTAGAGTTACTGACAGAATTACTGACGTGTGTAGAGTTACTGACATGTGTAGAGTTACTGACAGAATTACTGACGTGTGTAGAATTACTGACAGAATTACTGACGTGTGTGAGAGTTACTGACAGTGTAGAGTTACTGATATGTGTAGAGTTACTGACAGAATTACTGACGTGTGTAAAGTTACTGACGTGTGTAGAATTACTGACGTGTGTAGAATTACTAACATGTGTAGAGTTACTGACAGAATTACTGACGTGTGTAGAGTTACTGACACGTACAGTTACTGACATGTGTAGAGTTACTGACAGAATTACTGACATGTGTAGAATTACTGACGTGTGTAGAATTACTGACATGTGTAGAATTACTAACGTGTAGAATTACTAACATGTGTAGAGTTACTGACAGAATTACTGATGTGTGTAGAGTTACTGACAGAATTACTGACGTGGGTAGAATTACAGACGTGTGTAGAATTACTGACAGAATTACTGACGTGTGTAGAATTACTGACGTGTGTAGAATTACTGACAGAATTACTGACGTGTGTAGAGTTCTTGACACGTGTAGAGTTACTGACATGTGTAGAATTACTGACGTGTGTAGAATTACTGACAGAATTACTGACGTGTGTAGAGTTACTGACATGTGTAGAGTTACTGACAGAATTACTGACGTGTGTAGAATTACTGACAGAATTACTGACGTGTGTAGAGTTACTGACGTGTGTAGAGTTACTGACAGAATTACTGACGTGTGTAGAATTACTGACGTGTGTAGAATTACTGACAGAATTACTGACGTGTGTAGAATTACTGACAGAATTACTGACGTGTGTAGAGTTCTTGACACGTGTAGAGTTACTGACATGT
>CM070820.1:1232117-1324617 GCA_036326025.1 Chrosomus eos
CCCGTGTACCACAATGTCGTCCAAATAGGCCACTGTACCAGGGCAGCTGGCGAGGATTGTGGACACGATCTTCTGGAAACAGCTTGGCGCTGAACTGAGCCCAAAAGGCATCCTTGTATAGAGGTAAAGGCCAGTATGGGTGATAAAAGCCATCAGGTTCCGACTCTCCGGGTGCAGAGGAACTTGTAAGTAGCCCTGACGTAAGTCCAACTTAGAAAAAACCTGAGAGCCGTAGAAGTGGGTTGTTAGTTCTTCTGTCGTCGGAAGAGGGTACTTGTCAGGCACCACTGCCTTGTTGACCTGGCGAAGGTCGACACAGACTCTCAGTCCACCTGACTTCTTCCTGGCGATGACAAGGTTGGACACCCACGGAGAGGCATCAATGGGTTCTATGATGCCATCAGCCTGGAGGCGTTGGAGCTCCTGTGTAACGCCGTCCCACAGAGCCAGGGGAACACGCCGAAGGGGCTGGACCACGGGAGGCACGTTGTGGTCCAGGAGTGGTTCGTGTGTGAATGAGGTGAGACACCCAAGGCCATTGAACAGTTCAGGCCGGCTTTGTTGCTAAGGGGAACCCACTTGTAGTATTCGTGTTCCATTGTTGTCCTGCAGGGTAAAGCCAAGGCTGAGAAAGAGGTCAAGGCCCATGATGTTCTCACCGTGGCGTGTAATGTGGAATAGGAAGCAGTCCAGATTTGTAGAGGTGTAGTGAACTGGAAAGTAAATTAGGCCAACAACATTGATTTTGCTGCGGCCGTAGCCACAGAGAGCAGTGGATGGGGGCTGCATCTGTCTGTTTGGGAAGAGTAGGTTACAGGTGTCAACATTCAGCAGTGACACCTTGGCCCCAGTGTCGAGGAGAAGAGGGACACAGCGGCCATCCAGGTATACGGGGCACCTGGAGAAGGTCCCTGGGTGGGGGCCTATGGTGCGCACTGGCACCACCGGGTCGAGTGAGTGTTCAGGGTAGACCGGCACCATTTAGCAAAGTGGTTAGATTTCTGACAGCGTCTGCATGTTTGGCTCCTAGGAGGGCAGTCCTGAGCCCATGTTGCATGACGGGTGGAGCCACAATTCTCACAGCGTCTCTGCTGGCGTGTTTGCTGAGGCCGCTCGACCTGTATAGCAGCAGGGTCAGCCAGGTTGTCTGAGCCTGAAAGCTGTTGCACTGGCTGTTCAATAATGGCAGTATGAGACCTGTTTTCTGCTATTTTAGCAGCACATTGAGTTGCCGCCTCCACTTGTAAGGCGAGTGTTAATGCATCCTCAAGTGACAGTGTTGCATCTTTAAGTGACAACTCCTCCTGTACTCTGGGATTAGACGTTTTTTTCAATGAGCTGGTCACAAATAAGTTCATCCCTCATGACGCCGAAATTACAGCGCTGTGCTAAGGCTTTTAAATCTGGTACAAACTGCCTAGCAGACTCACCAGGGCGCTGACATCTTTGTCTGAACTCCAGCCGCTGAAAGAGGATGTTCTGTGACTTCACAAACTGTCCAGTCAAAGCTGTAATTACATCATCGTAAGTATCCAGAGTACCATCGAGCGTGTTGAAGATCCTGTTCCCCTCCGTTCCCAGCAAGTGCAGTAGGATCGTGCGCTTCCTCGCGCTAGAGGCATTATCCAATCCAACGGTCAAAAGGTACAGTTCAAAAGACGTTCTCCACTAATTCCAAGGAACGACAGGTTCGCCAGGTAGGGGCAGAAAATAGTCCGGAGGTGGCAGAGAAAAAAACGGGGCATCAGCCATCCTCGTCGGCAATGTTATGTTGGTAAAAAATCACGACTAGTTTCACCTTTCAATGCAACAACTCACTCGTTTATTTCCGGAACCCAAAACGAAACAACAGCGCACCTACGGTGGCCTCACAGTCTCAGTCTGCAACGTAAAACAGGTATCCTGAATAGCCGAACTAGAACTGTATATGTATGACATGAACACAACAGTCATGTGATTGAGTGGGTGGGTCATGTGATTGAGTTGGTCATGTGATTGAGTTGATGGGTCATGTGATTTAGTGGGTCATGTGATTTAGTGGGTCATGTGATTGAGTGGGTCATGTGATTGAGTTGATCATGTGATTGAGTGGGTCATGTGATTGAGTTGGTGGGTCATGTGAAGGTGTGTGTTGTGTCCGCAGGTGTGTGTTTCCGCCTGTACTCTCAGCTGGTGTTGGAGGAGATGCCCGCGTCTCGCTGTCCAGCGGTGGCAGAAGCGAACCTCAGTCACCTGGTGCTGCTCCTCAAGAGACTGGACATCGCAGACATGGGCCAGTGCAAGTTCCTTGACCGGCCAGGTCAGAGGTCACCGCGGCACATTCAGCTTCCAGGGCTCTCGAGTGTCTCGCATCGAGCGTGACAGTCACTCATTTCGGTCTTTTGTCACGCACTCCCGCCACACATTGTATTTCTCGCGCGGAAAAATATTTATAATATATTTAATATGCCGTCATGCCCAAAACGTCTCTGACCGCTTCTCTCACTGTGGACCGGCAGGAATCAGCGCGTCTCCCCTTAGTCGAGCCCGACACTTATCAGCCAATCAGAAAAAAGAAAGGGCTACACAACAGCCAATCAGAAAATAGCACAATTGTATCTGGGTAAGATTTAACGCTACAACCAATGAAAAAAAAAAGAAAATTGTCATGAAACAACCGTCTTCATAACTTGAGAGCCCTGAGATTTAGTCATAGTCTTTTGACTAAAATGCCATTTAGTTTTAGTCGACGAAATACCAGAAGATTTTTGTTTACTTAAATATAATGTGTTTAGTTAAATTGTAATGTATTCATTTTGAACCAAACCCATTATATACTCCTGGAGAAAACATTTTGTGCGAATAAAGCTGGTGAAAGTGTGTTTCCATCCAACGGCTTTAAACCAAATAAAAACTTGTGTGTAATGACGTCACATGCTGTTCTGCAATCAAATTGGTATATCGAATTGATTTGAGACATTTTAAGGTGTTTACATTCATTTTCGCACAACATTCAAGCAAACATTTGCGAACAAAGTTTTGCTAGACAAAATGGATCGCGCCATAATAACGTTTCCATCAGCGTTTATCGCATAAGCCGTATATCCATCAAGATAAAATCCCATGAGACCGAACGCATTTCATTTGAGTCGATATTCATGAAATTCAATCGAATTTTACTGTTTCCATAAGGCATTTTTCATTCCATATCACTTAATGCGGATAAAAACGTGTGGATGGAAACACAGCTAATGTCTAACCGGGAAATCTAGAGCTCTGGAAGCTCTTGCTGCATCTGACATGTGGAATCCGACATGACTGTGTGTGTGTGTGTGTGTGTGTGTGTGTGTGTGTGTGTGTGTGTGTGTGTGTGTGTGTGCAGCTCCCGAGGCTCTGATGCAGGCTCTGGAGGATCTGGATTATCTGGCGGCTCTCGATGACGATGGGAATCTGTCTGAGGTGGGGATCATCATGTCGGAGCTTCCGCTGGAGCCGGCGCTAGCTAAAGCTCTGATCGCGTCCTGCGAGTTCGACTGCGTGAACGAGCTCCTGACCATCGCCGCCATGCTGACCGGTACACACACACAGCTCACTCTTCAGGACTCATTCACACACACAGCTCACTCTTCAGGACTCATTCACACACACAGCTCACGCTTCAGGACTCATTCACACACACAGCTCATGCTTCAGGACTCATTCACACACACAGCTCACGCTTCAGGACTCGTTCACACACACAGCTCACTCTTCAGGACTCGTTCACACACACAGCTCACTCTTCAGGACTCATTCACACACACAGCTCACTCTTCAGGACTCGTTCACACACACAGCTCACTCTTCAGGACTCGTTCACACACACAGCTCACGCTTCAGGACTCGTTCACACACACAGCTCACGCTTCAGGACTCATTCACACACACAGCTCACTCTTCAGGACTCATTCACACACACAGCTCACTCTTCAGGACTCATTCACACACACAGCTCACGCTTCAGGACTCATTCACACACACAGCTCACGCTTCAGGACTCATTCACACACACAGCTCACTCTTTCAGGACTCATTCACACACACAGCTCACGCTTCAGGACTCATTCACACACACAGCTCACGCTTCAGGACTCATTCACACAAACAGCTCACGCTTCAGGACTCGTTCACACACACAGCTCACGCTTCAGGACTCATTCACACACACAGCTCACGCTTCAGGACTCATTCACACACACAGCTCACTCTTTCAGGACTCATTCACACACACAGCTCACTCTTCAGGACTCATTCACACACACAGCTCACGCTTCAGGACTCGTTCACACACACAGCTCACGCTTCAGGACTCATTCACACACACAGCTCACTCTTCAGGACTCATTCACACACACAGCTCACTCTTCAGGACTCGTTCACACACACAGCTCACTCTTCAGGACTCATTCACACACACAGCTCACGCTTCAGGACTCATTCACAACACACAGCTCACGCTTCAGGACTCGTTCACACACACAGCTCATGCTTCAGGACTCATTCACAACACACAGCTCACTCTTCAGGACTCGTTCACACACACAGCTCACGCTTCAGGACTCGTTCACACACACAGCTCACGCTTCAGGACTCATTCACACACACAGCTCACGCTTCAGGACTCATTCACACACACAGCTCACGCTTCAGGACTCGTTCACACACACAGCTCACTCTTCAGGACTCGTTCACACACACAGCTCACTCTTCAGGACTCATTCACACACACAGCTCACTCTTCAGGACTCGTTCACACACACAGCTCACTCTTCAGGACTCGTTCACACACACAGCTCACGCTTCAGGACTCGTTCACACACACAGCTCACGCTTCAGGACTCATTCACACACACAGCTCACTCTTCAGGACTCATTCACACACACAGCTCACTCTTCAGGACTCATTCACACACACAGCTCACGCTTCAGGACTCATTCACACACACAGCTCACGCTTCAGGACTCATTCACACACACAGCTCACTCTTTCAGGACTCATTCACACACACAGCTCACGCTTCAGGACTCATTCACACCACACAGCTCACGCTTCAGGACTCATTCACACACACAGCTCACGCTTCAGGACTCATTCACACACACAGCTCACTCTTCAGGACTCATTCACACACACAGCTCACGCTTCAGGACTCGTTCACACACACAGCTCACGCTTCAGGACTCATTCACACACACAGCTCACTCTTCAGGACTCATTCACACACACAGCTCACTCTTCAGGACTCATTCACACACACAGCTCACGCTTCAGGACTCATTCACACACACAGCTCACCTTCAGGACTCATTCACACACACAGCTCACCTTCAGGACTCATTCACACACACAGCTCACTCTTCAGGACTCATTCACACACACAGCTCACTCTTCAGGACTCATTCACACACACAGCTCACTCTTCAGGACTCATTCACACACACAGCTCACCTTCAGGACTCGATCACACACACAGCTCACACCTTCAGGACTCGTTCACACACACAGCTCACGTCTTCAGGACTCGTTCACACACACACAGCTCACCTTCAGGACTCGTTCACACACACAGCTCACCTTCAGGACTCTTCACACACACAGCTCACTCTTCAGGACTCGTTCACACACACAGCTCACTCTTCAGGACTCGTTCACACACACAGCTCACGCTTCAGGACTCGTTCACACACACAGCTCACGCTTCAGGACTCATTCACACACACAGCTCACTCTTCAGGACTCATTCACACACACAGCTCACTCTTCAGGACTCATTCACACACACAGCTCACGCTTCAGGACTCATTCACACACACAGCTCACGCTTCAGGACTCATTCACACACACAGCTCACTCTTTCAGGACTCATTCACACACACAGCTCACGCTTCAGGACTCATTCACACACACAGCTCACGCTTCAGGACTCATTCACACACACAGCTCACGCTTCAGGACTCATTCACACACACAGCTCACTCTTCAGGACTCATTCACACACACAGCTCACGCTTCAGGACTCTTCACACACACAGCTCACGCTTCAGGACTCATTCACACACACAGCTCACTCTTCAGGACTCATTCACACACACAGCTCACTCTTCAGGACTCATTCACACACACACAGCTCACTCTTCAGGACTCGTTCACACACACAGCTCACGCTTCAGGACTCATTCACACACACAGCTCACTCTTCAGGACTCGTTCACACACACAGCTCACGCTTCAGGACTCATTCACACACACAGCTCACTCTTCAGGACTCGTTCACACACACAGCTCACTCTTCAGGACTCATTCACACACACAGCTCACTCTTCAGGACTCATTCACACACACAGCTCACTCTTCAGGACTCATTCACACACACAGCTCACGCTTCAGGACTCGTTCACACACACACAGCTCACTCTTCAGGACTCATTCACACACACACAACTCACTCTTCAGGACTCCGTTCAGACTCACACACACAGCTCACCGCTTCAGGACTCATTCACACACACAGCTCACGCTTCAGGACTCATTCACACACACAGCTCACTCTTCAGGACTCTTTACACACACAGCTCACTCTTCAGGACTCATTCACACACACAGCTCACGCTTCAGGACTCGTTCACACACACAGCTCACTCTTCAGGACTCATTCACACCACACAGCTCACTCTTCAGGACTCATTCACACACACAGCTCACAGCTTCAGGACTCGTTCACAACACACACAGCTCCACAGCTCTTCAGGACTTCATTCACAACACACAGCTCACTCTTCAGGACTCGTTCACACACACAGCTCACTCTTCAGGACTCATTCACACACACAGCTCACTCTTTCAGGACTCATTCACACACACAGCTCACCTTCAGGACTCGTTCACACACACACCACTCTCAGGACTCTTCCAACACAGTCACTCAACCACACACAGCTCACTCTTCAGGACTCATTCACACACACAGCTCACGCTTCAGGACTCGTTCACACACACAGCTCACGCTTCAGGACTCGTTCACACACACACCAGCTTCAACTCTTCACAGGACTCGTTCACACACACAGCTCACTCTTCAGGACTCATTCACACACACAGCTCACTCTTTCAGGACTCATTCACACACACAGCTCACGCTTCAGGACTCGTTCACACACACAGCTCACGCTTCAGGACTCATTCACACACACAGCTCACTCTTCAGGACTCGTTCACACACACAGCTCACTCTTCAGGACTCATTCACACACACAGCTCACTCTTTCAGGACTCATTCACACACACAGCTCACGCTTCAGGACTCATTCACACACACAGCTCACTCTTTCAGGACTCATTCACACACACAGCTCACACTTCAGGACTCGTTCACACACACAGCTCACGCTTCAGGACTCGTTCACACACACAGCTCACTCTTCAGGACTCATTCACACACACAGCTCACTCTTCAGGACTCATTCACACACACAGCTCACGCTTCAGGACTCATTCACACACACAGCTCACACTTCAGGACTCGTTCACACACACAGCTCACGCTTCAGGACTCGTTCACACACACAGCTCACTCTTCAGGACTCATTCACACACACAGCTCACGCTTCAGGACTCATTCACACACACAGCTCACGCTTCAGGACTCATTCACACACAATGTCTTTACTAGCGTTGGGTCTCGTTTGAAATTTAACGATTCCGATTTTGATTCCAATAAGGTAAAAAATAACTTGGATATCATTCACATTTAGTCTTATTGCAAAACATTTAATTGTATCTGAATATCATGAACAGGATAAAGAACACTTACTCAAGGAACGTTTACCTGTTTAAAAATATCAGAAAACATCTAGCCTTACTAATATACATTTCAAGCATTATTAAAGGGATAGTTCACCCCAAAATATAAACTCTGTCAGTAATTACTCTCCCTCATGTTGTTCAACCCCGTAACACCTTCGTTCATCTCCGGAACACAAATGAAGATATTTGTGATTAAATCTGAGAGCTGGGTCACTCCTCCATAGGCTTCTGAGGGACTGAAACTTGCCGTTATTAAAGTTATTAAAGACATCGTTAAAATAGTCCAAGTGACTACAGTGACTCAATCTTACGTTTATCAAGCGGCGAGAATACTTTTTGACAAAAATAACGACTTTATTCAAGTATTCTCTTGAATACTTAATGACTTTTCTGGGCCGGCAAGTTTCAGTCCCTCAGAAGCCTATGGAGGAGTGACCCAGCTCTCAGATTTAATCACAAATATCTTCATTTGTGTTCCGGAGATGAACGACAGTCTTTCGGGTTGAACAACATGAGGGAGAGTAATTACTGACAGAGTTTATGTTTTGGGGTGAACTATCCCTTTAAGAGAAGTAAACACTCCGTTATTAAACGACTTCTGTTTGATGACTTCCAGCTCCGCCGTGCTTCATTACGCCTCCGGCTGGGAAAGAAGAAGCGGCTTCCACACACAGACGACTCTTGCTTCATCCCGAGGGAGATCACATGACCCTCATCAACGTCTACAACGCATATCTGCAGCGTGAGTGACATCATCACACTAATGCATCACGAGAAACTGATGAAGTGTCCGAAACCGCTCCCTATACAGCCCTCCAGAAAAACGTGATTATGCGATCGCATTATATTATTTTTATTTATATTTATAAGATTATTTTTTTTATATTTTATTTCTTCATTTTTCCAGAAATTGTAGCATATTCCTCTTGTAAAGCTCCAGAACTTGTTTATATGTTTTGTAATTTATTGTTATAAATAAAACAAGATGAACTGAAATATTCCAGCACTTTCTGTGATGTAGTGTGCTTGCTTATCATAGGAAGTAATAAGAAATGACTCTTTACAGTAAGGCAGTAGCCTAGTGAGAACAGGGAACAGGGGAATCACTTTCTCTCTTTCATCAAACCGCAGTTTTTACAAGTTCCCGCAATTTCATCACATTTTTTCAAGAAAACGTGCCGCATAATCAAGGATTTTTGCCCACAACAATCATGAAAAACTCTGGACTATCCACTATATAGTGCACTACATCGGTGTCGGCCATTTTGTAGTGGTGAACGACATCATTCCCTACATTCTTTCACTACTTTTACCCACAATCCTCTCTGAATTTGAGTGTCCACTTGGTGAAGCACTATTTCCCACAATGCAATGCAGAGAGGACTGAGCGTGCGAGTTTAAACCAGAGATTTCTTCACAGCTTTCTTAAACATTTATTTCATGCTAGTTTTAGCGGGGTTTTTCTACCTTTTGTTTATTAATCATTACGTGAATAAAATATTGAGACAATATTATATGGATGAATTTTAAAATGAAATGATATCAATAAGGTAAAGTATATAGGTATATTAAATTATTAAAATACATTATTTAGGCATTAACTCAATTTAAACTGTAATGGAGAGATGATAATTTGGTGGAGGATTTAAAAATATTCCTTTTAATTGATGAAAATACAAAGCTGGCACTGAGGTATATATAACTACAAAATATAATTATGATTGTTATTGTTGTTAATATTTAGTAACATGGAAGATTAAAAGAGTTTTATCGTGTGACGAAGCCGCTTTACACAGTTGTGTGTGTGTCCTCAGATAATGAAGACGAGTCCTGGTGCAGGACGAACTTCCTGAACGCCTCTGCGTTACGATTGGCTGTGGTGATTAGGGCGGAGCTACTGGAGGTGATGCAGCGAATCGAGTTGCCCGTCTCTCCGCCCGCCTTCGGTTGCCAGGACAACAGCACTAATATAAAGAGAGCTCTGATATCGGGATTCTTCCTGAAGGTAAACGCACGCGCTCATAGCACTGGATTCTGATTGGCTGACAGACGTTCCTCATTCCTAGTGCTGGAGAGCCACTGTAGAGTTTAGTTACGAGTGCGTCTAATTAAACACACAAAGCTGTCTTCATAACATCTGGAATCCCAGACAGCAACACAGTGTGGGCACAGATCTGGTCCACATGTGACTCCACACGGCCCGGATGTGGGCCGACACTAGTTGCTGTCTGGGATAGTTGATTCTGATTGGTTCCCCTGAGATGCCTGTAGATGATGAGTGTGTTTGATCCTCAGGTTGCTCATGATGTGGACGGCTCGGGGAACTATCTGCTGCTCACACACCGGCACGTGTCTCACCTCCACCCGTTCTCCTCGTACCGCTGCCGCCGGCCCCGCCCCCCCCCGCCCGGCTGGGTGCTGTACCACGACTTCACCATCTCACACGACAACTGCATCTGCATCGTGTCCGAGATACACCCTCAGATGTGAGTGTGAACGCATTAACCCTGTCTCTCTGTGAGTGAGGAGTTCAGTTCATCATAAAAGATTAGCCCATGATTTACTCCCCTCAGCTCATGCTAGTGTGTATGACATTCTTCTGTCAGACGAATACTAGCAGAGTTATATTAGACATGTCCTGGCTCCTCCAAGCTTTATAATGCAGTGAATGACTGTTTCTGTTCTGACGTCCATAAAAGTGCATCTCTCCATGATAAAAGTTTTGTGTGTTAGGCTGGTGGAGCTGGCGCCGCAGTATTACCTGGGGAACCTTCCTCCCAGCGACGGCCTGGATCTGCTGATGGGCCTCAGACTGAGCTCACTCCCTCCGGCTGATCCGGACACTGTTCCTCAGGAGAAGAGCCTCCAGGAGACGAGCGACGAGTCCAGCGCAGACACCTGCAGCGTGCAGTGACACACACACACACACACACACACACACACACACACACACACACACACACACACACACACACACACACACACACACACACACACACACACACACACACACACACACACACACACACACACACACACACACACACAGAAGAGCCTCCAGGAGACGAGCGACGAGTCCAGCGCAGACACCTGCAGCGTGCAGTGACACACACACACACACACACACACACACACACACACACACACACACACACAGAAGAGCCTCCAGGAGACGAGCGACGAGTCCAGCGCAGACACCTGCAGCGTGCAGTGACACACACACACACACACACACACACACAACACACACACACACACACAGAAGAGCCTCCAGGAGACGAGCGACGAGTCCAGCGCAGACACCTGCAGCGTGCAGTGACACACACACACACACACACACACACACACACACACACACACACACACACACACACACACACACACACACACACAGAAGAGCCTCCAGGAGACGAGCGACGAGTCCAGCGCAGACACCTGCAGCGTGCAGTGACACACACACACACACACACACACACAGAAGAGCCTCCAGGAGACGAGCGACGAGTCCAGCGCAGACACCTGCAGCGTGCAGTGACACACACACACACACACACACACACACACACACACAGAAGAGCCTCCAGGAGACGAGCGACGAGTCCAGCGCAGACACCTGCAGCGTGCAGTGACACACACACACACACACACACACACACACACACACACACACACACACACACACACTCAGTCGCTGGAACATACACACACACACACACACTCAGTCGCTGGAACACACACACAAACACACACACACACACACACACACACACTCAGGCCGCGGTGCAATGAAGAACTCCAGATGAACTCATGAGCTTGATCAGGCTCAGATCTGTTATTTCTGTAATTGAGATACTATAATATATATATTTATAAATATATATATTTTTAATAGTGAATAAAGACTGGATTTCTGGATGAAGTAAGGGGAGCGAGTGCAGCAAACACACTCTCAGCTTCCAGCAGCCAATCAGATGAAGCTCAGTCATGACCAATCACATGATCAAGACTTACAGTCCTCAGAGACAGTGTCTCTCTCTCTCTCTCTCTCTCTCTCTCTCTCTCTCTCTCTCTCTCTCTCTCTCTCTCTCTCTATATATATATATATAATCAGTCATGGCCGGCAGTCTGTAGAGTGGAAGCTTGTTTCTGCCATGGGATAAAAATTGGAAAAAAGATAATTGTGACTTTTTAATCTCGCAGCGCTGGCATTATTCTAGGAATTCTAGAATCAGAATTCTGGAAAAAAAAAATCGGAATTGTTTTAGAGGGAAAAAAGTCCGGAAAAATGGTTAGAATTATAAGATTTAAACTCAGAATTCCCAAAAAAAATATCAAATTGCGAGATTTAAACTCAGAATTCCTGAAAAAAATTAGGAATTCTGAAATATAAACTCAGAATTGCAAAATAGAAAAAAATCTTAATTAGCTTTGTATATTTTTCTTCCATGGTGGGAATAATCTTCCCTAAAGCAGTAATAACCAGGAAACGTGTAATCGCATCATCAGTGTGTGTGTGATAGATCTAGTGTGTGACTGTGTGGATACACACTCCTGCTATATGTGTGTGTTGTGTTCTTCTTTTCACTCTCGATCGCGGTGTTCAGGACTCTGTGTGTGTGTGTGTGTGTGTGAGCTGAAGATCCAGATCCAGAACCACACCAGTGTGTGCATTAGTTCTGCTGATGTTCTGCCACTGTAAATCGAGGACGTATGAAAGCACATTTCCTCCACATGACAAACATGCTGTGTCATAAGTCATAATTATAAGTCTCAATAATTACTGAAAAACTCAAAGACATACTAAGTCGAAATTGACAGAAGATATTCCAAGTCATTTTTATCTCTATCACTTAGTATGTCATAATTTTCAACTATTTATCTCATAATTATGACTTGGCATGTCAATTACATTTTTGTCATAATATTGACTCATCTCATTTAGTCAATTATAACTATCTTAGAATTATGACTTTGTATGTCATGAATTAATAATTTATATCTTTTTATCTCATATTTATGGCTTTGTGTGTCATTTTCAACTTGTCATTATTTTGACTATCAATTTCAAAATAACAATATAATTTCATCTTTTTATGTCACGATTGACTTTATCTCAGTTTTTTAACTTTTTCCCGCAGCGTGATTCCCCTTATGTGGCAGAAACGGGCTTTCATATGAAGGGTTCTGATTGGCTGTCACTGTTGTGATCATTCCTCTGCTATTCTTAGAGTTAGAAACCAATACTAAAAGTTCAGTTATTGATGAGCACACACACACACACACACACACACACACACCTGTGAGATCCATCACTGATCATGTTCCTGATGCTCTGAACACGACGCGTGTGAACCGGATCAACTCTGGATGTTCCAATCCTGATCGTGTTTGGTGGTTTTAGAGGTTATTTACTTGTAGTTTGTTTTTGTATTTTTCTAAATCGTGTTGCTCTCCTGTATGTTGTGTGTGTGAACTCTCGAGTGTACAAACGTGACTTTAATACTGGGGAAATTTGAACACTAATTAAAAGTTGTGGTGCTTTTTGAATTCCAGTTTTGTTTTTCTGAGTATAGCAGATGTTTGTCTATCTTTTTTATTTTGCAACCACTCTGCTTTCCTTTACCTTACAGGTGAAAATTACATGCCTTTAAAATAGCTCATAAATCTCTCATTATGTTATATTATCACTAAATATAAGATTCAATCTTATTGTTAACTTGTTTTCTTTCAATCAAGAGTCAGAATTGCGAGATTTTTTAATTTAAACTCATATTTTAGATGAAAAAAAGTCAGAATTGCGAGATTTTTGAATTTAAACTCATATTTTAGACGAAAAAAAAGTCAGAATTGCGAGATTTTTGAATTTAAACTCATATTTTAGACGAAAAAAAGTCAGAATTGCAAGATTTTTGAATTTAAATTCATATTTTAAACGAAAAAATTCAGAATTGCAAGATTTTTTAATTTAAACTCATATTTTAGATGAAAAAATTCAGAATTGCGAGATTTTTGAATTTAAACTCATATTTTAGACGAAAAAAAAGTCAGAATTGCAAGATTTTTGAATTTAAATTCATATTTTAAATGAAAAAATTCAGAATTGCGAGATTTTTTAATTTAAACTCACATTTTAGACGAAAAAGTCAGAAATGCGAGATTTTTGTATTTAAACATTTTAGACGAAAAAAAGTCAGAATTGCGAGATTTCTGAATTGAAACCCGGAAATAAAAAATCTGAATTGTGAAATGTAAACTCAGAATCGAGTTAATTCGCTTTTTATATGTTAATTCCAGGTTGGAAATAAGCTTCCTTAAGTGTTTCTACAGTGGCGTGAGCATTTGGAAAGTCAGTCAGTTTTAGTTTAATGAACTAGTTTCTGGGTAAAGCAGAATCCTCCGGCTGGCAGTAACATACATGACATCTGGAAAATCAGATTTGAATCAGATTTTATTCAAGTCTTCAACAACAGAGAAAGCTTTAAGACATGAGCAATGGAGCAAACCCGAGGTAACGTGCTGAGTGATTATATCGGGTCTCGTCTCCATCGACGGATCACACGCAGCTCTGCTTTAATCTGAAGTGTGTTCTTGATTCAGTTTGACTCCAGTTTCGGCTGATTCTGGACCGTCTTCATTTCTTGTCAGATTTGGTCTCCAGCGGCTGCCCGATGTCTTTCCCTCGCAGCTTCAGTCCTGATCAACAACATATTCAGTAAGTTCTACACGCTTTATCACTCTAGAGTTTGACAGCAGCTTTACAGTGATGACAGGAGATTACAGTAACAGAGAGTGTTTAGGCTTTACAGCAGATCTAGAATAAAGTTATTGTCCAGATAAAGTTAGCTTTGATTGATTCACTTCCGTTGTAAAGATCATTAGTTATTAGCGTAGCGGCCGCTAACACACACACCGCTCACAGAAAACCCTGAACGCTCCGGCTCTCGAGAAACCTGTGAGAATGCAGACGGTGCAGATGTGTGTTACGCGTTTAACCTATAGGTGTGTGTGTTTGAATATATATGTGCATAATACACACACACACACACAGGCTCAATACACTCAGTGGTCTTACTTTCTATTTCATAATTATGACTTGCTTATATTTTTATGTCATAATTTATACTTTTTATCTCATAATTATGACTTGGTGTGTCATAAAAAGATTGTCAAAACTTTGATTGTTTATCTTTATTTTGACTGTCAGTTTCAACTATGTCATATAATTATGACTTACCATTTTTGTCATAATTTCCACTTTTTCTTATAATTATGACTTGGTATTTCATCATTTTATCATTTTTGATTTGGTTTATAATTATTTTGATTGTCAATTTCAACTTTATCATATAATTATGACTTAGTATGTCATGAATTAAGTAATAATTGATACTTTTTATATCATAATTATGACTTGGTATGTCCTAAAAGTTTTTAATGAAATAATTTTGTGTCATAATTCAGACTTCTCTCATCAACACTGCCAGCGTAACACACTGCTTACCGAGGGCTCTCTCGATCTTGCCCATGACTTGATTATTGGGGATCGCCTTCCCGCACTCGTAGTCGGCGATGACCTGAGGCTTCTCACTGATTTTCTGGAGAACAAAAAACACACAACATGTTTCTGAAGGAGCTTTTCTGATCAACGTGATAAAAAGAGGCAGAATTTTCAACAGACTGCCTTGAATCCCTCAGTCATTAAACCATAGACTGTATATAAATATGTGTGTGACGTCACCCGTACTGTTTCTGAAGCCCAAAGTGGGCGGAGCCGGCCGTCGCCATCTTGGCCGCGCGTCACTCCCGGATAAACGAACATGTGCAGCAAGGTGGATTAGCTGAGGTGACGTGATGCTAACGCTAGCAGACAAACGGCTAGTAGTGACATCAGCGGCAATCCACCTGTCACTCAACTGGCCACGCCCTTAATTATGCAGAACTTTAAAGCTTAATATAATTTAAACGGATGAGTTATAAAAGCATTCACGCCCCTCACAGTCGCCATGAAGAGCAAAATTAGCGCCAGACTGTAAACATTTTTATTTCTGCTGTAAAGTTGGACATTTTAACATGAGGGTTTATGGGATTGAGTCTCTTCTGCAGCCGCTCTCTAGTGGCCAGTGGAGGAACTGCAGTTTCATCACTTCAGTGTTAGAGAGAGAGTGAGACACAGAGAGAGAGAAATAAAAGAGAGAGAGAGCGAGAGAGGAGTGAGAGAGTGAGTGAGCGAGCGAGTGAGGGAGCGAGCGAGCGAGCGGTGAGAGCGAGTGAGGAGTGAGGAGCGAGCGAGCGAGCGGTGAGAGCGAGTGAGGAGTGAGCGAGCGAGCAAGTGAGTGAGGGAGTGAGAGAGTGAGGAGCGAGTGAGGGAGTGAGTAGTGAGCGAGCGAGAGAGGAAGTGAGAGTGAGTGAGGGAGCGCGCGAGTGAGGGAGCGAGTGAGGGAGCGCGCGAGTGAGGGAGCGAGTGAGGGAGCGAGCGAGGAGTGAGAGAGTGAGTTCGTGAGCAAGCGAGTGGTGAGAGAGCGAGAGAGGAGTGAGTGAGTGGTAAGAGCGAAAGAGGAGTGAGAGAGGAGAGAGTGAGTGAGTGAGTGAGTAGTGAGAGAGTGAGCGAGTGGTGAGAGAGCGAGTGAGTGAGGAGTGAACGAGTGAGTGAGCGAGCAAGCAGTGAGAGAGCGATTGAGCGAGCGAGGAGCGAGCAAGAAGTGAGCGAGCGAGTAAGGAGTGAGAGAGTGAGCGAGGAGTAAGAGAGTGAGTAAGTGAGGAGTGAGAGAGTGAGTGAGCGAGGAGTGAGAGAGCTAGTGAGGGACGAGCAGTGAGTGAGTGAGAGAGTGAGCAAGCGAGTGAGCAAGCGGGCGAGCAGTGAGAGAGTGAGTGAGCAAGCGAGTGAGCAAGCGGGCGAGCAGTGAGAGAGTGAGTGAGCGAGGAGTGAGAGAGCGAGGAGTGAGAGAGCGAGTGAGGGAGCGAGCAGTGAGAGAGAGAGGAGTGAGCGAGCGAGTGAGCAAGCGGGCGAGGAGTGAAAGAGTGAGTGAGTGAGGAGTGAGCGAGCGAGGAGTGAGCGAGAGAGAGAGAGAGAGAGACTCAGACGGCTCAGGCTTACAGTGGCGAGATCTTTCTGCGTGAGGCCCTGATCCTGTCGGCCTTTCTGGATCACTTTCCCCACTTCCAGTGGCACTCGCTGGTGGTGCAGCTCCTCCGTCTCGTGGTCCAGTTTAGCCGTGTTCTTCGTCACCAGATGCTGCTTATTCTGCCCCGCCGACCCTGAGGTACAACACTCAAGTCACACGCAAGCTGGGAATACAGCATATATCATCAGTGCATCATTATAGTGCTAATAATCTTGATCAGAATCAGTTCCTCTTGCAGCTTCTCTTCTCTGATGATGTGGGCGGGGCTATAACCTGTCACTCACATGAGATCAGCCAATAGCAAACCACAACCATCCAATCAACTCCACACAGACACAATCAAGCCCCGCCCACATACACAATCAAGCCCCGCCTACAGACACGTAAAGCCCCGCCCACATACATGTCAAGCCCCGCCCACAGACACAATCAAGCCCCGCCCACATACATGTCAAGCCCCGCCCACAGACACAATCAAGCCCCGCCCACATGTGATCTTGTTCCAGAAGCGTTTCTCTAGATATACGACACAATAGAGGAGAAAAAACCAGTGCAACTTCTCTTTCATGAGGAGGTTAAACACTGACACAAGAAAAGACGTCTGACCATGATGATGGTGTTTTTCTATATTATAAGATTAAACATACGCAATATTCTACTGATATAGTGAATATGAACGGTCATGCTGTTCCTCATCTTTACGTCACAAAATATCAATGCCGTTCTGAAAAACACAAATACATAAACATGTTCACTAAAGCCACGCTTATAATCTCTGAATGTGATTGACAGTTTCAGTTTATAGCAGAGGAAGCACTTTTTATTTTATTTTTATGTTTATTTTTTATTATCACTTTGTATTGAATGTATAGTGAAAAGTGCTATAAAAATAAACTTTTCAAGCTGTTGTAAATACCGGAGAACTGGAACTTGTGACTTTTTCTCATTGAGAAACAATCATGAACCGGAAACACACACTTTTACTAATGACCTCGTTAGACAAAAGCTCATTTCTGGAGTAACAACCTCACAATTAAAACACAACTCACTGAAAAATGTTTGACTTTTGAGGGTTAAATGTCAAATAAGTGTCCGAATACAAAATAGATTAAATAAATAAGCATATTAATATAATTAAATGATAAAGATGATTTATGTGATGTTATTACAGTGACAGATGTATTGAGTTTACTGTAGATGATGATGATGGTGTGTGTGATTAAAGTTGTTGTTGTCAAACACACACAGTAAATCTACAGTCCAATATTACAACAAACTGCAGATGCATAAAAGTATTATTATTTCTTTACATTTTTTGGTGGTCTCCACGTCATCTCCACGCCTCTGAGCCGCAGCGACCGCCTTAAACACACACACACACACACACACACACACACGCACGCACACACACACACTTCAGTATCATTCTATTGCAAAAATACTAACAAAAAATTGTACTAACTTTAAATATATTAAACGTTTATTAGCATCAAGCTTTTACCTATTTTCACAATACACCTTTTAACACACTTTAAAATAATTGTACTTTAGTATATTTAAGTTAAATATACTTGAGTTGAACATTGTTTTTTACAAGTATATTTATTTGCACTTTATTAAAAATATATTTTAGTTATATTGTTAACTGTGCTGGAAATTATCATTGTAACAATGCATTAAAAGTATACTTTCAAAATACATTATATTTTCTAATAGTATTTTGTACAACGTATAGCTGGGTAATATTTGTTTATTGATGTGCATTTGTTATTGAAGACAAAGTGTGCAATTTGTAGTATTTGTAATAGCCAAAGGTATTACTGAGCATATACTTTTTACACATAATACACTTATGAATGCAATGAATTTGTAATGTACTTCAGTACTTGTAACACAAATAAAGTACACTTTAATATCACTAATCAAGCATGTAATTAGTCCCTACACGGGCATTTACTAAGTATACTTGAAGTTGTTTTAATTTATCACACACAACTAGAACCAAATACACTTAACGTTATGCTTTACTACAATTTAATTACAACTAAAATATACTTGGTACAAAATTAGTTGTTTCAAAACAGCACAATAAGTTAACTAATCATTAACACAATATGAAGTATACTGATAATTAGTATGACTGCAAGTATACTTATTATGTGTTTTTCACCAGCCTTGCTGTCAATTTGCAAAGCACTTTCCATAATACATTTTGTTTCACAGTTTTTTAAATTTCAGACACATTTTCCAAACAAAACAAACATGAAAATTAAATATGTGACTGTCTATAGATTTGTTATGGATCGAGAAAATATTCTATTTCCGGTTACAAGGTTCATTAACATGATCTAAGAATGAACTTTTACAGCATTTATTAATCTTAGTTAATATTCAACATTTACTAATACGTTAATAAAGTCAAAGGTTGTATTTGTTAGCATTAGTTAATGCACTGTGAACTAACATGAACAAACAACAGCTGCTTTTTTATTAACATAAACAAAGATAAAGACTGTAACAAATGTATTACATTGTTAGTTAATACGTTAACTAATAAACCTTATTGTAAACGGAAATAGAATATTCTCTCGATCCATAACAACTCTAGAATTGTTACCCATATTTCATTAGTCATTTTATTGCCATGCGTCGCATTTGCTTTCAATGCAAATTCAGTTTATTTGCAAAGCACTTTTCTATATTACATATATCGTTTTTCAAATTTCTGACATAGTTTCTGTTTGTCCAAACAACACGAACATGATAATGAAACATGTGACTGTCTGTGTTTAGAGTTGTTATGGATCGAGAGAATATTCTAGATTCCAGCGCGCGCCACGTGTTGACCAGCCGAACCGAACCCGAACGGTGATCCGGATCACCAGAACACACTCACCTGTCTGGATTTGGACTGAGAGGCAGAGGGGTTCTTCTTCCTCAACACGGTCACTGTGTCCCAGTCGCTCTCGGCCATGCTGTCTGTGTGTGTGTGTGTGTGTGTGTGTGTGTGTGTGAGATTAGAACCAGATCCGCTGACTGGAGCAGAGATTCACGGAACGCCAACAGCGACACCCGCAGTTCCAGCCGTCAAGCGTCAAAACAAAAATCTTATTTTTGTGTGGAATATTGCAGTATTTATTAAATGATGTGTTTTTAATATACTTTAAGTAACACAACCCATGTGTAAATTCATAAGTCGACAGCATTGCTGAGTATTTTCTGCTTAAAACTGCAGTGAACCAAAGACAAAAACGGTTTGAAATCGCTGGTGTTTCTGACGTCACAAACTACCTTGTAACCAATCAGATCAACGTGTGATCGTCAACCAGTGGATCTCTGAGTGAGTGAGTGAAGGCGGGGCTCATTTGCATATTCATAGAACCGCACATACTAAATGAGGGAAAGGTTTCGAGTTACATTTTTAAGCAAGAAAAAACAAATTCCAAGTAAAAAAACAATTAAATATGGCATTTTGGTGATCAAAGATGAGGGGGACTTTAAAGCAACACCAAGTAGCTTTTCCTCTTCGGTCGCCCTACTGGTTGGAAACGAAATTGTCCATTGCCGCTGTCGTAAATAATTTAGCCTAGCGTCGCACACACGCTCGCTGTTTATCCAGCGCCGGCTTTAGAATGAACGATGTCCACAGACAAGCTAGAGTATGTTACATGACTTCATAAAAGGATGATGTATTGCGACATCAGAAACGAAGAAAAACGAAATAATGACTATTGTAGCGCTTGACGTACAGCAGTCGAATTTTGTATTTCTTTTTGTGGTCGGGTTCCTACCCGAAACGATAATAAAAACAATAAACAAACATTTGGTCAAACATTAGAAAATTCGTAAAGTCCACATGAAACAAAAGTTGCGTGAAACGCCTCTGGAACAAGATGAACAAATGTGGGCGGGCCTTGATTCTGTCCGTGGGGAATTGATTGGACGGTTGGACGGTTGTGGTTTGCTATTGGCTGATCTCATGTGAGTGACAGTTAGCCCCGCCCTTTTCATCAGAGAAGAGAAGCTGGAAAAGGAACTTATTCTGATCTGATTCAATATTATTAACACGATAATGATGTGCACAGATAAACAATTTAGAATAAACCCCTACAATATTCCATTTAAAAAAAAAATTGTATTTGATTCCTGCAGGCGTCGCTGCGGCTCGGCGGTGACGTCATATCCGCTCTGGGCGGCAGCAGCAGCAGCAGCTTCACTCTCAGGCCGGGAAAACCCGATAACAAGCGAACAGAGAAAAACACTGAGAAATCTCCATCCATCCTGTCGAGTTTCTCTCTCCGGTGGAAATATATCGATATATGTGATCTGAAGTGACAATCATACGTTTAATCGGTGAGTTATTCGCGCGCTCCGTGCGGTTATTCGTGTGTTTCGGGTCGGTTTGTCGCAGGATGTCTGAGTGTTTGTGTCGCTTTGTTCTGAGGAGCAGCCATTTTTAATCGCCTCACACATCAACAAGTCCACTCAAAACACTCATTAACGCATTGATTAGTCTATACACTCGTCTATTTTAATTAAACACCCGCGCTACTTGAGATTTTGTCTATGTTTGAAGCCCGTTTCTCGGTTCTGCTGAAGTTTACACATCCGAAGCGGCTCGCGGCTAATCTCCGTTAGCATTGCTAAAGCTCTCAGAGAATTTGTCAAAATCTCGCAGATTATATAAAATATCGTTATTGATCAGCGCTCACACGTATATGCACAGACTCTAGTGTGTGATCGTGTTGGTCAGATGTGTGTGAAATGAGCGGTTTGTTCAGTAATCGGGCTGGAGAGCTTCTGTTTACATCTCATGCTAACTGACCGAAGATTCACTGTTAGTGATTATAACGAGTCTCTTGTTTCACTAACAGCAGATTGTAGTTTAAAGAGTGGATTTGACAGATGTGTCGGTTTATTGTAGCCTGGCACCAATCTCATATTTCGCTAATAAATCACGTTGATTCCACGATCGTCTTGTTTGATGTGCGTTTGTTTTCTCTGTATTTGTGTTTCTCAGGTTGAGTCTGAGTTTAGATCTGATGATGATGATGATGATGAAGGACGTCTATCAGAGTGGAATATAACGCTTTGTGTGTTACACTTGATTTTTTTTAAAGGTTACACTTTATTTTAAGGTGTCTTTGTTCAAGTACTGAGTGATATTAATTAATGGACATGTATTTACTGTATAATTAGGGTTAGGGCTTTGTTTAGGGTTACTGTGTGTATAATTGACTGTTATTACCTGAGTAACAAACACTGTAAAATAAAGTGGCCCCACTTTATATTAGGTGTCTAACTAGTATGTACTTGCATCAAAACATAATTATGTACAGTATTTATTGTGTTGATGTCTTTGTGAAACACTTGTGCTGCTATTTATGTGGGATACAGTGATGTGATTTATATATATATATATATATATATATAAACAAACAATCAATAAGTGCATTGTATCAAATGAGGAGTTAAAATGTTATTACAAAAGATACTTAATATAAGGTGGGACCGATAAATTGTTACCGTAGTTTTTTTTTTTTTTGTCTTCATATCTTCACAATACAACATAATTGAAAGACCTCTTTACTCTGACTTTATTTCAACAGTCTGTGCATCTCTTTTCTCTAATAAACATGTAGATTTAGTCTCCGGGCTGTTTTAGTGTAAATTGAAGATTTGCACAAAGTTAAAGCTGAAGATTATTTACTCGTTTTTAAAGCTGCAGATGTTCACGCTGCTCTTTTCCTCAGTTAAAGCAGACGGTGTGTTTTATTTACACATTTATCCACAGAAACACCATTAATAACAGCACAAGCTTCTAGATGTGTGGGAATTATTCCTTTAAAGCGTCAGTTCCTCTGGAAATGATCTCTACAAACTCTTGACTTGAGTTTGACCCTCCATTGGCCAAAAAAAGTGTCAATCTTCTGAAGTAACATGACTATATGATAAACAGATTTTATGTAAACTTTTAGTCATGTAAAAACTTTGAGCGCACATGCATCAAATAACCCGTAACGACTGCATGTTTGAGCTTCTGCTTACCATATTTAATTAGTCTTTTTACAGTTTTTAAATCATGAAAAAATGCTTTTCTTACTTAGTATTTCTCTTGTTTCCAGTCCAAATATCTTTAAATTCTTAAATAAAAGATGCATTTACCAAAGTAATAAAATGCCATATGATATTATGTCTCGTTTTCTGGGGAAATAAATCAAAATTAAGTGAGTTTTTGCTTAAAACAAGCAAAATTATCTGCCAATGGGGTAAAAAAATTAATTCAAACAGAAACAAGATTATTTTTCTGACCCCATTGACAGATAATTTTGCTTCAACTCAATTTTTAATTATTTCCCCCGAAAACAAGACATATCTTATGGCATTTTACTCCTCTAGTAAATGCATCTTGATTTAAGAATATTTAGATATTTGGACTGGAAACAAGACAAAAATACTGAGTAAGAAAAGCATTTTTTGCAGTGCATGCTGCTTTGATCCATGAGAACGACCGCATGTTTGAGCTTCTGCTTACCATATTTAATTTGTGTCTTTCTACAGTTTTTGAATCATGAAATTGTTAAATCTGTGTTGTGTAACACTTCTGTTTTCTTGAACATGATGTTGCTTTGACCTCACGCCGACATCTCCAGTCCAGCACTCTCTCAATGACCCCGTTTTGTTTTTGTCCACTGCGAGGTTTCTGCGTGACCCAGCTAATTATTCTGTCTGAGATTGTGTTTTACTGTTGAGCAGCTTTGAGATTTGTCCAGATCCTCTGTGGCGTTGAGACCGTTATACAGCACGGTTTAGAGTTGTAGAGATATTGATTCTTCTTCTGTCTTTCCACAGAAACAGACGTACTGAGGAAGAGGTGCAAAGAAAAATTCCCATACTCGATGACATTACATCGCAATGTCCGATCGTTTGGGGCAAATAACCAAGTCCAAGGATGGGAAAAGCAAGTATTCATCACTCAGCCTATTTGACAAGTACAAAGGGAAGTCAATAGAAACTCAGAAAACCACAGGTGAGACTCAAGAACTCAGACATTACATCCATATGAAGTTCTGTCCGGGAGTAGTTGATGCTCTTATCAGGGTTCGTACCAGGGGCTTAAAATGCTGGAATTTGACTCTTTGAAATTTCCTGGAAGAAGTACTTGAAAAGTGCTTGAATTATTGAAAGATCAGTCCTTCCAGTAAAAAGAGTTTTTTTGTGATTGTTAAGGGCAAAAATCCTTGGTTATGCGGCACGTTTTCTTTAAAAAATGCAATGAAATATGTGGATCTTTATGCAATGAAATTGCGAGAACTTGCAAAAACTGAAAAAGAAAAGAGTGATTCCCCTGTTCTCTCTAGGCTACTACTTTACTGTAAAGAGTCATTTCTTATTACTTCCTATGATAAGCAAGCACACTACATCACAGAAAGTGCTGGAATATTTCAGTTCGTCTTGTTTTATTTCTTAATAAACACATCAAACTTACAAAACATTGAGGCAAGTTCTGGAGCTTTACAAGAGGAATATGCTACAACTTCTTGAAAAATGAAGAAATAAAATATAAAAACGTCGCATAATTACGTCGCTTCATAACGTTCCCAAAGCAACAGGGAGAACGGCGGCTCTTGTGTGAAGCAAACGCAACATTTCTCAACTTTCTGCTGCGATATATGTGACTTTTTCACAGCGAAAATGCAGGGATTATGAAATCATGCAAGACCCGCATATTTTGCGTGGAAATCTGCAATATATGCGGCGAAAGTGCGGCGTATTATAAAAAAAACCCTCTCATAAATATGCGGACTTTGGCTGATTATGCATTGAATTATGCGATCGCATCACGTTTTTCTGGAGGGACTGAAAGACAATGTATGGGAATTTTATTTTTTAATTTTATTGATAAAACAATCTTTTCATACAGAATTAAAGCTGCAGCCCGTCTGATATAGATATAGAGGTATTTCGCATGGCTATGAGTGCGATATCGCTCATAGAATCCAAGTAAATGATACAGCTTTTATTCCTCAGGTCAATCATATATTCATGGGAGTAAAAAATATGAAAAGTGATATATATTTTTTAATGGTTAAAGTTGCCACAGTCATTGCATCTGCTGCACTTTATTTGTACCATTTTGTTTTATTAGCTTATTTTTATTTATTTACCTTTTTAGAATTTGCAAGATAATGTAGAAAGATATTGTTTGATAAGTGAGATGTCTGATTGAAATCCTTGTAAAAAAAAACTAAAGTAGTGCTTAAAGTCCTGGAATATGATTTTACAGTATCTGCACGAACCCTGTCTTATTCACGCGTTCATTAATCACAAATATTCCAAATAGATGTCGTCCCCATGCAGACATCATGCGTTCAAGCTCATTAAAATGTTCACTGATATCATAAGGCCATACCTTAAATGTCAAATCTCTTTTCATTTATCGCGTCTGTCCCGTGATGTACGTGATGTTCCCTGTGTGTCTGTTGACCGCCTCTCTCCTGTCTCCTGCAGTTGTTGCACGACATGGCTTACAGAGTCTTGGTAAAGTGGCCGCTGCCCGGCGCATGCCTCCTCCCGCTCACCTGCCGAGTCTGAAGTCCGAGAGTAAAGGAAACGACCCCAACGTGTTTATCGTGCCCAAAGACGGTACAGGATGGGCAAACAAGCAGGATCAACCCGATCCAAAGAGGTCAGGCCCGAATGCTCAGTCAAACATTTCTAGTGTGAGGACAGATGGTGTGTTTGTGGCGTTGTACAGCAGGCGTGACTGTAGTGATTGTCATGCAGAGCGGCTTGTGTTAAAGTCCCATAATTTGGTGCGTTCATTAAGTCATCTCGTACAGATCGTATTTACTAGTTGAGCGCACATGAATTCCACCACAATGTCGTAAATACGAATCCGAAGCTCGGGATTTTCTCTAAGCCCCGATCTTTACGAGTTCACTGAGAAACATGGCGGAATAACACAATACTTACAGGTGTTAAGCTGTGATATTGCTAGACTTTTCTATTTATAGCGCATTAAGCTAATTGCCTGTACAGAATACGCTGGCATTATAATATAACAATGTAATATGTATCGATAAATGTTACAGTAGCTTCATGAATCAATTGATGCACATTTCTTTGTTCTTCCTTTTCTAGAACTAGAGTTTAAGAAACTTGCTCTATTTGAGTGTAATTAATTAAGAGAAAGTACACCGCCATCTTACTCCGACGAAAGTGACTTGAACGCACATGCCGTCATAAACACGTCTTCCCACCTCGGAAGTACGAACTTCCCAGGAAGACTTGAACGCACCAATTGACCTATGGCTAAGCCACGCCCCCAAACGCGATGAGCCAATCAGTGCGCATAGCTCACCCAATACACTCGGACATTCTCTGCTTCCACTTCCATTGAAATGCATTGCAGTTAGTCAGTTTTCATTCGTTTTTATATGTTTTTTCTTGTAATTTTAAGTTTAAAATGGTCAAACGGTGTGCATGGGGTACATGCAACTCCGACACAGGTATCCCGAGAGGCTGGGCGGCGATATGTTTTTTTTTTTTTACCCTTTTCCAAACATCTCAACCGAGATAAGTGTCTGGTCTGGATTAAGTTATGCGGTAACGCTAGACCACAACACCTACTAAACGTGGATAAATTAAACAAGAATTAAACAAGGATGTCTACATCTGTTCTAAGTTAACAACGTATTTGAATGTTATCTTAAACATCTCTAACGTAACGTTAGCTTAAAACGTTAGCTTCTAGTACATCATATCACATAGCTTCGTTAACGTATCTGTAAATAAATAACCGATATAACGAATGTTAGCAATGTTGTGCTGAATGATTCATGTAAATACTGCAGTGAATGAACAATGCTGATCCTCTATCTAGTTGTCTGAGATGGTGATGGCAACGAGATGCGGTTTATCACGTTTACACTGTGACCTGTACATTTTTGCCTGGAGCTGAAGGTTTTCATCGACCTTCTCAACAATAAAATTATTAATATAACCCTCCAATGCATATTTAATGCCCCCTTGGTGACTTCGAGATGATATATAATCTTTCTGTCTCCAAAAATCATCAATTGCCTCCTGTGAAATGTCTCCTACTGTGACAGCTGCCGTAGCGCCTGTGACCGAATGTTGATTGTTTGTCCGAGTGAGTGGAGGGGGCGTGGCTTAGCCATAGGTCAATTGTATCCCTTAAAACTCATCTTTAATCAACAAAATAACATTTAAATATTTTTTCCTTAAAAATGCCTTAAAATAGCTTGAATGTAACTCGACACCCTTCCCTCATTTAGTATGCGTGGTTCTATGAATATGCAAATGAGCCCCGCCTCCACTCACTCACTCACTCACTCAGAGATCCACTGGTTGACGATCACACGTTGATCTGATTGGTTACAAGGTAGTTTGTGACGTCAGAAACACCAGCGATTTCAGTGTTTTTGAGACTGTCTTTGGTTCACTGCAGTTTTAAGCAGAAAATACTCAGCAATACTGTCGACTTATGAATTTACACATGATTTGTGTTATTAAAGCATATTAAAAACACCACATATAAACAACATTAAAAGCTGGATTTACACCACAGGGAGACTTTATAAAAGGCATGCGTGTAAAGAGAAAGGGAGGTGCTCATTACACAGTGTCAGTCCTGTGTTTTTCAGGGAAGTGTTTTTTCGAAAAAGATGAACTACACGAGTTGTGTAAATCCAAAAATAAACTGGTTGAGGGTGTGGTTCTGGTTACTGTATGATGAAATTACATAATATATTTATTAGGGCCGGGACTTTAACACGTTAATTAAGATTAATTAATTACAGACTTTAATGCGTTAATTAACGTTCTGGTTCCTGTATGATGAAATCGCATACCGTAATTCCTCAAATAAAGACCGGGGCCTTTATTTACCTGAACTGCAGATGGTAGCCGGCTTTTATTTGAAGCAGGCTTTTATTAGAGGCAGTCCTTTATTTCTAATTCGCGGTCCCCGCCCGCCCGTCAGCCAAGTTTCCATAGTGACGCGTCATGCTTGGCACTGTTCACCACAGCCAAAATAGCGCTGTATGACAGATGTAGCGCTTTTATTTCTAAATATTAACAAACTTGCTTACCATGTCATCAACTATCTTCTATTCTGACTCTCAATTCAGTGTAAGTGAGTTTGTTTTGTCGTTTAAAACCCTTTATAATTGATCCTGATCTGTAACGTGAGATCGGCACCGAAGTTCAGAGATTCCTGTCTGTTGGATTTGTACGTTACACAGCGCGTGAATTCTTCAGTTTCTCCCGAAATGCATGAAAGTAAGTGGCCGGTGAACTGGGAGAAGAATAGAGTAAACTTTATACTTACACTGTGTATCTGATATGAATAAAACACGTCGCCAAATATATTTGAATGGATTATTGCTGCTTCCATAGACACCATTGTGTATTTTACAAACTATAAATGTATTTTTTTGCTATAAATCTTATCTATTTACATGTCTGAAACCTAAAATAAACGTGGTTAAAAACACTGAATAGTAGTTGTGATATATGACAAGCACAGCACGCGTCCGTCTTTGAGTGTACACTAATTTTTCCCCGGCCTTAATTTGAGACCGGCCTTTATTTGTCCGCGTTGACCACGTACCCGGCCACTATCAGAGGCCCGGCGTTTATTTACGTGACAATATCTGTTTCTTAGAACGTGATATGGCTTAGTGTGATCATGAAATCACAACGGTTGTGTAATAACCACGATCAGATGATTAATAATCAATAATTGAGTGACGAGGTTGTTAAATCGATAGCATTTGCTTCTTTTGAAGCTGTCAGCCCACATCATTTCAACTTTGTTTTTAAATAATTGTTTAACAGTGGAATTCCTGGTGGAAAAACTCCATTACCCATAATGCTGTTCAGAAAATTCAAAAGCTAAACCCTTTTTAGCTCCGCCCACTGCCATGAATCACCGCGAATTACGTAATCAAGTCAATCTCCGTACACTCTCAAAATACTTAAATATTTGAATATATGCATATTGTACAATAAACCTACATTTTTTGTTTATATATACATTTATAAATTTATGCAACATTTTAAAACGAGTGGTTTTATTTCTCAATCGGTTTTAATTCTATTATGCTGTTTGCAATTATTGATTGTAGTTCTTTCCCTCACTGAAGCTGGCAAGTCACCATCAGTCTTCAGAAATCATTCTGTTATAATTTAAAAAAAAAGCAATGTTGTAAACAGCTGTGCTGCTTATTTTTTTTAACCTGTGATAGTTTTTTAGAATTCTTTGAATGCACTTTTTTTATTTATATAAGCACTATATAAGCAATATTTTATATATATTTTTTTTATATAAAAAAAACAAGTTTGGTCTTATGTTTTTTTTTTTTTTGAAAGGAAGTGTTAAGTGATATGAATGACTTTAAGTCTTTATGTTCTTAGGAAAGATTTCTATTTTGAATAAATGCTGTTCTTTTTAACTTTTTATTCATCAGTGAATCATTAGTTCAGGCTGCCTCACAGCACCTTGATGGGGCATTAGCACATTGGGGGAGTGTCTTTAGTCTTCCCAGGTGTAAATCACATTAATATTCATGGGCATTAACACTCCCACGCATACAGCACTGCTGACCCAAAAACTGATGTAAGAAATTCAAATCGTTATATTGATGTTTCTGAAAGAGTGGTCAGAATGATTTTCACTTCATTTTGAAGTAAAAATTCTAGCCTACAAGAATAGTAACTCAAAAGTATTGTGGACAACTATTCAGTATGTGTTTAATGGCCTTATTGCGTTGACATTTTTTTTCCCAAAACGTACTAACCACGCATATTATTTTTTTTCTATAAAATGCAAACATGTACATAAATTTTGCTCACATATTATTGTAGCAGAGTTTGTGCTGAATACAGCAAATTTATATGTTGGCAAATGGTATGTTTTAAGTAGCTGAAATAAGCACAAATGTCAGGGCATGTCCAAACACCTCAAGAGCCCCAAAACAGCTCAGACCCCTAAGGTTTAAATGCAAATGAGCTGCTGCTCCCGGGGCAGAGGGCGGAGCTTCAAGAGCAAGTGTGTGTGTTAGCAGCTCCAGTTACCTCAACATGGACTCACCCCCTTTGTCGTGTGTTCCCGGGGGCGGGGTTTATGTAAATTTTAGGGTTAGTGATGTCACTAACCCGTGAAGAAGCTCATTGTAGTTCCTACCAGTCGTTTGCTGTAGTCCTTAAAGGTTATATCAGCGATTTCAGGCCCAAAAATAAATGATCACAAAGATTAGATGAATGTGATCATTTATTTTTGGGCCTGAAATCGCTGATACAACCTTTAAATGATTTCTGTAAAAGCAAATATCTTCCTTTCCTCTCAACTTTGAGCTTCGCAACTTTGCAGATGTTTATGCTCAAACAGCAACATTACACACTAACTAAAGTTAGAAAAGTTAAATCATAATCAACCACCCCTCTAAAATCACTTTGTTCTCAAAATATCCAGCTCTATTTTTGTATGTGAACGTCTGTCTGCTGATTGGCTGACGGTTTCATCTCTCGTTTTCCTCCTCCAGTTCCGTTGCATCTTCAGCACAGCTGCCGGAGTCGCAGCCACCGCTGGCTTTACAGAAATCTGTCTCCAATCTTCAGAAGCCCACGCCGATCACCAGCCAGGAGGTACAAACACCCCGTCCGCATCTCTACACCGTCCGCATCTCTACTACACTATTTCTACGTCACTACGCTATTTCTACGTCACTACGCTATTTCTACGTCATTAAGCTAATTCTACGTCATTACACTATTTCTACATCATTGCGCTATTTCTACATTACGCCATTTCTACATCATTACGCTATTTCTACATCATTAAGCTAATTCTACGTCATTACACTATTTCTACATCATTGCGCTATTTCTACATTACGCCATTTCTACATCATTACGCTATTTCTACATCATTAAGCTAATTCTACGTCATTACACTATTTCTACATCATTACGCCATTTCTACATCATTACGCTATTTCTACATCATTAAGCTAATTCTACGTCATTACGCTATTTCTACGTCATTACACTATTTCTACATCATTACGCTATTTCTACATCATTACGCTATTTCTACATCATTACGTTATTTCTACGCCATTACGCTATTTCTACGTCATTACGCTATTTCTACATCATTACGCTATTTCTACGTCATTACGCTATTTCTACATCATTACGCTATTTCTACGCCATTACGCTATTTCTACGTCATTACGCTATTTCTACATCATTACGTTATTTCTACATCATTACGCTATTTCCATGACATTACGCTATTTCTACATCATTACGCTATTTCTACATTACGCTATTTCTACATCATTACGCTATTTCCACGACATTATGCTATTTCCACGACATTATGCTATTTCTACGTCATTACGCTATTTCTACATGTGCAGTCGTTTCAGTTTTCAATCTGATCAAGTGTTTACATTTTCTCTCGATCGGATCAGAAAAGGAATAAACCACTCCTTTCAATCCGATCAAAATCTCATTCGTATCGAGCGTAATCGGATCGCTTAAGGCGTTTACATGAAGGCTTTTCAGTGCGATTGAGCCGTCAAATTGACTTCTAACGGATTATTTGGTAAACGTAGCCATTGAGAGATTTGAGTTTTACCCATGATGACGAGTGTGTTTTGATCTGTTCCTAGAGCACAAGTACAGGTGGACCAAAGCAATGGGCACATGTCAATGGAAAGGCAGTAGATCAAGATGGTAAAAATCTGTTTATTCCTATCTCTATTTTTTTTTGAGTGATCAGATGTGGTTGGTTGCGGTGTTTCACGTTTGTCTGTGGTGTTCAGGTTTAAAGGTCTCAAGCCGACTGCAGCCCTTCTCTCACGAGGAATTTCCGACGCTGAAAGCAGCAGGAGAACAGGACAAGGTTGGCAAGGAAAGAAGCGTCTTCGATCCGTCGTATGGGCCCGGACCAAGCCTCCGCCCACAGAGTGAGTCCTCTGCATTTACACAGGGCTCTCAAGTTTTGAAGACAGGCAAGAGTGACACCCCAACGTGTCTAAACATGGGGTGTATTCATTGTAGCCAATCACAGACATTTCCAATGAGCTTGTGAACACAACGGCCAATCAGAGGCGTTTATGATTCCACTCATCGCTCAAAGCCTCACATTTTTACTATTTTAGTATCGACTTGGTACCAAAGTCGATACTTTTGACAACACTAGTGCCAGTGCATCACTAGTCAATCTCTGTTACTAGGTTTTTTTTTTCTCTCTCTCTCTCTCTCTCTCTCTCTCTCTCTCTCTCTCTCTCTCTCTCTCTCTCTCTCTCTCTCTCTCTCTCTCTCTCTCTCTCTCTCGATTATGTTTTATTACATTAGTGTAAAGTGCTGGTGTTCTGTGTGTTTGTCAGACGTGTCGAGCTGGAGGGAGGGTGGTGGGAGGAACCTTCAGCCTCCAGCTCTGTGTTCTGCTTCTCCTGCCTGCGACCCGGACACCAGGAGCATCGGCTCATCTGAGGCCATCACTCCTCTTCCTCCTCCTCTTCCTCTTCCTTCATCATCGCCGCCCTCCTCCACTGCTGCTGCCCCGTCTCCTGATGTGAAGGAGCCGTCGCTGAGACCCGTTCAGCCCGCTCAGAGCCGCAGAGCCGCCCCATCAGCCCTCCAGTACCAGCACCACACCACCACCACATACCACGACATGCTGCCTGCCTTCGTGAGTCTGCACACCTGATCATAGAGACATTCACACGCTTTAAAGGTGCAGTGTGTAATATTTAGCTGCATCTAGTGGTGAGGTTGTGAATTGCACCCACAGAAGTTACGGTGGCCGACAGTGATGTCGTCGTCTGAGACCGCAGAGAGTAGCCAGTTAATCAATGAGGTTTCTTTACAAAGATAAATTAAGAAATTAGGCCATTGTTTAACAATAGGAAATTGTTTTATTCGCTGACTTTAACAGCTTCTTTACACGAAGAACAACATAGTGATGAAACGCATTTGTTCGTTCAGGCCACCGTAGAAACATGATGTAAGCGGATAGAAATGGCTCATTCTAAGATAATAAAAACATAACGGTTAATTATGTACGGTCTTTATACACCATTTTTGTATATGATGTTGCCTTTGTCAACAGATCCTCCTAAATTTTACACAATGCACCTTTAATTTCAGCTGATGTTATTTGAGCAGGTCCTTAAAAGCCTTGAGTTTGCTTTTAAAAACCATGCAGATACCCTTCTCCAGTATACAGTATTAAGTCGATTAAATAAACCGATTGAATAATCGGCATCGGCCATTTAAAGCTATTATTTTCGCCGATTATTGCTCTACACGTGTCGGTCAAAAATGACTTTTTAAAAAATTTTTTTTTATTAAATTAATGTAATGTATTTTAGTTCGATGTTTTTTTTTTATTTAATATTTATTATTTTAAGGGGATTTTATGGTACTAAATAGGGATGCACGATATATCGACCACATATCGTTATCGGCCGATAAATGGTCTTTTTTGATGTTATCGTTATCGATCCGATAAGAAAATTAGGCCGATATATCAAAGCCGATAAATATAGATTATTTAGGCTACTTCAGTTGAGAGATGCGCGGTTCGCCATGATGATTCTGAATGATTGGATTCACTTCGAAAAGGAAGATACAGTTCAGTGCAACATGTGCAGCACAAATCTGCCACATAAGCTTCATAACATTATAATAAGAGCACGACTGCAAACGAATGTAGATGTAGTGAATTCTTGTTCGCCAGTGTTTCAGCGCGTCGAGCGCGTTGAGGCGGAAAGAGCGCGTCTATGGAGTTAAGCCTTCATGACGAGCAGTCAAGTTCTCTTGAGCATTCGCAGCATTCTGTGCCATTGTAAGTCGTAATATGTTTATTTTGTGTATATAGGCCTATATATCTGATTAATCTAATATAGGATGCGTTTGGTTGAGTTAATGAACGTCACGCGCAGGCGCAGCGCATCAATGTTCTGGTGATCATCTTTATAGCGTGGGCGCAGATCAAACAGAAATGCACTTTTATAACTATAATTGGGACTGTCATATACATGCCATTATAATGAGAACACTATTGTAATATAACGTTGTGAATTCTCTGGGTTTAGTTGCCGGCAGCGCGTTGTTGTGGGAATACAACCAATAGAACCGCGTCCAGAACAGGGATTAGCCTACACATTGACCAGCACAAGTTCGATTGTGCATTCACGTCCTTTTGTGCAGATAAGTCGTAATATAAAGTTGATGTAGTATAAATATCTGATTAATCTCACATATCATGCGTTTCGTGGATTTAAACAACCTAGAAAAGTTCTTCAGTTTCCCGGTGCTCGTTCTCTTCAGCTTCAGCGCGCGCAGATTAAACAACAATGCAAAACATTCAAAACTATGATTTACACTGTCATAAAATTATATTCACCATTGTAATAAATTTGTGAATTCTTTGGGTTTGCATTCTTCAGCAACCGTCGAGTTGATTATCCTTCTAGCAAAGCGATTCAGTTTAACGTTCGTTCTCTTCAGCTTCAGCTCGCGCAGATCACACGGCAATGTCATTTGAAATGCTATTAAATGTTTGTTTACTATTAGGCTACTGTAATATTAAAATAGTTAATTTTAAAAACAATTTGCGTTAAAATTAATAACTAACATTATTTTGTTCTCGTATTATTTTCATCAACGATATGGTTTGATTAAAATAATTTCCTTATTGTCCGTGCGGAGGCGATTCCATTTTATTGATCCACGGCACAAGCATTTTGTTTGTTTATATGCAGCCCAACGTTAGCCTATCTAATGACTTGTTTGCAATATTTAGGTATTTTATTTTTGTTAGGCAATATATTTTTTGATAACACTTTACAATAAGGTCTCATTTGTTAATGCATTAAGTAACAGAGAGCAATAGCCTTAATTGTTAGTAAAATATGCGTTTATGTTAGTTCACAGTGCATTGACTAATGTTAGATAAAACTTTCTTAAAATGTCTTATAAAATTGTTGGTTCATGCTAACTAATGCTAACAAAATTAAACCTTATTATAAAGTGCTACCATTTTTTAATAAAGAAAGTTGCCCAGTGTAAAATTAATTTTAAAAGTTAAGGAATCTTAAACTGGCTCAAAAGGCTATACTGTATTGTATATGTTTGATTTATGTTAAAAGTGTTTGAGACAAGGCTTTTAATTGTGAGCCTTTTGTTTATGTATACAGGCTATCAAAGTATATAAAAAAATGTATTTAGATTTATCGGCCAATTTATCGGTTATCGGCTTTCAAATGTAAAGAATTATCGGTTATCGGTATCGGCCAAAATGTTCATATCGGTGCATCCCTAGTACTAAATTATATTTACGCTGTATTTATAATCCATTTATTCACTTTTTGAGCATCGACCTGAAAATTTAATTTCCAACTTAAACTGTTTAAATCTTGAATGCTTTAGAGCGACAGAGATTATTGCTTAAGTTTTAAAAAGTTATAGAAATTTACATTTATTGTTATGAAAAATGTGCAAAAAATTCGATTAAATTTTTTTATATGAAATATATATTTTCAATAACTTGTTTTACTCTACTACTGTGAAAATCTAGAAAATCAAAGCCATAAATCTAAACAAGTTGTGTTAAAAAAATGTGCTTTCAGTGTGATTTTTGTTTAGTCGCAGTAGTATTAAGTACACTGATATGTTATGTATTTGGCCAGTATATCCATTATCGACTGTAATCTGGATGTGTGTTTTGGCTACTTTGTGAAATGTTTGCTGTTTGTCCATCAGATGTGCCCTAAAGAGACTCGTGATGCCCCGGGCTCCTCGGATCACGGCCCGACCGCAGTGGTGGCTCCCGTGCGCTTCGATTCCCGGTCGATCTTCAGACCAGCGCCAGAACCTGTCAAGTAAGCCTTGTGCTAATCAATAATCATGTACAGTTGAGGAAAGCTGGCTGTATATTAGCTTGCTACGATAGTCGGTGTTGACTGTGTTAGCAGTCTTTAGAAGCAACACCGGTTACATCACTTGCCCACCACCGATATTTTTTTTTATTTTGTAACAAAATAATTTAGTTCAGTAAGAGAACAGACACTACAATTAAAAACTGAACGTGTCTGCTTATTAAATCGTGAGCTGAACGAGAGTCACAGATCAGCAACAGGAGTCGAAATTTAAGCGAATTTGTAATTTTGTTGTTTTTTATTAAGAATAATAGTAATGAACTCACCATTCAAGCAATCTGCCTCCAAATTTGCACTAATTTGAAAGCGAAACTAAAATGTGCACGTCCATTCATGACGGTGCGTGTCCACGGGGAATAGAGAGCGTTTTCAGTTCATTCTAATGGAAAAAACACTCTCTCTGCTCCATTATGAATGCCTGTGCGAACATGCGCATTTTAGATTCGCTTTCAAATTACCGAAAAAAGCCCCCGCTGGTGATAACCGGTATTACTGGTGTTCTCTCACTTCGGTGGGAAAATATCTTCACCGTCACATCCCTACTGTATAAGTTCCTGCTTTTTCTCTCGCAGTGGTGATTTAAGGAGAGAACCCCGATTCGCACGAAACCCCCCACGCCCTTCGACCCGCCCGATCCGACGCCCGGGAGACCGAGCGCCCCGTCCTGCCATTATCAACCCTGACGACCTGAAGGACCTCGATGAGCTGGACAACGACTGTGAAGACGGCTGGGCGGGTGTGAGCGATCGCTAGCTCTCTTTAGCTGTGTGTGTCCACCAATGCGCTCGCTGTTAGCGCTGAGTATTGAGTTCGGTGTTGATACACACACACACACACACACACCACACACGCTTGCAATTTGATTCTATTCCAATTAGGGATGATTCCCGATTTTTGAATATTCGATTAGTTGATTTTATTATTGAATATCGAATAGGTTGTGTGATTTTTCTCTTTAAAAAAATACCCATGTTTTTGGTTCTGATGCATTCTAAAGTTGTTTTTTTTCTAGTCGACTAGTATTAATTAATTTAAGCCTTTAGTCTAATCGCATATTTATATTGATTTAATTACTAAATATATATATGGGAGAGAATGCTAAACCATAATGAGCGTTTTCGTAATATATTGCCTATTCCGCATCTAAACGCACACATAAAGCTTGCTGCAAAGAACCGGCCAATTATTATATATTATTTTAACATGTATATGTAACGTATGTTTACGTTTTTTAACTTATATTTAAGTGTCACACCGCTCCGCTTTACTCGCATGCTCTGGTGTGTAGCCTATACATCAGGGTTTCCACGGGTCTTAAAAAGTCTAAAATTTCAAAATCACAATTTAAGGCCTTAAAAAGTCTTAAATTTGCCGAAGTATTTTGTTCTAGGTCTTAAATCATTTTAATGAGTTTGTAATTTTCCTACGTCCATGTAAATCTCATTTTTTTCTTCGCTCGCATCTGTCTCCTCCGCCATTACTGAACTACAACTCAAAATAACGCACGCCATCAACGTCATCCTTCTCAGACACTCCCTCTGTTCGCTGATTGGCCGGGTAAAAAATTGACCGGAGAAACCCAAAGACCACAGCACAATCCCAGACGTACTGAAGGAAAATGAAAATTGAGCGGAAGTACGTAGGAGGGCGGAGCCAGGCTTGTAGTTCCTTATTTCGCCAGTCCAAATATAATTTGCTGCATTAATAAAATAGACCAACATGGAACGGCCAATCAGCTTTGAGCTTTCGTTTTTTTTATGTCGTGATATAGGTCTTAAATTTCATTCATAATGGTCTTAAAAATTGGTTTAACTTAAGAAACTGCGATAGAGATGTATTACTCTTGTACAGTATAATGTTAATGCTACTACTACTACTAATAATAATACAATTATTATTAAATGTTATAATTTTAAAACCTCTGTTGTGTTGCCAAAAAATGTAAGGGCTTGTTTAATTTCATTTGAATAAAAGATAAATGAATGTTTTATGCCTTCATTTGATTACCAGAAAAATTAAAATACACAACACAGAATAAAAAACGACAACATGGGGCCTATTATTGAATACAAATTAATAAATTAAGTTGTTTTTATGATGTCAATTAATTCGATATGTTTTTGATTAAACCATTAAAATGGAATATAGACTAAATAACAGAACTGGGTAAAAATAAAATGGAATTTGAAGAAGAAAAAAACACATTAAGAATGTAATTTTTGTTAATATGTTAATAAATTGCTGTTAAATTGAATATTTCAATTGATTACACATGCTGTTAGATTAATAAAATTGAATTTAACCATCCAGAAAAAATAAAAACGAATAAAATAATGGAATCTAAAAGTTAAAACAGAATTTACTCACATTAAAGTGTACCTTGTAAAGTGTGCTTATCTTTAAGTTTGTGTGCATTCACAGTTTAGCTTTCTTTAGTACATTATGTTCATAAAACCGGTATTGAAAAAAAAAGTCCTGATATCCGTATTGAAAGCTTTGGCTGATTCCCAGCTCTGCTCACTGTGACGGTGTTTGTCTTCAGGTCTCCATGAGGAAGTGGATTATAGCGAGAAGCTCAAATTCAGTGATGATGAGGAGGATCGCTCCCCATGTGTGAAGAACAAGATCTGGTGAGTTTTCGTTTCTTTTAATTAGTGATGCACCAAAAATATTTTGGACTAAAAAGTAATTTTGATATCGAGTGCAGAAATCAGTGACCCGATTCATTGAGTGATATTATCAACCCAGCTGACATGTTTACCTATTGTAGTTTATCCGTTTCTCCATTTTAATGGATCTTCATTTTTTTTATTTAACCGAGTTCTGTTTTCGGTTGATGTTTATGATGGTTATGTCTTTCAAACGATTCAGTTTTAAAATGAAATTCAGTCAATAAATGTGTTTGTGTGTTTAATGGCACTATTCACACGTCATTGCGCTATTTCATCGCTATTTCTACATCATAGCACATGTGCAGTCCTTTTAGTTTTCAATCTGATCAAGTGTTTACACGTTCTCTCGATCAGATTAAAAAAGGAATAAACCACTCCTTTCAATCTGATAATCTCATTCGTATCGATTAAGGTGTTTACATGAAGGCTTTTCAGTGCGATTGAGTCGCCAATCCCATTACTAATGAATAATTCGCTTGCATGTAAACGTAGCCAGTGTTAGCGGACCAGCGGCTGTTGTTGTCGGGATTGATCCGGTTCTGGCTCTTGTGTGTTACAGGGAAGACTGGGACCACCATCATGATCCTCACTCCTCTCAGAGCTCAGGTGACGTGGCGTTCCCTCACGACACGGAGGAGGATTCGTACTCGCGCGCGCCGGAGACGCTATCCTCCAGAAAGACCAACGGGAGACTCTCCTCTGCAGAGGCTCAGGTAACACTCAGGCCTGTGCATGTTTACAGATCTCATCATAGTCAAGGTTTCTGCCAACTGTGATGAACATTTTCTCTCTGTCCTTTAGGGATGCACACGAATATTCGATCTGTAATTATAGGGGTGCCACGAGATCTCGCGAGACTAAAACATGACGAGATTTCCCGTCGAGTGAAAAGCTGTCTCGCGATTTCTATTACCATAGAATATTCCACCGCTACACTCACATTCGCCTAAACTATCGTTTTGCTGTTTTTATAAAAAGAAATAAAAACCATTATAAACTAATGTAAAAGTCTGCTCTGCTCATCCAGCACGAGTTGCCGTTGCAATCAGTGCAGCACGAATCACAGTTCACTGAGCGCGTGAGGATGGCGGAGGATTCGTTGCGCAACATAGACTAAACGTCTGATCTTATCTTGTATAATGCACGCTCAGCACCGCTGCTATACACAGAGTACGCGCGGTCACGATAGTGAAAGTAAAACACAAGCTCGCTGATGTGCATTGCGCACAAATTAGGCCGCGAACATTACAATCGTCCGTCTCCCAATACCCATCACTGGACTGTTTATTTGCGGCTATCGTCTCAGTTTGCACTTCGAATATTGAGAGAGTACTGTAATGTCTTAAAGACAACAGACAAGAGGCTCTGTTTCTGAACTTATAATCGGAACGCAAGAACAACTGTGGAGACAAACACACCAGCCTCGTTTCTCTACCGGCCTTTCCCGAACTCACCGCATTAACCCTATAACTGTGTGACTAATGTGAAATCATACAGGAGAAAAGCCAGTCAATAAAAACCTTTTATTATTAAAAGGTTATATTGTTGTATATTGTTTTCTTTCAATGCATTTGATAATTCATACTCCTAATGCATGTCATTTCAGGTCTACTTTATAAGATTATTAGTTAAACATTGCAAAATGCACCTGCATACTTTTCCAGTCATGAATTGTGTCATTGAGGATTTCTGAAAAATTGTGCAAAAATCTCGTCTCGTCTCGTTCTCGTGAACCCAATCTCGTGTCTGTCTCGTCTCGTGAGATAAGCGTCTCGTTACACCCCTAGTAATTATTATTCGACAAATAAAGTACTGTTCAAGGCTCACGTCTAATCCCAGAGTAAAATGCATTATCTGAAAGCTACTTGCACTGAAAGATCTTAAAATATGTCTCTGCCATTGTTTTTGTCTCAAGATGCACACCAGTAATGTTTTTTTCCTATACGTTCCTATACAGTTTCTGGTCTCATTGACTTCCATAGTAGGAAAAAATATATACTATGGAAGTCAATGGGACCAGAAACTGTCCGTTACTGATATTCTTCTAAATATCAGAAAATCAGCTGAATGGATTCGAAAACGGTAAAACCCAACTGTTTAACTCTGGGGGAGTTGTAAAATGAGCCTATTTCCAAAAAAGTGGAGTATCCCTTTAAGGAGAAAATACTCTGCAATGCTGTCGACTTATGAATGTACACGTGGTTTGTGTTAAAGCACATTAAGAACGGTGTGAACAGCGAGTCTGCGGAGGAGCAGGAGGAACCGCAGAGACCGGCTCCTCCTCGAGGGAAGTTCGTCTCCGCCGATCTCTCCGCCGTGGAGCGCGCTCGCAGACGCCGGGAAGAAGAGGAGAGGAGAGCGCGTGAGGAGAGGCTGGCGGCCTGTGCCGAGAAACTCAAAAAACTGGATGAGAAATTCGGCAAAACGGAGAAACCCTCACGCCCTGCAGAAACGCTGAGAGAAGCAGAGAGCAAAGAGATGCTAACGCAGTCGCCAGGTCGAAGGTCATCCAAACCCCAGCAGGATGGCTGGCAGTACGCCACTAAAGGTACGCTAGTTTATTACAGTGTGAGACGATGTGGTGCTAAACCGACAGCCAATCACGTGCCTCATACTTAATGTGCAACACAACGCATTGTTTATAAACAGTCGTTTCGGTGTCATGTAAAATGCTGACATAAAACACGACAATTCATTCTTACCTTCTGGTAGTAGTTAGCTCAGTTGAGTTTAAGCTTTGTTCTCATCCTATAATAGCACTGCAGTCAAATTAATAATTTTACTGAATATTAAGTGTCTTATAAATGACAGCTATACAACCGACGACTGCATCAAGGAACCCATGTTAACTATTTCACTGCAAAAATATTTTCTTACTTAGTATTTTTGTCTTGTTTCCAGTCATAATATCTAAAAATTCTTAAATAAAGATGCATTTACTAAAGTAGTGAAATGACGTAAGATATTATGTCTTGTTTTCTGGGGAAATAAATAAAAATGAGGTGATTTGTTGCTTAAAGAAAATCTACATAATCTGCCAATGGGGTCAGAAAAATGATCTTTATTCAAACATAAACAGGATTTATGTTTGCTTATCCCTTTGGCTTACGCAAAAACTCACTTAATTTGATTTATTTCCCCAAAAAACAAGACATATCTTATGACATTTTACTACTTTAGTAAATGCATCTTTATTTCAGAATTTTTTGATATTTGGACCGGAAACAAAACAAAAATACTAAGTAAGAAAAGCATTTTTGTGCTTCGTTAAGAGCGTTTTGTGCTTTAAACGCTTCATCTCATTGAATACAGAAGTGTTGGATACACCAGCCGAGACCTCCAGTCAGGATTACAAAGACGAAGGCTGTAATTACCAGAACGAAGACGATGTTCCTGAGTCCACTTCTCCTCTCCCAGATTACGCCCGCCACCAGAAACCCGTTCCGCCCCGCTTCCAGAAGCAGCACCAGGTGAGCTTTACCCATAATCCTGTGTAGAGTAAGAGTTAAAGGAGGAGCTCACTTTAGGATTAATTTACTCTCCCAAGATGTTCATGTCTGTCTTTCTTCAGTGGAATAGAAATGAAGATTTTTGAGGAAAACACTCCAGGATTTCCTCCATATAGTGACTCTTCAATGGAGTCCAACGGCTCGAAGGTTTAAATGTGAGTTTCAGTGCAGCTTCAAAGTCTCGACACGACCCAGCCGAGGACTAAGAGTCTGATCTAGACAAACCAGCAACATTTATAACTAAATACACATTTATATACTGTTAACCACTAATGCTGGTCTTGCACGAGCTGTGATGCGACACACATTACGTCATCAGGGTCAAAGGTTTACAAGTGTGGAGTAGCAGGGCTGTTCAAAGTTAATGTATGTTGAATGACATGTTTATATGCATTTGTGTCAGTTTGTTTAAAATGGTCCACGCACCATTATTCTGGATGTTTGACGATGTCGCGTGACCTTTGACCCTGATCACGTAATGTGTGTCGCATCAAAGCTCGTGCAAGACCAGCATTAGTGGTTAAAGTATATAAATGTGTATTTAGTATATTATATTTCTATTCCACTGAAGAAAGAAAGACATGAACATCTTGGATGACGTGCAGGAGAGTAAATTATCAGGAAATTTTAATTCTGAAGTGAACTGATCCATTAATGGTTATTATTAGGGGTGTCACGATTCTCCAAATCCTCGATTCGATTTTATTTTCGATTCTAAGGTCACGGTTCGATTCGATTCTCGATTTTTACATGTATTTTTTTTAAGCACAGTTTGCGATGCCATTTTTAGACTAGACTTTTATGTAATATAATATATGACCTTTTTTCGCAATGTACCACACTGCATTGTCAAATTTAAAACATTTATTAACAAAATAATGTTACAATAACTTATATCTTCAGTCAATTAGAAACTTAAGCAAAATAACCTGCCATGTAGTTTCTCTTTTGTAACTGCAGTCTTTAGCCCTATTCGCACGGGATCAGTATTACCTGGTGACCTCTAGTAATTTGTAATAATTGCGGAGTTTGTCTGAGATCTTAATCCGTGCGAATCGACCATGTCTGTAATTTGTAAAGTAAAAATTCCCCCGCAAATTACCTACTATATTTCGCCGAACACCGAGGTCCTGTGATAATATTAGTCCCGTGCGAATCGGCATCTCTGTGATTTGGCCGGATCGTATATCATTTTTTCAAGGTTTTTGTTTCATGTGCGCCTTTTTATCCATCTTTCGCGAATAATGGAGGCTGGTTTGGAGTGTTTTGATAGTATTTTGGGTGCTGAGTCATATCGCTTCACACAACTACACAATTTGCAGAAAGTGCAAGCTGAAGATCATCGGAAGAGCAAAACAAAAAGAATGATTAGATGGAGATGAATGACATGTATAGCAGCATGCGGTAACTTTACTCTGTTTAGGCTATGTCATATTATATCATACAGCTAGACCGAACGAAAAGAAATTTCCAAGCAATAGCCTGACGCCATATCCGGGAGATAAGTCAGTAAATTTGAGTAAAATCACAGGCTTCGGTTATCCCGTGCGAATGCGCCACACGAAATTCAGATGTGGCGGGGTAATTTCTAAATCACACGAGGTCCCCAGATAATACTAATCCAGGGCGAATAGGGCTTTATTCACAGAAGATGACATTCAAGTTCACAACAAAACAAACAAGGTTTAACAGATACATCTGTTTTCCTTGCTTTACCTCGGTCTTAAAGTACAAACATGACTGTGAAAAATATTAGTATTTAATGTAGA
Organism: Chrosomus eos; assembly: GCA_036326025.1. Taxonomy (NCBI): domain Eukaryota; kingdom Metazoa; phylum Chordata; class Actinopteri; order Cypriniformes; family Leuciscidae; genus Chrosomus; species Chrosomus eos. The sequence continues at coordinate 1,275,998 of CM070820.1, forward strand.
ATTTAATTAAGTGCATTTATGATGAAATTACAACATTTTCGTGTCATGTTCATTTTGACCACGAACTGTGCGCTGTCGCTTTAACTCGGCGCGTGCAGCAGAAATAGACTCGGTGCGGAAATGAATGACACTTGTCTCATTCGTGGAGGTGGAGAATCAAGTTATTTGTGACATGCTAGATTTATTGAATAAAGATTTATACTGTTCTGAGTCTGCTGTTTTTGTCAATTTAAAGTTTTAATTTATAAAGTGGAAGAATGGTACACGCACTGACGCACATACAGTAGCAGAGCTTGCAAAGTGTGGCTTTTTTTAAGCGCGAACTTTGAACGCGAATGTGAACGTTGTCAACATAACTCACTGGAAATCAGAAATACTCCCACTGTCCCACACCGGCGACTTTAGTGAAAGAGGAGGTCAGAAGTCCTGTCGATGGGTCTCCTGCAGTAGCCATGCTATCTTTTGACTGGCTGTAACTGAGGGAGAGGACTCGCAGCACTTCAACGCTGTTTTTTTCCGTTGCATATAGGGACTGGACGTGACATGGGGGCGTGGCAGTATCGACGATTCCATTTTTGAATTCGATGATCGAAATTGTGACTTAATTTCGATCGATTTAAAATCGAAAACGTGACACCCATAGTTATTAATAGACCGACTGTAAGCATCTCAGGGTTCATGAAAGCAACTCTACGCATGTTTTGATTCTCCTCTATTCAACATTTTTTGGACTGTCCTGGGTTTAATACAAGTAGTAGAATACTCCTCTATGAAGTTATTTCACTTGAGTAAGGTTATGCCTGAAAAGATTTGGGATTTTTTTAATCATGTTAATTTAATAATATTAATAATATGACTTGTTTGTTTGCTTGGTTTTATTGTGTATATATGATATTTCTAGTTTGTAATTGCATTTTTGCCATGAAAATAGCCTTAGATGCTGACATGACATTAAATAAATCGATTAATCCATCCATCCATCCATCCAGGATCCGGTGTATAAGATGGCCCCGTGGCAGCCGTCGGGTCACGGCACGCAGCCGAGCTCGGCTCACACACACACACAGAGAGGCTTTTACCCGCCTCATGTTCTGGGCTTCGACCCGCGCTGGATGATGATGCCACCCTACATGGACCCCCGCATGGCCCCGGGCTGCTCCCCGGTGGACTTCTACGCTCCTGGGGTTCACTCCTCCGGTAAACTAGCCTCTGTGTTACTCAGGGATATGATCAAACAGAAAACGCATTCATCTTCAGACTCTTGACGAGTGCACACATTTGGGGTTCGCAAAACTCTCCAGTAGCGCCTCATTGCAGTACACGAGATCCAGGGGGCGGAGTTGGGTCCAGATATAAGGGGCGGAGATGGGAGGATTAGGTATGTAAGGTCCAACTCCTCCCACTGGATTTTGTGTTCTGCAGTGAGGACCACCTCAAACTTTTACCCGTTGACATAAAATATTAATTTGAGTTAACCTGGTGTTATTTTTTGGATCATTGAGATTAATATAGTTTCAGTCATTTTGTACATTTTATTAATTAAGTTATTTTAGTATATCAGTTATATGAAAATGAGAAATGTTGCCTTGACAAATAGTGTATATAAATAAATTATTTTACTGAAAACAACTTTTTTTTTTTTGTCTAACAATAAAAACCCTGCCTGAGATTTTGTTGATATTTCAATAATTTACAAACACATTTGCATGTTCTCGATTCTCTGATGTTAGCTAATGCTCATATGACACACTGGTAAACAAATATGCAGTCTTTGTGATCATTTTCAAATGTTTTGGTTATAGTTTAAGGATGCAAGATATGACAAAGTAATCAAATTTTCATGTAATCATTTTGTCATTGAGTTGTGATTTGAACTGCGATTAGAAAAATAAAAAATGTCTCTTATTGCGGCTGCTTAAATATGTAGGCAAAAAGAATATCCTTCTTTTAACTCTAATTATAAAAATGAACTATTGTTATAATACATTTGTACTTTTAAATTAATAAATATATGTTGTTGATAACCTTACACCACAAGTTACAATGGGGTAAGAAAAGTTATCTTTATTCAAACATAAAAAGGATTATTATTTTTATTACTTTTTTTGAGTAACTAACCCAACACTGGTTATAACACACGTATTCCTCCAAGCAATGTAGTTCCAAAAAGGTTGCTGAGCAACAAAGCATCACAAACGGCGGTTGCGTAGTAATGTAATGCGGTCACAGGTGTGTGTTTGTGTAATTTACAACGGCTTCAAACGCGGCTCAACCAATCAGAATCAAGGACCGGAACTATCCGTTTTATAACATGCCTTTTCTTCAGAACATGCTCTTTATATAGTGATAATGATATTTAACTTGTTTTATTTGACAGGTCTGGTGAAACCCGTCATTCAGCAGGATCACCTGAACAGCCCTGGCTCCACCTCTGATGAAGGCTGCCATCCCAGCATGCATCAGGAGAGGAGAACACCATCCACTGAGCCCTACCAAGGGTGGAACCAAGACAGCTACTCGTCAGCGCGCAGTTTCACGCCGCCGTACCAGAGACAGCATGAGAACGACGAGCGGGACGAGCGGTCCTGCTCCCGGCACGACTCCTATGAAGACCGGGGTCACGATCGCACGGAAAGTCCAGCGGAGGAACTGAACATTCAAGGTGGAACCCATGAAGGGCCTTTAATTCTTAGCAGAACCCATCCCGGAGATCCCGAACACAGAGACGTGTCCTCCGTGAGACACCAGAAGGAACCCGCAGAATCCCGCGACGAGGCCTTCGACACCAAGGAGAAGAGCTACGACTCTGATTTCTGGAGAAAAGACGCTAGTGCGAGGAAAGATGGCGGCTGTCAGGCCCAGTGGTCCGATCACGGTTCCAGCAGCAGCAGTAGCATTAGCATTAGCCAGCCGTCGGAGTCCAGCGGGAGAACGCTTAGGAGGACCGGGCCCATCAAGAAACCTGTGCTGAAGCCGTTAAAGGTTCGCTTCAATTCACATTTATTTGTATAGCGCTTTTCACAATGCAGGTCGTTTCAAAGCAGCTTTACTGAAAATGCATGAGTCCACATTACAGTGTAGAGGGATCTGGGTAACACTATTTTATAGTGTCCTTGTTACATGTACTTACCATAGTAATAACAGTAAATTATGCATAAATACATAGAACTAACCCCTCAGCCAAACCATTATCCTACCCTAACCCTACAGTAAGTAAATGTAGTTACTTAATATTACTTAAATATACAAGTACACTGTAACAATTAGGGCTGTGCAACAATTAATCACATGTATTAATATATATACACGCAAATATTTCTTAAATATAGACGTGTGTGTATTTATATATACAAAATAATTATACCAAGTACACACAAGCACACACAAATGAACACACAATTTTATTTTGGATGCGATTAATTGTTGCACAGCCCTAATTGTTAGTGTAATTGTATATTTAGTAATATTAAGCAACTACATGTACTTAATATAGGATTAGGGTTTGGGGTTACACTTTTTTTTAAGGTGTCATTGTTACAATGTAAATATGTGTTTAAGTACTGAGTAATATTAAGTAACTACATGTACATACCATAGGGTTAGGGTAGGATTAGGATTTGGTTGAGGGTTAGTTGCATGTAATTATGCATAATTTACTGTTATTAATTTGGTAAATATATATAACAAGGACACTGTAAAATGGTGTTACCAATTATCCGATGTAACTGTCTTAAGTTAAGCATTTCAGAAATGTGTATATATACAAAATCAAAATGTATTACTTTAAACAATATTGTAATTTAATGCAGAAACGATGAGCTCACTGAAGTAATGAATACTTGTTTGTTACTAAATAAAGGTTGAGGACAAGGAGAACGAGAAACCCAAACCTGAACCCGAGGAGAAGCCTGTCCCGTATAGACTAGAGAAGGAAGTGGTCACTAATGTCTACGACCTGAAAAAAGACTCCCCGCTTGTGTCTAACAGGCACTCGGCTCCACCTCCCTCATCTTCTCCCGAGGAAAAGCTAGCCGAACCTCCGAAGCTAGAGAAGACCAGCAATCTGCATGAAGACTTGCACAAGGAGAGCTGCTGGGATACCGTCAAGCCCCAGTCCGTGGACTCTTCCGACAGCAGAGATGCTCCACGCCGCAACAACTGGATCTTTATCGATGAAGAGCAGGCGTTCGCCGGGGCCAGAGGAACCGGTCGTGGACGTAGCCGCGGGTTTCGAGAGTTTAGCTCTCGCGGTGGCGCTCGTGGCGGACGAGGCGACGGAAACCGAGGAGCTTATAATAATAATAATAACAACACGACAGGAACGCAGAGACCAGCGCGTGGACGTGGCTCTCGAGATTTCAGAAGCGAAGATCTTCAACGAGGAAAACCCCGTCGACGCAACGTTAGCGAGACGCACAGCGAGGCCTCGGAGTACGAAGAGCTTCCCAAACGTCCACGGCAAAAGGTCGCAGAGAACGGAGAGGCTTCGTATGCGCCGTCCGGAGAGGCTAAAAGAGCCGATCGGGAGTCGTGGAGATCCAACAAGGTGTACACCGACGAGCAAAGCGGAAACGCTGACAAGGCCAAGTCTACACGACTGTTTGGAAGGTCGTTACCGCCCAGACTTAACGCGGGATACAACCGTGGGTTCGTCTCCAGGGATATTTCAACATGGAGAGGAAGAGGAACTCAGTTTGGAAGCGGATCCCCGCAAGAGAACGGATACAACTTTGGCATGGACTCCTATTCCAAACGCTCATCAGAACGCGACCCGCTAAAATACCCGCCTAAATTCACCAGTACTTTTGTAGAGAATGGCGTCGAGGATAGAGAGGGAGGCTACTATATTGATAACGATAACCCTGATAACCGGCCAATGAGACGCCGGCGTCCGCCTCGCCAAGATAAACCGCCACGGTTCCGCCGACTACGCCAAGAACGTGAAGGAGGAGGGCAATGGAAAGGCGAAGAATATGTAAATGGAGACTTTGCTAATCAGTGGCCGGGTCGACCCAAGGAAGAGCACTGGTCAAATCACTATTCTGGAGGACGACCACAAGAGATCACGGGTCAGGGTCAAGCCGAGGATTGGGAAACCGGCTCTGAGAACAGTGATTTCAGCGACTGGAGGGAGAAACGCGGCCCACATGGCGAGTCGCTCGCTGACGCGGGTCACGGGGAACCCGGTTCTGAGAAGAGAGAGCTCTCCAAACGCAGCTTTTCCAGCCAGAGGCCAGTCGTCGAGAGACAGAACCGGAAGAGTGAAGTGTGTGTAATGGAGAACAATAAGATGAGCCGCTCGACAGACACGCAGTCCGGTGCAGGATCCTCCGGGAGAAACGAGAGCTGGCAGAACGGTGTTGCTTGCAACAGCAAACGGTACGTTTCTTTAGAACAACTTAAAGTTTCCCTGTAGTCAATAATTGTATCCCTTAAAACTCATCTTTGATCAACAAAATTACATTTTATGTTTTTTCCTTGAATAAATTCCTTTAAATATCTTGAATGTAACTCGACACCCTCGCCTCATTTAGTATGCGTGGTTCTATGAATATGCAAATGAGCCCCGCCTCCACTCACTCACTCACTCAGAGATCCACTGGTTGACGATCACACGTTGATCTGATTGGTCAAGGTAGTTTGTGACGTCAGAAACACCAGCGATTTCAGTGTTTTTGAGACTGTCTTTGGTTCACTGCAGTTTTAAGCAGAAAATACTCAGCAATGCTGTCCACTTATGAATTTACACATGATTTGTGTTATTAAAGCATATTAGAAACACCACATAGACACATAAACAACATTAAAAGCTGGATTTTCACCACAGGGGGACTTTAAATAATGCATTACAATATTGCGTTACTCCCTAAAAAATTGCAAAAAAAACAAATCATGTTTCTTGTTACATAATTCATGCTACATAATTCATGTTACATGTAACATGAATTATGTAAGGTTACTTGTATGTAACGTTACATTAAAAAAAGTAATCTGATAATGTAACGCACTTTTTTTAAGCGTTAACCCCAACACTAACGATGAAGTTCACACTATGAATGTCTCTTAATTCTCTTCAGAGGTCCGGAAGAGTCGGTCCCGGGCCTGAGCTCGGCATCGGTGTACGGCGTGGAACAGAGCGACGACACCAGCGCCACTGAAGCCACGGGGAAGATCATCGAGAAAGACATGAAACCCAGAAACATGAAGGGGGACATGACAGAACAACTGTCCCAGTATGACCTGAACTCTTACTCAAGTAAGCCACACTACATTTCTGATGACAGAAGCGCCTTTCCAATACAGAAGATTAGACGACACACCATTGAGACAGACTTAAACTGGGAGATGATTTAGCCAGTGCAAATAATTCAGTGTAGTTGGTAGCCTGTTGAAACGAACACGTCACAATATTCCTCATTATAATAATTAATGTGCCGAAGAAAGGGGCGGAGCCTGTTGAATTAGTAATGTTAAACTGGTGGTTATGGTAAGGGGCGGGGCATTTCCCAAACACACTCGAGTGCTCGACCAATCACAACACACTGCTCCAGCCGACCAATCAGAGCACAGTGTGCTTTTCAGGAGGAGGGGCTTCATAGAGACAGGAAGTAAACAGAGCGTTACTGACAGACTGGGAAGAGAGGAGCCGCAACAATGGAGAATATGAGGAAAATAATCAACATTCAAGCAGAAAAACGGTTTAAATTAGAGCTAAAAACATATGGCCTCTTTAACATTGTTATTTATTGGCATTGATGGTTCCACGTAGACCCTTCAACATCCATGTAATCTTTTACTTTGCATAAAAGATTTTTTATAGTGGAAAAAGGTTCTTTTAGATTTATTAAAATGTTGTAAAAATGGTTCTATTTAAGAACTGTTACTAAAAGGGTGTATGAGGTTCTGTAAAAAAGCTGTCATTTTAAAGTTGAGTACAGTTATAGCAGTTTAAGAAACCACACTAAAGAGGTAGCGAAGACTTTAACCCTTAGGGGTCGAAAACCGCATCCACGCGTTTTGCTGGATTTTTTCCTTATCAGTGCAAAAGAGAATCAAATTACTCTGTTGATTTTGATCTTAAATATAAGTGTTGTACATCATTAGATCCTGTTAAGTTTCTATTTTTTTGTGGATACTCACAATAAAAACAAAGTGTTGTGCTTTTCGTCAAATAAAGAAAAATAAACATGATGCGCGTTTTACCTTGTCTCTGTCAGTGAGGTCCGTTCTGAAACGCGTCCGAAATATTAACTGTAACTCTCTCAATACTTGTCACAGAGATACGAGATATGTCTCTTTATGAAGCTGAGATTCTCTTCTTTTAAATGAAGTAATTTATTTAAAAAATATATATTTACAGTTTATGTAATCCGTTTGAAACCAAGGAGAGTTACAGTTTTTTCGCTCTCCCTTCATTATAGATAATTAGGTGAGCCCGCCACACCCCCAGCGCTTTTGACATGGTAAATCTATGCATCACACGCGGCACGCCCCCCCGATCAATGCCAAACACAGATTCTTCATCAGAGATTCACTGATAGTTCATCGCGTTTTAGGGATGGAAGCACGCTAACGTTACTCCTTCAGAGGATTATGGACAAATGGGAATAATTCACCTTTTTCTCAGTGGAATTTGAAACTCAGACGACGAACGTTCCATTTTGAACGAATTAACCCCGAGGATTCAAGTTCGGAGTAAGTTGTTTAGTGTTTTATAATTCCTTTTCTGATCATAGAGCTCAAATGCATTTTCATATTTTGCATAGTAATTACCTTAACACAACATTCGTGTAGCAGCTAGGCCTATACGCTCGTGTAAACTTTTTAAATAACTGCTTAGGTTATAATGATTTAGTGAAATATATCGATCTGCGAGTGTTGTTTGAGTTCTTCTGTGGTCTAGTGGTTAGATCACTTGCCAACCGTGTCAGAGGGTACTGGTTCGAATCTGCCCCCGGCATATTTTTTTCTCTCATCAAAACCGAATATGTTCATCAGTGGTTACAGTCTATATCAAGCACACACGTATATAGGACACCCGTTTGTGTGCATTTTATTTTGTGATTTCACCGGAATGAATAGTGTCCGCAATGGCAATAGATTGAAGAGCACGTCCTAAGAGCGAGTGAAGACTGCGCGCGCGCCGCCACAAGAGACTGTATCCATGACACTGATAGCAGGACACGAGCGCACAAACATTGTGCATCTATTATCATAATTGTCCATCAGTTTACTTTGGATAATGTGCTAAGAGTTTTTTGCTTTTGTTTTGTTGTGTTTACATCGTCACCATCAGTCTTCAGAAATCATTCTGATATACTTTTTTTTTTTTTTTAAATCAATGTTGTAAACAGTTGTGCTGCTTAATTTTTTTTAACCTGTGATAGTTTTTTAGGATTCTTTGAATGCACTTTTTTTAATTTATATAACCACTATATAAGCAATATTTTTTTATATATAATAAAATTATATATATATATATATATATGTTTTTATATATAAAAAACAAGTTTGGTCTTTTTATGTTTTTTTTTTTTTTTTTGAAAGGAAGTGTTAAGTGATATGAATGACTTTAAGTCTTTATGTTCTTAGGAAAGATTTCTATTTTGAATAAATGCTGTTCTTTTTAACTTTTTATTCATTAGTGAATCATTCTTAGTTCAGGCTGCCTCACAGCACCTTGATGGGCCATTAGACATTGGGGGAGTGTCTTTAGTCTTCCCGGGTGTAAATCACATTAATATTCATGGGCATTAACACTCCCACGCATACAGCACTGCTGACCCAAAAACTGATGTAAGAAATTCAAATCGTTATTCAAATTTTAACGATTCCTAATTTCAATTAAAATAAGGTAAAAAACAACAACCTTAGATATCATTCACATTTAGTCTTATTACAAAACACGTAATTGTAGCTGAATATCATGAACAAAAATCAACAGGCTAAAGAACACTTACACAACGAACGTTTGCCTGTGGTTTAAAAACAACTAGCTGAACTAATATACATTTCAAGCATTATTAAAGACAAGTAAACACTCAATAATCAAAAGAGAACAAATAAAAAAATAGCAGTGAAAACAAGTTGATACAAATGAACAAAGATACGATTGAAACAGTGTTTTAAGATTTTCAGGTTCAGAAACTGTAATCAAATCTAAAATAACACTGTAATGTAAATTTTAATTATAAAGTGCAAGTCAAGACCGAGTGAATTTTCTTTTAGTCTTTTGTTGTTTGATTAGTGTTATATAGACGGCAGGAATATTAGGCTACTGTCACTTTAAGAGCTGCACGGATCCAATATACTGATACACATGTGCAGCACAGGTCGTCTCGCACTTTAATTGTTTAAAGGGTACCTATTATGGCATTTAAAATGTTCCTAATATTGTTCTGGGAGTCCCCAACAACAGTTTTACAAGCATGCAATGACAAAAAACACTTTTGTTGTCTTATAATATGCATTTATTTTTACCTGATTTGCTCACCGACTCCCATATGAATCGTTTAGCGAGTCATTTTTCCAAACCCCGCCTTTGCGTGACGCTAATCTGTGGTGATATGTTAGACACCCAGCCGACGGGGTGTCATTGGTTGTTGCGCTAGATCTTACCCAGATACAACAGTGCTGTTTTCTGATTGGCTAACAACACCAGACGAACAACACCAGAGGAGACCAGGGTTGCCAGGTCTGCACAACAAAACCAGCCCAATTGCTCATCAAACTAACCCAATCACGGCCAAAAATATTCAAATAGCGTTCCCGGGTGTTTCCTCAATAACAATCATGTTCCCGTGGATAAAACAATCGCGTCAACCAGCGTGCACTACACAAACAACCTGCGGAAACAGTGCAGGCATACGGACCTGGCAACACTGGAGGAGACGCTCAATGCGTGATGCGTGACACTCGAGAGCCCTGTGACAACTCCATTAACAACGACAAACACTTCACATTTGTGAAGCAATCATCTTCAAAATGATGCGAACACAGAACAAGTTCGGGCTATAATACTTCTGTGGTATAGTTATGAACTGTAGCCACTGTCTTCAAATGCTTCTCACTGGGCAGATGAAAAAAGTTTGCTTTTGCGTCGCACTTCAAAACACAGCAGCGTCTCGTGGACATGATGTTTTCCCTGGTGTCTCCTAATGCAATGAGTGGGCGTATCTTATTCAAATAACTTGGACAAGTGACGTACGAAAGTGCATCGTTCGTCTATCGATTCATATCAACGACTCAGAGTCGACTCTTACTTTTGAGAGATAATAACTTTGTATACGGTGAACTTTCATATTTAAAACTTTGCAGGATGTTTTCGTTCACTTAGATCTATGTTACACACTACATGAAAGGTAATTTTCAAAATTCCATGATAGGTACCCTTTAATGTCATATTGAAATGCTCTCATAGGAATTGAAATTTTAATTTTATAAAAATATTCATTGGATTCCAGAATTGGAATCTGTTTTCGATTCCCAACCCTAATTGAAGCTGTCATTTGTGTTTCTTCTCAGTTGAAAGTGACGCTCAGGATCAGGACGCTCTGTCCAAAAAGCAGCGTCGCCCGCAGGATGAAGATCGCAGGAGGAAAGATCAGGGTCCTCCGGTGAGTAATCCTGTGCATCTAATGCCACTTTTCCATTACCGCTTTTCACTCCGTTTTCCATTTACAGACAGTACCTCCACAATAGTACCTGGTCGTCATAGTGACTACGAACGCGTATCTTCTACGCGACACACACCTGCTACCCACACACACAAGACAATGGAGGAAATCGAGTGTATGTTGTTTTAATAGTAGTAATGTGTATATCACACAATCTCTAATAATAAAATAATTAGAGGTCGACCGATAGTGGATTTTACCGATAACGATATTTAGGTTTGACCGTACATGCCGATAACCGATAATTCAACCGATACTTTTTTAAATGGATGCTGGATTAAAAACAAACCTAATACTGACAATAACAGTACTGAACTGAAATGTGCTAAATTAAATAAATATATAAATATTAATATATAAAAACTTTATACAGAAAATAATTTAAACATTAAAATATTACAGATTTCGGAGCTATAACCTAGAAACATACGAACATTTCATAGGTAACACATTGCAAGTCCCATTTGTAAACAAGGATGTATTAGCTAGCTTTCATGAACTATGCACTATGCAATATACGTTTTTACTGCATGTATTAATATGAGCAATACAATTGTACCTTTATCATTCATGTTAGTTCATAGTACATTAAGATAATAACAAATAAAATAAGAATTAAAACTCCATTTCAAAAGCATTAGTAAATGTTGAAATAAAAAACAATGAATAATTCTTCTACAACTTGTATTAATCTTAGTTAATGCTAAAAATGGAATCTTATTGTAAAGTGCTACCATTTCATATAATTCCAAAGACTCGTGCTCAAAGATAGCCATTAAAATGTAATAAAGACCTGTATAACGTATACGTAATTTAGCCTATATAGTCTCTCACTTTATTTGCTTCTATTTTAGAACACTTGATAATTATCTAATCAAAATAACAAGATGTATAGTGATTAAAACGATCTTAAATCGAACACGTTTCTGATTTGTTTATGTTTCTGTCGGCTGCATGAACATATATCACTGTTGAGAAAGCAATCACGTCACTAGTTTTAAATATGCAACTTCGTCGGCTAATAAATGCATAAAAGTGACCAGCCGGATATAAAATAATGCAAATAGATGATAACAATTGCGCCATAAAACATTTGGGTCAGGTCTGCGTGTGTTTTTGTCACATTGTTTAAACCGCTTGACTGAGCTAATGATAGAGTCCTCACAGCCTCGACGGCAAACTACTGTTCTTTCTCTGCTGATGCAGCATCTAGTTAATAAAATAATTACCTTATAATGATGTGGCAATATATACTTTAGTGTTATGTATTCTTTCATACCGTTTCGCTGACTGTGTTTTAAACGCGAGTCTGAAGTGTCAGCGGCGCTCTCTCTGCTGCGTGTTCTCTCCGTGCTGCGCGCGCCTCGTGTGTTAATGTAAACAACTCAGCCAGTGATAGTTTATTATTTGTCCTCTAGAGGCCGCTCTCGCTCTGTATAATGCCAGCAGTCTCTACAGCGCTCTAGTGCTGTGTAATGACCGCGCGCACTTCTCAGCCGCTCCAGCAACAGATGCAACCCGGAAAAACTATCGGTGTAGATTTTTGCCGATAACGATAGTTCCACCAATCAACTATCGGTGCCGATTAATCGGCAAAACCGATGAATCGGTCGACCTCTAAAAATAATAATTCATTACATTTATATAGCGCTTTTCTGGACACTCAAAGCGCTTTACATAGAAGGGGGGGAATCTCCTCAACCACCACCAGTGTGCAGCTTCCACTTGGATGATGCGACGGCAGCCATATTGCGCCAGAACGCCCACCACACACCAGCTTACTGGTGGAGAGGAGACAGTGATGAAGCCAATCAGAATATGGGGATGATTAGGAGGCCATGATGGACAGAGGCCAAGGGGCAAATTTGGCCAGGATGCCGGGGTTACACCCCTACTCTTTCGAAAGACATCCTGGGATTTTTTGTGACCACAGAGAGTCAGGGCCTCGGTTTAACGTCTCATACGAAGGACGGACTATTTTAAATGGCTGGGTTATTCAGGATACTCCGTCTGGGTTATTCAGGATACTCCGTCTGGCGCGTGCAATGATGACGCAGTGAATAGTGACGATTCTCTCTGACCAATCAGCAGTCTGCAGTGTTTTCACGTCACATTTTAGTATCACCCAAGCTCAGCTCAGAACCTCGCCGGAGGTGATACGAAAAAAAGTACCTGAAAGCAGGAACAGGTACAACTTTTACACAGTGGAAAACCCAACAGAGGCGAGTCGAGCTGGTACTGTGTAGTGGATAAGCACCATAAAAGAGGATCACAACTTAGTTATTTAAAGGTTCTGTTACTTTTTTTACCCTACTAAAGCATAAAAATACCTTATGTTTGCAGATATTTAGGAAGCATGCTAAGTTCACATACTCGTTTATCTGAAAAACACAGCCAATTATTTTACTTATTTACATGTTCCGTGTTGCCAGTCGGTTGTTGTTTTGGTCTGTGTGACTCCGCCCTCTCGGATAACACTCGGATAAATTAACTCATCAATGTGCAGTCTGTAAGTCTCCTCGGCAACAAATTGCCCTCATTCTTTTGCATGTCCTCAAACTGGCAAACTGAGCGTCGAGTCTGTGGAGGCGGGAACACGGCGATCTCTGATATTTTGAATTTGGGCTGCAGTACCTATTTTCGACCACTAGCTGTCATTCTTACAGACTGCACCTTTAAAACTGCATGACGCATCACTTGACTGGATATTGAAGGTCATTTGTTTGTGCACCTACAGGGTTCGGTGAAAAACAGAACAATTGCTTCGAAAATGCCTCCGCGTTTCGCTAAGAAGCAGGGCAGCATGTCCATCGAGCAAGCCGAAGAAGCGCTCTCCGCCAACAGCTTGGGAACCGAGATCTGGGAGACGAACAGCACAGGTAAACACAGATGAGAATACTGGGACTGTAATAAAGTTCATGACTAGCTCATATGAATCTTACTGACTTTGTTTTTCCTCCTGAAGCTCTGAGTGTCCAGTCGTCAGGTGGAGATTCGTGGACGAAACAGGTTTCCTACGCGGGCAGCGAACCCAACTCAGAGGTGCACGTCTTTCTGCTTAGGGAAATATCTTGCTGGTTTTGTAGGGCTGGGTTGTTTCTGAATCCCAAGAATCGTTTTTTTAGTTTTTTCTAAACATTTATATGTAGCTCCTGCCATCCAATAATCACAATAAACTTTGTTCTTTTATGCGTTTGATATGAAAAAGCTTTAGAATTCAAGCAATAAATGTGGTTTTGTGGGTCTTTAATATGCAGCAACAGATCGCTGAAGTGCCTCAGCTCTGAATCGATTATAAGGCTGGGAATCAAATATAAAAAAGTTTATACTGATACCATAACTTTCAATATCGGTTCCTGAACAATAGTTTTTCTAGACCAATTTTATGAAGAGATCAGGTTATAGCAGAGTCACCTTAATGTGAAGAGGGGGAAAACAAGAAAGCTAAACTTTTAATGCAGCCAAATTTAAGGATTAGCACACTTTACAAGATACCTAGTTTAATGAAGGTTAATTCTGTTTTTCACGTTTTAACTTTACTTTATTATTATTATTATTATTTCTGGATTTGTTTTAATATTTGTATTATTATAAGTAGTAGTAGTATTACATGTACAGTATACCATACACGAATAATATATTTCTATTGCAGTTTCTCAGTTAAACCAAGCTTTTATTTTGACGGGTTGCTGTGTAGACCTTCTGTATGCTGATAGTTTCTCTCAAATTAAATGTTGACAGCACTTGATTTGGCCTTTTTTTTTATAATTGAAGTCTATTTATTTTTAACATTAACAAAACAACTCCACCAAAAAAAATTAATTATAAAAAACAGCTTCCAAACACATGATTAATTCCCATTTGCATGTTGGGCTCACCATCAATACCCAACCCTAATCAATCATCAAAGATAGTTCACAGCTTACATATTTCCCTTTAAAGATTGACATTGTTCTGGATATAAACGAGATTAGAATAGAATTGGTTTGTGGATCGACACCAAAACGAGGAAGTTTGTATCACTGCCCAGCCCTACACTATAGCGTACCGCATCCCTCATTGGCCGATCCCGAGACTAACGCCCCCTGTCCTGTCCTGCAGGACTCAGACGCCGGGCCGGAGCAGAGCAAAGAGCACAAGCCCGGGCCCATCGGCAACGAGCGCTCGCTGAAGAACCGCAAGGGCTCGGAGGGCCTGGAGCGCCTCGAGGGACCCATCACCCCCGTCAACGGAGTGGACCTTCACGTGGACGGTGTTCTTCCAGTGCCGCCCATCGAGTTCGGCGTCAGCGCCAAGGATTCGGACTTCAGCCTCCCCCCCAGGTCCACACCGGTTCCCGTGTCCAACCCCGTCACCAAGCTTCAGGACGCGCTCGCTGGGAACGTGCGTACATGAGCTCCTCGTAGTGCTGTGCCATATACAGTCAAACCTAAAATGCTAGTGTGGGCAGGCCAATATAGTTCTTTACTAGTGTGTGCAGGCCAATATAGTTCTTTACTAGTGTGTGCAGGCCAATATAGTTCTTATGTAAATGAGAGCAAAATAATGTAAACTGTGACACATTATGCTCTAATATTCTTCATACAGTGACCAGTAAAAATTTGGGACCAAAAATTATTCCGACACTTTGAGCAGATCATGTTTTGCTGAAGTGTTTTTTCTGTAATAACTAATGCTCTTTTTACACACAGACTGAACAACATGAAGCATTGCTGGGTAATTGGTTGAGCTAAACTGTTATCTAATTGTGTACTTTATTTAACAGCTGACAGATATTCAACATAATTCATTTGTGAGACAGTCTAACAGAAGGACGGACAAAACCAGGGAAAATATGGTAATAAAATCAGTTGATATTTCAAACTATAGCAAATAAACAGAGAAATGTTGAAGGTGTCTGAATAAATGTTAGTTTAAATGTATATCGTCTGCGATTAATATCGTAATTGTTTTAACGATGTGCGATTTTGACATTTTTGAGTATATACATCACACTAGTCTTGTAGATTACACTAGTGCGGGTCAGCGTTTTGAGTGCAGGCTATATTTACATAATTTAATATAGTTAATAAATATAAATAACAAATATCATGCTGATATTTTTCTCCAAATATCAGCATAACAAATGTGATATTGATTTTATACAAGTTAAATAAACAAGAAGTTAATATTAAGTGACTTACATTTCAGACACTATTGCCTGTTTTTGCTCTTTCAACAACGAAAATAGTCCAAAACCACAGCGCTGTAATTGTGTCTGAGAAACACACAGCGGCGTTCCCTTACTGAATGGATCAGTTAAGTCAATGATTCAATGACTAAAATGGATTAAACAGTCAAATGCTTCGTTCCTGGATGAATCAGCCGTTTAAATGATTTGGCTCTTTTATGGTGACTTAATTCATTTCTCATTTAAAGTATCTTTTCATATTTCAAATAATTTCAAATATCAATATTCAACATTTTGTTTTAAACATCAAAACGTTATTTATGCTTTTGTAACTGCAGTTTAAATGCCTTCATGTCTCTGAGGTGCATTAAATGTGTAAATGCCACTTCAGATGCAGCTTGTGTTTCCTTTCCATTGCAAAGATGAATTTTGTTGATACTTAATTTGATTAAGAGCTCTATTGTGTCGTCTTATTATTGTCAATTTCATAAATTTAATCAAATTTAAATTATGCATGCTTACAATTAGGTTAAATTTATAATGGTAAAAATGCCCATAAAAGGTAAAAATCAATTGAAACTTATTATTTCTGTCTCTGATGCAAACTAACCACCACACAGATTATGAAGAATATTAAGAGTGGTCCTAAACCTGCCACGGTACCAGCACAATAACACACTCCGCAATGTATCGTCTAAAAATCCCAGAAAATATCTTCTTTTTTTTGTTCTTTTTTTTTTGATAACGCACACCCCCAGCTCCTAAAGCAGTCTCTACCTTGCTGGCCTTGTGTAAAGAAGCGCTGAGCGTTTATACTGTCATTGTTGTGTGTTCACAGGCGGGCCTGACTCAAGCCATCCCGATGCTCCGGAGAGACCATCTTCAGCCGGGAATAAACCTCAACCCCATCAGCTTCCCGAGCGCAGACCTCACGCTCAAGGTAATGTGACCGAATCTCGCCCTCCTGAATGCTCATCCCTAACATGTTCCTCATCGGCGTCTCTCTGTGTCCCTCAGATGGAGTCGGCTCGGAAGGCGTGGGAAAACTCCCAGGCTCTCCCGGAGCAGGGCTCGCCGGGGTCAGGAGCTCAGCCGGCCTGCAGCGTGGGCTCGTCCGTCAGCTACAGCTCCTTCGGGGGCGTGTCCATGCCACCCATGCCCGTGGCGTCTGTCGCGCCGTCGGTCTCCATGCAAGGTAGTGTTAAAAGTGTTAGTGGTGAAAGAAAGGTCGTCAATGAACATTTTTCACCACTAAGACAAGACGATAACGAGACGACACAAACTTCACTGAAGAGGTCATCAGATGCATTAAATTCACTTTTATATGGTGTTTGCATATGAATGTGCATTTGCAGTGTGTGGAGACAATTACCAAACAGTGGGAAAAAATAATCAAATCTATGCATATATCAAATTGAAATTTGTTTCAAAATCGAGAATCGAACAATCAAAATCAACTTTGAAAAATCAAAAGAAAACCTTGACTGAATGAAAACAGGGCAAGGTTGACTAAATATGATAACTAAAAGGTACATTTGATACAGGACTAAAACCAAATGTAAAAATAGCTGACGAAATTAACACTAATGCAAAGTCTGCCGTCTCGTTTCGTCTCTCAGATTCTGTCGCGTGCAGTGATTGAGTACGGCTCTAAATACTGTGTGTATTACAGGTAGTCACATCCCTCCTCTGTATCTGGATGGTCATGTGTTTTCCAGTCAGCCGCGGCTCGTGCCACCCTTGACTCAGCAGCCGAGCTACCAGCAGGTACGTGTTGGCACCTCACATATCAGGCGTCTACAATTACTCTAACAGCCTTTTACTCACTAAAACTAATCTGATTATGTAATTCATGTTACTTGAATTACGTAATCGGGTTACTTTTTTATGTAACAAGTAACATTACATAAAATAATCTGCTTTTGTAATTTGTTACTTATGTTACTTGTTACATAACAAAGTAATCTGATTACTTGAACTACAGAAGATGATTACGTAATTCATGTTAATCAGATTACTTTTTTATGAAACATGTTACTTGAATTACGTAATAAGATTACTATATGTAGCAAGTAACGTTACAAGTAACATGAATTGCGTAATAAGATTACTTTATGTAACAAGTAACATGTTTCATAAAAAAGTAATCCGATTACGTAATTCAAGTAACATGAACTACAAAAGATGATTACTTTATGTAACGTTACTTGTAACGTTGTTACATGTTACTTGAATTACGTAATCAGATTACTTTAAATAACATGTAACTTGTAATGTTCTTTGTTAAAGTAATCTTATTACGCAATTCATGTTACCTGTTGCATAAAGTAATCTGATAACGCAATTCATGTTACTTATAATGTTACTTGTTACATAGTCTGTACATACTGTAGTAGATAGTGTTACACAGCAATGATTTTGCTCATATTGATCATTTAGAGGCCTTAGATATGCATCAAATGATATAGTAGTCTTTATATGGTTGATTCATTGTGTGTGTGTGTGTGTGTGTGTGTGTGTGTGTTCAGGCCACGGCTCAGCAGATCCCCATCTCTCTGCACACGTCTCTGCAGGCTCAGGCTCAGCTGGGTCTACGAGGAGCTCTGCCCGTCTCTCAGTCGCAGGAGATGTTCAGCTCCATGCCTCCCTTCAGGTAATCCACTCGCCACAGGAACTACCACTACTCTTCACTTTACATTAGGCTGGGAATCGAAAATCAGTTACAATTCAGGAATCGAGTACTTAAGGGTCAGGAATCAGATACTTGTAATGATTTCGGTTCCTCTTATCGATTCCTTTGTGAGCATTTCTATATGACTATAAACCATTCAAGCGTGAGAGACTGTTTATGTGTAACAGGGTACTGGATCTGTGCATTTCATGTTCTGTTGAATCTGTTGCAGGTCTCAGGTGTACATGCACCCGAACCTGTCTCAGCCCAGTCCCATGGTGCTCTCTGGCGGAGCGCCTCTCAAAGGCCCGTACTCCGCCTTCCCCGGCATGCAGCCGTCAGACATGGTGAAGCAGCCGTCAGGATCCCATTACCAGCCCATGAGCGGCAGCCAGCAGCTCGTGTACGACGGCAACATGAACCAGCCGGCGGGGATGAGCACCTCTCAGCTCATGGACTCACAGCTCATACAGGCAAGAGCCCTGCAGCACTCACTCACGCACTCACTCACGCACTCACTCACGCACTCACTCACTCACTCACTCACTCACGCACTCACTCACTCACTCACTCGCGCACTCACGCACTCACTCACGCACTCACTCACGCACTCACTCACGCACTCACTCACTCACGCACTCACTCACGCACTCACTCACTCACGCACTCACTAGCACTCACTCACTCACATCACGCACTCACTCACTCACACTCACTCACTCACTCACTCACCACTCACTCACTCACTCACTCGCGCACTCACGCACTCACTCACGCACTCACTCACGCACTCACTCACGCACTCACTCACGCACTCACTCACGCACTCACTCACTCACGCACTCACTCACGCACTCACTCACACGCACTCACTCACGCACTCACTCACTCACACGCACTCACTCACGCACTCACTCACGCACTCACTCACGCACTCACTCACGCACTCACTCACGCACTCACTCACGCACTCACTCACGCACTCACTCACTCACTCACGCACTCACTCACGCACTCACTACACTCACTCACTCACTCACGACTCACGCACTCACTCACTCACTCACTCACTCACATCACTCACTCACTCACTCACGCACTCACTCACACTCCCACCATCATCACTCACGCACTCACTCACGCACTCACCACTCACTCACTCGCTCACTCCTCACACTGCACCTCACTCACTTCACCACGCTCACTCGCTCACTCACTCACTCAGCACTCACACTCACTCCCTCACTCACTGCACTCACGCACTCACTCACTCTCACGCACTCACTCACTCACTGCACACTCACGCACTCACTCACTCACCCACACTCACCACGCACACCTCACTCACTCACTCACCACTCACTCACTCACTCACTCACGCACTCACTCACTCACTCACTCACGCACTCACGTCACTCACTCACTCACTCACTCCCCACTCACTCACGCACTCACTCGCGCACTCACATCACGCACTCACTCACTCACTCACTCACTCACGCACATCCCACCTCACTCACGCACCTCACCATCACTCGACTCGCACTCACATCCGCACCACTCACGCACTCATCACTCACTCACTCACGCACTCACTCACTCACTCACGCACTACACACTCACCACGTGCCACTCACTCACGCACCGCACTCACGCACATCACTCACGCACTCACTCACAGCACTCACTCACTCATACACTCACTCACTCACTCACACGACACTCACGCACCGTCACTCACCCACTCACGCCATCCTCACTCACCACACCACTCACTCTCACATCTCACTCACTCACGCACCATCACTCACTCACTCACGCACCACACTCGCACAGCACTCACGCACTCACTCACACACTGCACCATCACACTCACTGCACTCACTACTCACTCACTCACTCACTCACGCACCACTCACCTCACCACTCACTCCTCACGCACTCACGCACTCACTCACTCACAGCCTCACTCACATCACGCCACTCACTCACTCACTGCACTCTCACTCACGCACTCACTCACTCACTCACGCACTCACTCCAGCCAGCACTCACGCACTCACTCACGCACTCACTCGACGCAACTCACTCACACTCACCTCCTCACTCACGCACTCACCCTCACTCACGCATCACTCCAGCCACTCACTCGCGCACTCACTCACGCACTCACTCACTCGACTCTCACTCACTCACGTCACTCATCCACCACTCACTCACGCACTCACTCCTCACGCACTCACCTCACGCACTCACTCCTCACGCACTCACTCCACTCACGCTCCACCTCCTCACGCACACACTCCACGCACTCCCACCTCCACTCACTCACTCCACGCACTCCACCCTCACGCACTCACTCACCTCACGCACACTCACTCACGCACATCCATCACATCACCACTCACTCACGCCTCACTCACCCTGCACTCACGCACTCACTCACTCACCACTCACGCACTCACTCACGCACTCACTCACGTCACTCCACTCACTCACCGCACTCACTACACGCACTCACACCCACTCACTCACTCACGCACTCACTCACGCACTCACTCACGCACTCACCCTCATCACTCACGCACACTCATCACCACTCACGCACTCACTCACCCACTCACTCACGCACTCACTCACACACTCACTCACGCACTCACCGCACTCACTCACTCACTCACGCGCACTACTCACGGCACTCACTCACCACTCACTCACTCATCACTCCACTTCAGCACCGCCCCTCACTCACTCACTCACTCACTCACTCTCGCACTCACTCAGCCACTCACTACGCTCACTCACCACTCACGCACTCAACTCACTCACTCATCACTCGCGCACCACCACCATCGCACTCACACTCAACTCACCGCACTCACTCACCACTCACCACATCACTCACCACCAACGCACTCACTCACGTCACTCACTCACCTCACTGCACTCACTCACGCACGTCACTCACGCACTCACTCAGCACTCACTCACTCCACTCCTCACGCGACTCACTCACCCCTCACGCACTCACTCTCGCACCATCACTCACCTATCGACTCACGCACCACTCTCACCGCACTCACTCTCTCACAGCACTCACTCACTCACCACTCCTACTCTCACGCACTCACTCCTCACGCACTCCCTCTCACGCACTCACTCCGCACTCACTTCACTCACTCATCGCACTCCACTCACTCACTCGCGCACTCACTCACCTCACGCACTCACACTCCACACTCACTCACTCCACTCACTGCCACTCACGCACTCTGCACTCACTACACTCACTCCCACTCACTCACGCACTCACTCACGCACTCACCACTCACTCCGCACTCACTCCGCAACATCACTCAGCCTCACATCACGATCACCACACTCACTCACGCACTCACTCACTGCACTCCTCACACGTCACCTCACTCACGCACTCACTCACTCACGCACATCACTCAACTCACTCACTCACGCACTCACTTCACGCACTCACTCTCACGCACTCACTCACGCATCACTCCGTCACCTCACTCCTCACTCACTCACTCACTCACTCACTCACTCACTCACATGCGCATCATCACTCACGCACTCACTCACGCACTCAATCACTCACACACGCTCACTCACTCACTACGACTCACGCACTCACACTCACTCTCGCACCACTCACACTCCTCACACCGCACTCACCATCACTCACTCACCTCACTCACGCACTCACCACGTCACTCACCACTCACTCACACACGCACTCACGCACTCACTCACTCGCCACTCACGTCACTACATCACGCCCACTCACTCACTCACTCACGCATCACACTCACTCACCACTCACGTCAGCACTCACTCACGCACTCACTCACTCACTCACCCACTCACTCACGCACTCACTACGCACTCCGACTCATCACTCTCACACGCACTCCATCCTCCGCACTCACTCACTCGCACCACTCACTCACTCAAGCACTCACTCACTCAGCTGCACTCACCACGCTCACACTCACTCACATCACACCACCACTCACCTCACTCTCATCCGCACACGCAGCACGCACTCATCACTCACTCACTCACTCACTCACTCACTCCCGCCATCACCACTACACGCATCCTCACCATCACTCACTACGCACTCACTCACCACTACGTCACACTCACCACTCACCACTCGCGCTCACTCACTACCATCACCACTCACTCACCACACTCACTCACTCACGTCACTCACACGACCTCACTCACATCACTCGACCACATCGACACTCCGCACCTCACTCACCACTCACCCGCACGCCTACGATCACTCGCGCACTCACCGCACCTCACTTCACGCCACTCACTCACTCACAGCACTCACTCCGCACTCACGCACATCCCACTCACTCACTCACCACTCACCTCTCACTCACTCACATCTCATCGCCGCACTCACTCACACTCACTCACTCACGCACTCACTGCACTCACTCACCTCACTCACGCACTTCCACTCACTCACTCACGCACTCACTCACGCACTCACTCACTCACTACTCATCGCACTCACTCACGCACTCACTCACGCACTCACTCACACCTCACTCACGTCACTCACGCACTCACACGCTCATCACCACTCACTCACTGCCACTCACGCACCACTCACTCACATCACTCACTCACACACTCACTCCGTCACTCACGGCACTCACCACTCACGTCACTCACTCATTCACGCACTCACGACCACTCCGCACTCACTGCACCACCACTCACTCACTCACGCACTCACTCACTCAAGCACTCACTCCACACCACTCACGTCACCACTCACTCACGCACTCACTCACCACACTCAGCTCA
Source organism: Chrosomus eos (assembly GCA_036326025.1). Classification (NCBI taxonomy): domain Eukaryota; kingdom Metazoa; phylum Chordata; class Actinopteri; order Cypriniformes; family Leuciscidae; genus Chrosomus; species Chrosomus eos. The sequence goes on from CM070820.1 coordinate 1,299,366, forward strand.
CTCACCGCACTCACTCACTCACTCAGCACCACTCACGCACTCACTGCACACACTCAGCATCTCACCACTCACACGCACTCACTCACTCACGCACTCCCACTCACTCCTCGACTCACTCACTCACTCACGCACACCATCACTCACACTCACTACACTCACGCACTCACTCACTCACCACTCACTCACTCACATCACGTCACTGCACTCCACTCACGCACTCACTCACTCACAGCACTCACTCATCACGCACTCACATCACCACACTCACTGCACCACTCAACTCACTCACTCAACACTCACTACACTCACGCACCACTCACGCACTCACTCACTCACTCACGCACTCACTCACCGCACTCACTCACTCACGCACTCACTCACTACGCACTCACTCACTCACTCACTCACCTCACGCACTCACTCACTCACCACTCACCACGCATCACTCACTACGCACTCACTCACTCCGCACTCGCCACCACAACGGCGACTCACGTCATCACGCACGACCTCACTCACTCACTCGCTCACTGACAAGGTCATCATCCACATCACACAACATCAACTCACCCGACATCACTCACCATCACACATACGCAATACACACCATCATCATCGGCAACTACTCAACACAGACACACACTCAACATCACTCTCTCACTTCACTCACCACTCACTCACAATCAATACTACTCAACGTCACGCTCACGCGAAGCACTCTACATCATCTCTCAGGCACCAGATCTACTCACTCAACCTCACTCACTCACTTGCACACCCACTCACTCAGCTCACCCGCACCGCACACTCACTCCACTCAGCCTCCCACCATCACCCACACCTCACCACCACTCACTCACGCCCACTCACTCACTCACGAACACTCACGCAACCACTCACCAGCCACTCACTCACGCACCACTCACGCACTCACCACATCACTCACTCATCACGCACTCACTCACCACCACTCACTCCGCACTCATCACTCACGCACTCACTCACGCACTCACCACCACTCACGCAGCACGTCTACTCACCACTCACTCACCTCACTCACTCACGCACTACTCACACGCACACCACTCACCGCACTCACTCACACTCACGCCACTCACGCACCTCACTCACTCACGCACTCCACTCACTCACTCACACTCACGCACCACATCCCCTCACTCACGCACTCACCACACTCACCACTCACCCTCACCACTCACTCACTGCACTCACTCACTCACTCACCACTCACGCACTCACCACTCACCACTCACTCAATCACTCACACTCACACTCACTCACTCACCGCACTCACTCATCACCACCACTCACTCACTCACACGACCACCACTCATCACACTCACTCCACACTCACTCGCACACTCACCTCACACGCACTCACTCACTCACGCACTCACTCACTCACAGCACTCACTCACACTCACTCACTCACAGCACTCCCACACGCACTCACTCACTCACGTCCACGCACTCACACCACTCACGCACTCACTCACTTACGCACTCACTCACCTCACCACCACTCGCTCACCATCACACTCACGCCCCTCACTCACGCACTCCGCTCACTCCACCACGTACATCACGTCGTCACGCCTCTCACTCACCGCACTCGCCGCCGCTCACTGCAAAGGGTCAATTGGCAATAACACAGGCAAAATGATCAAAAAAACAAAAATGTGACCCTGGACCCCAAAACCAGTCACAATATTTGTCCAAGATATAACTATTGAAAATCTGGAATCTGAGGGTGCAAAAAAATCGAAACATTGAGAAAATCTCCTTTAAAGTTGTGCATTTATGTTTGCGATTTGGCTCCATTCACTCACAAAAAATATGTATAATATAGATTTACAGTAGGAAATTTACCAAATATCTTCATGGAACATGATCTTTACTAAACATCTTCATGATTGTGTGTACAGGTGACGATGCCCATGCCCGGGTCTCAGCTGCGCTAACGGCTCGGCCCAGCAGCACCTCATTCTGCCCCAGTCCATCCAGCTCCAGCAGAACCAGAACCTGTCCGTAGGAGCTCCCCGCCGCATGATGCCTCCCGGGTCTCAGCCGCCCATCATGAGCAGCAGAGAGGTGAGAGAGCAAGGGCTGCTGGGAAACATCACGACTCTTCAGAATGCATGTGCTAGAGCTGCACAATTAATCACTATTCCATGTAATCGCACTTTTGAAACCTGGAATGTGCGTTATTGTACCTCTGCGTGTGTGTGTACCAGAGACGCCCTCTGGTGTTCAGATGGAGTATTTACTCCCGATCAGCCACTGCACATAAAATAATCAGTGCGGTTTCATTGTGAATAATTGTGCAGCTTTAACATGATGTGAATCAGACTGCAATGTTCGGATTGGCTTCATTACAGTAGATGAGACTTTAATGCATGTAAACTTCCCTCAGTGTTGGACGTCCTCCTGTGTGTTACTTACACACCTGTTACTTACACACCTTTGTTCTGCAGCCTTCCCAGATGGACATGAAAGGATTTCAGTTTTCTGATAAGCCCAATCACTCACCTGGAATACCCAGCGGCTCCTACAGGTGAATATTTCATACACTCCCCCTGCGTTTCTCTCACACACAACACTCCGCCTGCGTTTCTCTCACACACACTCCGCCTGCGTTTCACACACACACACACCCGCCTGCGTTTCTCTCACACACACTCCGCCTGCGTTTCACCACACACACTCCGCCTGCGTTTCCACACACACCACTCCGCCTGCGTTTCTCTCACACACACTCCGCCTGCGTTTCTCTCCACACACACTCCGCCTGCGTTTCTCTCACACACACTCCGCCTGCGTTTCTCTCACACACACTCCGCCTGCGTTTCCCACACACACTCCGCCTGCGTTTCTCTCACACACACTCCGCCTGCGTTTCTCTCACACACACTCCGCCTGCGTTTCACACACACACTCGCCTGCGTTTCTCTCACACACACCCGCCTGGTTCCCAACACTCCGCCTGCGTTTCTCTCACAACATCCGGCTCCCCACACACTCCGCCTGCGTTTCTCTCACACACACTCCGCCTGCGTTTCTCTCACACACACTCCGCCTGCGTTTCTCTCACACACACTCCGCCTGCGTTTCACACACACACTCCGCCTGCGTTTCTCTCACACACACTCCGCCTGCGTTCTCTCACACACACTCCGCCTGCGTTTTCACACACACACTCCGCCTGCGTTTCTCTACACCTTCTGCGTTCTCCACACACACTCCGCCTGCGTTTCTCTCACACACACTCCCCTGCGTTTCCACACACACACTCCGCCTGCGTTTCTCCACACACACTCCCCCTGCGTTTTCACACACACACTCCGCCTGCGTTTCTCTCACACACACTCCGCCTGCGTTTCAACACACACCCGCTAACTCCGCCTGCGTTTCACACACACACCTCCCCCTGCGTTTCTCTCACACACACACTCCGCCTGCGTTTCTCTCACACACACTCCCCCTGCGTTTCACCAACACCCTGCGTTTCACACACACACTCCGCCTGCGTTTCTCCACACACACTCCGCCTGCGTTTCACACACACACTCCCCCTGCGTTTCTCTCACACACACTCCGCCTGCGTTTCCACACACACTCCGCCTGCGTTTCACACACACACTCCCCCTGCGTTTCTCACTCACACCCCTGCACACCAACTCCGCCTGCGTTTCACACACACACTCCCCCTGCGTTTCACACACCACACACTCCGCCTGCGTTTCACACACACACCCAGCCTGCGTTTCACACACACACTCCCCTGCGTTTCTCTCACCCCACTCCCTGCTTCACACACTCCGCCTGCGTTTCTCTCACACACACTCCGCCTGCGTTTCACACACACACTCCCCTGCGTTTCACACACACACTCCGCCTGCGTTCTCTCACACACACACTCCGCCTGCGTTTCCACACACACTCCGCCTGCGTTTCACACACACACTCCGCCTGCGTTTCACACACACACTCCGCCTGCGTTTCACACACACACTCCGCCTGCGTTTCACACACACACTCCGCCTGCGTTTCACACACACACTCCGCCTGCGTTTCACACACACACTCCGCCTGCGTTTCACACACACACTCCGCCTGCGTTTCACACACACACTCCGCCTGCGTTTCACACACACACTCCGCCTGCGTTTCACACACACACTCCTCGCCTGCGTTTCCAAACAGTTTCACACACACACACTCCGCGCCTGCGTTTCACACACACACTCCGCGCCTGCGTTTCACACACACACTCCGCGCCTGCGTTTCACACACACACTCCGCGCCTGCGTTTCACACACACACTCCGCGCCTGCGTTTCACACACACTCCGCGCCTGCGTTTCACACACACACTCTGCGCCTGCGTTTCACACACACTCCGCGCCTGCGTTTCACACACACACACACTCCGCGCCTGAGTTTCACACACACACACACTCCGCGCCTGCGTTTCACACACACACACCCCTCCGCGCCTGCGTTTCAACACACACACCGCTGGTTACACACACACCCGCGCCTGCGTTTCACACACACACACTCCGCGCCTGCGTTTCACACACACACACACTCCGTGCCTGCGTTTCACACACACACACACACACTCCGCGCCTGCGTTTCACACACACACACACACTCCGCGCCTGCGTTTCACACACACACTCCGCGCCTGCGTTTCACACACACACACTCCGCGCCTGCGTTTCACACACACACTCCGCGCCTGCGTTTCACACACACACTCCACCTGCGTTTCACACACACTCGACGGCCTGCGGTCACACACTGTGGCTAAATCCAAATTTTTCCTGGTAGTCACTGTATGAAGACTTTTTGAGGTATAATATCACTTTATTTTGCTCTCCTCACTTACATAAATATCTGAATAATGTTTGTTTTGTCTGAAAACATCTTTTCTCACGGATGTGTGTTTCCCATCAGGCCCGGTTCGGCCAGTCCCAGTGGGAAAGCCTCTGGCCCGGGCGGCCCTGCGTCGGTCGTGTCTCTGCCAGGACACTACACACAGCAGGTATTCAGCGCTCCGCCTCCAGCGCCGCGTTGCTTTAGTAAAGCTGATGGTTCATGTGGCCGACCGGTGTGTGTTCTGCGGCAGGTGTCGGGCCCTCAGGGCAACATGGTCATGCACATGAGACCCCCCTCGAGCGGGCCCTTCCCCAACCCCATCCAGCGGCCCGTCATGCAGATCAACAAGACCGTGATCATCCGCTCCCCGCCGTACCCCGGCCAGCGCGAGCCCAGCGCCGAGCATGCTGGGAAGGGCCCTGAGGACGGGATGAAGGTGAGCCACCCACTGTGATCATCAGAGGTAATTACACTTCATCTTCTTCTTTCAATGTTGAATCGGCTCCTATAAATATTCAGAAACACTCAAATTCTACATATGGGGCAAAAAACTGGCTTTGTCATATTTATATTTAGTTTTTCCCCGAATATCAGCACAATTACAAATGAGATATTGATGTTATACAACAGTTCAATAAACAATACATGTGAAGTTTTAGACATAATACTGTTTTTGCTCAATTTGGCCAATAACAGTTGAACACACACCGGTGTTTCATTACTGGATGAATCTGTGATGAGTGAGTCAGTACCCAAGTTTCCATCCGCTCGTCAATGGAATTATCTGAAGTTCGGTAAATAAACTCGTGTGAATAAAGCTGGTGAAAATGTGTTTCCATCCAACGGCTTTAAAGCGAATATAAACCTGTGTGTAATGACGTCACATGCTGTTCTGCCATCAAACTGGTATATCGAATTGATTTGAGACATTTTAAGGTGTTTCCATTCATTTTCGCACAACATTCAAGAAAACATTTGCGAACAAAGTTTTGCTAGACAAAATGGATCGCGCCATAATAACGTTTCCATCAGCGTTTATCGCATAAGCCGTATATCCATCAAGATAAAATCCCATGAGACCGAACGCATTTCATTTGAGTCGATATTCATGAAATTCAATCCAATTTTACTGTTTCCATAAGGCATTTTTCATTCCATATCACTTAATGCGGATAAAAACGTGTGGATGGAAACACAGCTAGTGATTCAATGTGAATCATTTGAATGAATGATTCAGTGACTCGTTCAAAAAGACAGTGACTTGCTGCCGCCTACTGGTGGGTTCATATTTAAAGTATATCATTTTTTAATTCATATTCCAGCTACTTTAATCTGTGTAAATAACCCTAAATAAACCACATGTGATGCAGCTTCAGAAAAAAATATTGGTTATTGACACAAAAACATTTTTTTTTATCAAAATATTTTTCTAAACCTACTTTTTATAATGCTTTTCTCATCTAACACGATAATGACGTCATTCATGACCGTTTGCATAAACTTACAGCACAGTTCATGCTTCATTCATCATGTGGTTATGTGTGTGTGTGTGACCCAGTCCTGCGTTCAGCTTAAGTGTGTGTTCATCAGTGCTTTGACTCAGTGATGTTGATGAAGTGACTGTAAGGTGTGTGTGTGTGTGTGTGTGTGTGTGCAGGCCGCCAGTGACGCCAAGAACTCTTCAGTGATTCCCAGAAGGCCACAGGTCAAAGCTGCTCGAACCAGAGCCTTCAAACCACAGCCGGTCCCAGTGGAGGATTAATGGACCTCGTGATCACATGACACGGCTCTCTCGCTCTCTCTCTCTTTATATCTCTCTCTTTATATCTCTCTCTCTCTCTCTCTCTCTCTCTCTCTCTCTCTCTCTCTCCCCTCTCTCTCACCGGACTGATGCACAGGATCACCAACTCCACTAATGAATTGGAACACATTAATAAACATCACATAGAGAGATATGAATATCTATATATAAATGTATACTATATATATAAATAGACACGATAGTTTGGGACTCTGCAGACTTTTCAAGATCAGCTTTATTTATTTACATTTTTATTTGTCATTTTTTCAAGTGAAGAATAACGGTTTAAAAAAAAAAAGGCAAACGAACTGCCGGTTCTCTTTCTTTCTTTCTCTCTCTCTCTCTCTGTCTGTATCTCTCTTTCTCTTTCTTTCACTTTCTCTCCCTCTCTTGTCTGTATCTCTCCATCAAAGTTTGCAAACAGAAAAAAAGAGAAGTGCATCTCTTCTTCCAGCTCATGCCCCGCCCACATTGCCAAACCGAGCCAGCTGATTGGACTCCAGGTTTTGATTGACATGAGATCAACATGAGCAGCTGCAGTGCGAGGCTTTAGTCATTTTTACTGGGTACCATGGAGTTTTAACTTCCTTTAATTTTATATATATATATATATATATATATATATATATATATATATATTATATATATATATATATATATATATATATATATATATTAGTAATCATGCATATTTGCTCTATTATTATTAAAGAACACCTTTTATTCAATAAAAAAAAGTTTAAACCCAAATTTGAGGACATTATTCAATCCACACATGGAGCATCTTTGCTGAACTCTTATTTTCATCTGCTTTGTGTGTGTTGTGTAGCTGTGTGTGTGTGTGTGTGTGTGTGTGTGTGGGGGGGGGGTGGGGTGGGGGGAATAAAGATGTTGAAGGCACTGTGCAGAAGCGCTTGCGCTCTCTCTGATATTCTCGTGTCTCATGTGAAGATGTTGGAGAGAATGTGAGTGTGAGTGAGTGTGTGTTTGCTCCAGAAACCCTTTATATTCTGCTCTGAGTTCCAGGTTTTTGGGCTGTCAGTCACAGCAGTGACACGAGCAATAAACCTCTCTGTAACCGTCAGGGTCCAAAAGATTTCTCTTGTAGATGTGTGTGTGTCACAGGGATCATGACTGATGTGTGTGTGTGTATGTGTCACAGGGATCATGACTGGTGTGTGTGTGTCACAGGGATCATGACGTGTGTGTGTCACAGGGATCATCATGACTGATGTGTGTGTGTGTGTGTGTGTGTGTGTGTGTGTGTGTGTGTGTGTGTGTGTGTGTGTGTGTGTGTGTGTGTGTGTGTGTCACAGGGATCATGACTGATGTGTGTGTGTGTCACAGGGATCATGACTGATGTGTGTGTGTGTGTGTGTGTGTGTGTGTGTGTGTGTTGCCAGATCTGCGGCTGTACAGAACTATGACATCAGCACACGTTCATGCTTTCATTGGTCTTTGATATTGGAGCATTAATGCGACTCGTCTTTTCCCTCTGGGTCGATTGTTGCTCATTTGAAATGCCTTTTCATGATTTCTTCAGTGCTTCTGGTTATTTTCGAGGGTCATGTGCTTCTTGATGATTACTGAATATCTGTACAGACTCATTAGCGCCCTTTGGCTTTTTCTGTTGTTTATTAGACTTGTATTTAAAGGTCCAGTGATGGATTTACTCACTCTTATGTTTATTTTTAGGGGTCTGTTTTTTCCCTGCAGATATTTATCACTCAGTGTTGTTTATCCTATTAAATGTTTGACCATATTTGCCCTTTTATTGGAAAATGATCTCAAGAGAGAAATAAAGCAGATTGAGCGTTTTTCAAAGCCGGATCGTTGTTTGTGTTCACATTGACCGTGTGCAGTTACTGAACTCAATCCCTCACTGAATTAATGACTTGTATTATTGTATATGGACCAATATAACTATAGTAAAAAATGCTGTGTTTCTATGATCATATAGACCCCTTATCAGTTGGTAAACATGGTGACGTTTTTCTGTGGGCGGAGCTTAGTTGGCTGCAGAACGATCCCTCTGGCCGCTTTCCTAGTTATTTTGCAAGTTTTGTTAGCTTGTTTTTTAACAATGACTGGAGAAAATCCGGTTTTATCTTAATGTGCAAGGTCACTCAGTGTCCAGGACCGCGATTTTTATTTGCAAAAGTTAATTTTAACGGACGGAACCAGACGTAAAAAACGTTTTACGGCTGACCCGTACACGCTCACTCAATGGACGATCTGACAGGATTAACGCTACCTCCGGTTGAGTGGCCGGACTTCTACACCTACCTGATAGAGAAACCGAGCGTAAAGAGAAACTGAGGGCATATAAATCTTTAGATGCCTATAACTATGTGCTGACTGGTCATGTACAAGACTTGTGTGTACGATCCGCAGTTCTGCCGAGCCAGCGCCGAGAAGACCACAATGTTAACAGTGACATTACCTGCAATGTTAATGATGTGAATATTTTCGAGAAATAAAAATTCCAGATACAGCATACTCATTTTTCATTGATTCTTGCACCCAACAACACATCAAGATGACATTTAATAATAATAATTTAAGCTCCTTATTATGTAGCCGAATCTGTGCTGGTTTGTATTAGCCGCCTGCAGTTTTCCGTTTGTTTTGCCTCCAGCTAGCGCCTTGACATGTGACGTCGGCTGATAAGGGGTCTATAGGTGATGTAAACATTTAATTTCATTGATTGAAAGTGTTTTACCTTAATCACAGAAAATAATCAAACTTCCCAACTCTAATTCTGTTTAATCAAGCAGATTAAGTAATGGAGTGAAGTAATGGAGTAAAAGGAAGGAGCCAACTTCACTTATTTCATTACTGGATAAATCTGTTTTTTTAACGAATATCTTGAATGATTCAATGACTCCCTCATAAATATTTGTTTCATTTACTGAATGAATCAATGAACATCTTGAATTAATGATCAATGACTCACTCATAAAGATTTTTTCAATTACTGAATGAATCTGCGTTATTTTATAAAGAAAATATTGAATGATTCAATGACTCACAAAGTTTTGTTTCATTACTGGATGAATCTGCGTTTTTTTTAATGAATATCTTGAATGATTCAATGACTCACTCTTAAAGATTTGGTTCATTACTGAATGAATTGCATTTTTTTTAAAGGGCACCTATTATGGAATTTTGAAAATTACCTTTCATGTAGTGTGTAACAGAGATCTAAGTGAACAAAAACATCCAGCAAAGTGTTATATACGAAAGTTCACCGTAAAAAAAAGGTATTGTTTCTAAAAAGAAAAGAGTCAATTTAATGAATCATTTTTTCAATGAGTCATTTTCCTTTTCGTTGTGACGTTGTGACGTTGTGCGCGCGCAGACACCAGAGAAAACGCTAGTTACGCATGTAACTGTGGTTCTGTTTCATTCTTACTGACCGCCAGAGGCAGTGTAAACACTATGGATTATCGCAACGCCAGCTAGATAGGTCGAGAGAATATACCAACAAAGTCACGTGGTGTGACGTATGCTGAGCCCTGGAGGGTAAAGCTACAGTAGCTCAGCACTCGGTACGCCTTTCTCGCGCATTCCGAGTGACTGAGAACTCTGGCGGTCATCCAGAATTCACAGAACCACAGTTACATCCGTAACTAGCGTTCTGTTTCATTCTTACTGACCGCCAGAGACCGTGTAAACACTATGGAAGACGCATACCAACATAGTCTTGAGGAATGCCACCCACCTGAAGAAATCAAGGCTGCTCCAGAAGAACCGCAAGAACTAACGGCATGATGAGCAGCAATGTTGACCTTATAAAACCGGGCAAACGTGCATGGAGAAGTCCAGGTAGCGGCAGTGCAGATATCCACCAGGGAAACTCCTCTAAAAACAGCCCATGAAGATGAAATGGCCCTAGTGGAATGGCAAGTTAGTCTCCGGGGCAGTGGTCTCCCTGCGGCCTTGTAGACCAGCGTAATGGTCTCTACTATCCAGTTTGACAACCTCTGCTTCGACACTGGAGCACCTTTCTTCACACCACCATGACAGACACATAACTGGTCTGACTGTCTAAATTGAACAGTAGAGTTCACATAACACTTCAATGCCCGGACAGGACACAAAAGTTGGGCACTTGAATCAGACCCTGAAAGGAGGCCAACTCAATGTTCTCATTTATGAACTGAGGAAGAAGGACCTTCGGAAGAGAAGAAGGATTGGGTCGTAGAACCACCCCGGAGTCATCCAGTAACCAACGCAAGCACAGTTTACTAACAGACAATGCGTGCAACTCACTGACTCGTTTCGCAGTAGCAATACAAAAAAGAAGTCTTCAAGGACAACCATTTAATGTCCATGCTTTGCAAGGGCTGAAATTGGGGTGAGCACAGGAATGCAAGCACGAGTGACAAATCCCACACAGGAAAATGCGGATCCCGAGCAGGGTTCAGACGGCGCGCGCCCTTCAGAAAACTGCAGACAAGACTGTGAGAGCCAAAAGAAGAGCCACCAACTGGAACATGATATGCAGAAATTGCAGCAACATACACTTTCAGCATGGAAGCTGCTTTTCCTTGCTCCAGTAAACGCTGAAGAAAGCTTAAGATACTTTGGAATATCGCTTGTTGCAGGAACGAGCCCCCGTTCCTCACACCATGCAGAAAAAAGCTTCCAACAGGTAGCATAAATCTGTCGTGTGGAAGAAGCCCTAGCATTAGAGATGGTGTGAATAACAGCAGGGTCACAATGCTCCAGGGAAGGAGTTAACCCAATGGCCAGACCCAAAGCTGCAGATGAGTCGGGTCCGGGTGCCAGACACTGGCCTCCAGCTGGGAGAGGAGGTCCTTCCTTGGGATCTCCTTCCACGGATTGCCTGTCAGAAGTCTCAGCAAATAAAGGAAACCACGGTCTGGCTGGCCATTGTGGTGCCACGAGTAACACTCTGTGCTTGCACAGGGAGATCCTGTGCAACGTCTCCCATAACAGAGGGATAGGTGGAAACGCATAGAGCAGGCAGTTCGGCCATTCGTGAGACAGCGCATCCTGGCCCAGGGGGCTGGACACTTCTGTCCTTGCGAACCATAAGCGACAGTGAGTGGTCATCTCTGAAGCAAAAAGATCCACTTCTGCTCTTCCAAATCGTAGCCAGATCTCCTGCACTACATCTGGATGAAGCCTCCATTCTCCTGGATGTACGTGAAGCGAGTCGTGGCTGACACCATGTCAGAATCTCGTGAGTCAGCACTAGAGACCTGAGGGATCTCGTGCCGCCCTGGTGGTTCAGATGGAACACTGTCGAGGTATTGTCCGATCGAACGAGAACATGGCGGCCTGTCAGAACCGGCATGAAGTACTTTAGAGCCAAGAACACTGCCCTTAGTTGCCCTTAGATTGGTGTCCAGCGCCCGAAAATACCCCTCTGATTCCAGGTTGCCCCCCATCCTGTGAGGGAAGTGTCTGATGTGACCAACTTCCGACAAGAGGGAACAACACCCAGGGGCACTCCTGCCTTTAGGAACTCTAACGGTCTCCACCGCCTCAACGCACATATGCAATGGTGAGAAATCATCACCAGTCGATGGCGATGTCTGGTGGGATCTAGTTGTCCATAACTGGAGTGGTCTGAGGTGGAGTAAACCCAGGGGGATCATCACTGTAGCCGCTGTTAACATCCCTATCAGTCGTAGGACCACCTCGTACTGCAAGGACACACCCAGGCGAAAGCGAGCCAAAAGTTGCAGAATGTTCATCACACGTTCCTGAGACAGGGAGGAAGACATTAGGCAGGAATTCAGGGTCATTCCTATGAACGTAGTGGTCTGTGATGGAATCAGATGGCTCTTTTTCTCTTTCACAGAAAAACCCAGCTTCTGCACATGTCTCAAAAGAACTCTGGAGTCTTGTACAGCCTGCTGCTCTGTGGGGGCACAGAGAAGCCAGTCGTCCAAATAAGGAAGAATACGCAGTCCTCTCATCCAAAGAGGGGACAGAGCTGCACTCACACACCTTGTGAAGACGCGAGGAGCAAGGGAGAGGCCGAAGGGTAGCACCTTGAACTGATAAGCTTGATTCAGGAAACTGAAATGCAGAAACTTTCTGTGATGCACAGCAATTGGGACGTGAAAGTATGCATCCTTCAGGTCGACACTTACAAACCAACCGTCTGCCGTCAAAGACCGGAGAACATCGGCTGTGCGCAGCATTCGAAAAGGAAGGACCTTCAGGTACAAATTCAGAAGCCTCAAATCGAGAATTGGGTGGAAACCACCGTCCTTCTTTGGAACAAGAAAATATGTTGAATAGAACCCGTCTCCCTGAACGAGGGGATGAAATTTTTCTATGGCTCCCTTCTCTAGCAGTGAACACATTTCCAGAGAGAGAGCCACTGCGCAAACCGCGTCTCTGACAATCGTAGGAACGATTCTTGAAAATCTGGGAGGCTGGCGTCGAAATTGTAGAGTATATCCCCTGCTCAGAGTTGCCAACACCCAGGGGTCTGTTGTGATGGATCTCCAGTACTCCAGTTGATCTACAGAAAAACGATCGACTGCCTGACTGTCTCAGGCTTTATGTGTACGATTTTTAGTGGTCGCGGGGGGGGGGGGCGCTGACGGGGTTCTCCCTGGAACTGACGATGAGGTGGGTGAAAAACTCTTGCATCTTCAGGAACACGAGGTCTTTGTCAAGTCAAGTCAAGTCACCTTTATTTATATAGCGCTTTTTACAATACAAATTGTTTCAAAGCAGCTTTACAGAGATAACAGGAAAACAATGTTGTAATAGTATTGTTCAATTGAAAATTAAATGTCCCCAACTAAGCAAGCCAAAAGGCGAAGGCAACAGTGGCAAGGAACCAAAACTCCATCAGGTGACAGAATGGAGAAAAAAACCTTGGGAGAACCCAGGCTCAGTCGGGGGGCCAGTCCTCCTTTGGCCAACGAATGAACAGTGTATGATTATGAGTTAGGCAGCATAATGTCAGGAGTCAGATGGGATCAGAACTTTCACGATATTATCCAGTTCATCTGGTTGGGTTGGGTCATCCGGCCGGTGAGGGGATGAGTGTGGTGAGGTGTCCATGGGCCTTCACAGCCCTGATAATGCGTGTTGTCGTGTCCATGTGATGGTACTTCATCAGATCTGGATATGCCCTGGATCCGGCGGTCTGCGGTAAACCTCGGGATAAACAGAGAGACTAATATTAGTGTAGACGCTATCCTTCTTATGATGTACAAAGTACATCAGGAATTATGGGAAGTGTTCCCGGTTCCGGCTGATCTAAACTATGCAGCCTTACATTGAATTATAGAAATCTATAATGTGTTATGTGTATGCTAAGCCAAAGAGATGTGTTTTTAGTCTAGATTTAAACTGACAGACTGTATCTGCTTCCCGGACCGTGTTAGGAAGATTGTTCCAAAGTTTTGGTGCTAAATAGGAAAAGGATCTACCGCCAGCAGTCGATTTTGATATTCTAGGTATTATCAACTGGCCAGAATTTTGAGATCGCAATAGACGTGAAGGGCTATAATGCGTTAAGAGCTCGCTCAAGTACTGGGGAGCTAAACCATTTAAGTGCTTTGTAAGTAATCAGCAATATTTTAAAATTTATACGATGTTTAATAGGCAGCCAATGCAGTGTTGACAGAACCGGGCTAATATGGTCATACTTCCTGGTTCTGGTAAGAACTCTAGTGGCTGCGTTTTGAACTAGCTGTAGTTTGTTTATTAAGCGTGCAGGGCAACCACCCAGTAGAGCATTACAATAATCTAGCCTTGAGGTCATGAAAGCATGAACTAATTGTTCCGCATTTGTCAGTGAGAGCATATGACGTAATTTAGATATATTTTTAAGATGGAAAAATGCGGTTTTACAGATACTAGACACGTGACTTTCGAATGAAAGATTGGTATCAAAGAGCACACCCAGGTTCCTAACTGACGACGAGCAGCCATCAAGTGTTAGACAGTATTCTAGGTTATTAGGTGAGGAAGTTTTTTGTCCAATGATTAGAATCTCTGTTTTTTCAGAATTTAGTAATAGGAAATTACTGGTCATCCAATTTTTTATATCAGCTATGCATTCTGTTAATTTTGTGAATTGGTAAGTTTCGTTAGGTTTTGAAGAAATATACAGCTGAGTATCATCAGCATAACAGTGAAAGCTAATTCCATATTTCCTAATTATATCTCCTAATGGTAGCATGTACAGAGTGAACAGCAGCGGTCCTAGTACTGAGCCTTGTGGTACGCCATACTGAACTTGTGATCGATAAGACATCTCTTCATTTACTGCTACAAACTGAAAACGGTTAGATAAGTATGATTTAAACCATGCTAGTGCAATTCCACTAATGCCAACATAGTTTTCCAGTCTATTTAAAAGAATGTTGTGGTCGATAGTATCAAATGCAGCACTAAGATCGAGTAACACTAATAGAGATACAACCACGATCGGATGATAGGAGCAAATCATTTGTGACTCTAATGAGAGCAGTCTCAGTACTATGGTACGGTCTAAATCCGGACTGAAAATCCTCGCAGATATTATTTCTTTCTAAAAAGGAACACAGTTGTGAGGATACTGCTTTTTCTAGTATCTTTGACAGAAAAGGCAGATTCGAGATTGGTCTGTAATTGACTAATTCTGTAGGATCAAGTTGCGGTTTTTTAACAAGCGGTTTAATCATAGCCAACTTAAAGGTTTTTGGTACGTATCCTAATGACAAAGATGAATTAATGATATTTAGAAGAGGATCTATGACCTCTGGAAGCATCTCTTTCAGTAGCTTAGTCGGTATAGGGTCTAGCATACAAGTTGTCGATTTAGATGAATTAACAAGTTTGCAAAATTCTTCCTCTCCTATAGCAACAAATGAATCAAAATGTTCCTCATGGAGACTACAATATACTCCCTGATGCGATACTGTAGTAGACGGTTGCATAGTTATAATTTTGTCCCTGATATTATCAATCTTATAAGTGAAGAAGTTCATAAAGTCATTACTGCTGTGTTTCTTGGAAACTTCTGGGCTTGAAGCTTTCTTTTTCGTTAGTTTAGTCACTTGTTCAAATAAATACCTAGGATTATGTTTATTTTCTTCTAATAGGGTTGAAAAATAATTAGTTCTAGCATCTTTAAAGGCCTCTCTGTAAGGAATCGAGCTCTCCTTCCATGAAATCCGAAATACCTCTAGTTTTGTTTTCTTCCAGTTTCGCTCCATTTTTTTCTTTGTGGGGGCTGTGACTGAGGTGTAGCGTGCCGGCGGAAACGTTGCTCCGATATGGCATAGTGATGTCGGGTCTGAACCGCTGGCATCCTAAAGGTAGGGTTGCGCTGCACCTGTGTCAGTTGACGAGTGGCTTCAGACAGCTTTACCCTTTTTTCCAACAGTTCTGGAACATTCGGACCAAAAAGATGCCCGGGAACAAATGGAAGATCTCCCAAGGTTTTCATGCAGTCCTCCGGCAGTCGTGCTTGGGCAAGCCACACTTGGCGGCGGGCTCCCAAAAGCGTTGCTGTAAGACTACCCAGCTCGCGGGTCACATGGCCTGTTGCCAACAGAGCAGTTTGCAGGAATTGTGAAACAGATGGGTCTGCATTTGCAGGTTCCAGCGTACTGGTGGCAGCAAGAAGTAACTGGCAGATTGTGTTTTCTGCTCGAGTAATGTAGGCAACAGACTCGTATGCCTTTTTTAGCAAGGAACCCGTACGGCCGCATTGCGCACTGGGACATCGCACATTCCCTCGTAGAGCCTTATCAAGAGACACAACCAAACCTGCCACAGGCTTCTCTATTTCCGGAGCACGACCCACCCGATAGAATCTGCTTCAGCCATAGATGCTAGCGTTCGAGCAATCTTAGAGCGCTGCTTCGGCGGACCAGAACCAGTGAGAGCGTTTGAGAATTAAGGACATCTGAATTCCGTGTGGTGCATTCGCATGGGATAACCCAAGCCTGTGATTTTACTCAAATTTACTGACTTATCTCCCGGATATGGCGTCAGGCTATTGCTTGGGAATTTCTTTTCGTTATAGGTCTAGCTATATGATATAATATGACATAGCCTAAACAGAATAAAGTTGCTTACCGCATGCTGCTATACATGTCATTCATCTCCATCTAATCATTCTTTTTGTTTTGCTCTTCTGATGATCTTCAGCTTTCACTTTCTGCAAATTGTGTAGTTGTGTAAAGCGATATGACTCAGCACCCAAAATACTATCAAAACACTCCAAACCAGCCTCCATTATTCGCGAAAGATGGATACAAAAGTCGCACATGAAACAAGAACATTGAAAAAATGATAAACGATCCAGCCAAATCACAGAGATGCCTATTCGCATGGGACTAATATTATCACAGGACCTCGGTGTTCGCCGAAATATAGTAGGTAATTTGCGGGGGAATTTTTACTTTACAAATTACAGACATGGCCGATTCGCACGGGATTAAGATCTCAGACAAACTCCGCAATTATTACAAATTACTAGAGGTCACCAGGTAATACTGATCCCGTGCGAATAGGGCTTAATTCGGCAAGACGGAGCCGTCGTTCCAACATAGGCAAAAGGCTGCAGTGCACGCACGGGTCCGTGAGAGCCTCTCGCAGATGTTGAATACCCAAACACGACGGGCAGATGTCATGACCGTCATCAGGGAGAAGATTATTAGGGCACAGCTTACAAGCCAGTGGAAAACCAGTGGCGATCGAGCCGTGAGCCATAGTTACTCGCTAATAACACCCTCGGAAAGCACCTTGAGGTTAAGGGGCACCTATTATGGATTTTTGAAAATTACCTTTCATGTAGTGTGTAACATAGATCTAAGTGAACGAAAACATCCTGCAAAGTTTTAAACATGAAAGTTCACCGTATACAAAGTTATTGTCTCTCAAAAGTAAGTCTCGACTCTGAGTCACTGATATGAATCGTTCGACGAACGATGCTTTTTCTCTAACTTTATGACGTCACCTGTACAAGTTATTTGAATAAGATACGCCCACTTATTGCGTTCAGAGACGCCAGGGAAAACTAACATCATGTCGACGAGACGCTGTGTTTTGCAACAGTGCGATGCAAAAGCATTTTTTCATCTGCCCAGTGAGGAGCATTTGAAGACTAAAGCCGCGTTTCCACCGCAATTGCCCGGAACTATTTGTCCCAGGAAATTTTTTCCCAGGAACTTTTTTTGCCCCAGACCGGTAGCTTTCTGCGTTTACAGCGCGGTCTAAAGTACCGGGTAAACTGCGCGCGACTGCTCATTGCTTGCTTGTGACGGACAGTAAAAAGACTGTAATCAGTTTTGAGCTCCACATTTATAATAAATATGGAAGAGATTCACACTGTGCTGCAGTTGTTTGAGATTTATTGGTTTACTAACGAGGTCATTAAAGGAGCATTTCACCCATTTCAACATGAATCTTTATTGAAAGCGGATCATATATGTAGTCGAAATGTAAAATAATTTTTGAATTTGTTGCCCTCTTGACCGAGAAAAGACAGAAAATAACCGAAGGGTGCATTTGTATGAAAGACTACAACACCCACAATGCACCACATTGCACAGCTCCGCAAGCCACACCCACTAATCCGGAACTGCGCGCACATCAAAGAAATCATTCTTTCGTCAACAAGGCTAACGTTAGCTGCCACCAGAGTTTGAAATTCATTTCACGCAAAATTTCTAGTAAGTGATAATGAAAGTAAAGAGACACACCGACCGGTCTCGTATCTCTCACAGAGGAGCGGAAGCATAAACGGCAGATCGAGAGAGGAACAGGCCTGATTTTATGTTGTGTGTGGACTTCAGTCTTCAATGAGGGGCTGTTGGCTTATACTTTCGTTGTGTATTTGTTCATTTTACTATTAAAATGTTTAAATGTTCGCCGATTCCAGCCTCCTTCTTCCCACAACAACAAACCCCGTTAACGTTAAGTTACATTGGCAAATTCATTAGTGAATTACTCCTCGTTTGTATTTCTTTCTGAATATGGTGTATTACTGCATGATACCTGGATGTTCAGTCAGGCGAAACTCTGGTGGTTCACATCACAACACAAACGTCCCTTCGTTGAAATTCTCTGCAGCAGACGGACTCTATCTGTGTCCGTAGCGCACAGCGAGAGCACAGGCACAGCAGTCCGCCTCAGCTCGAGCCAGTCCGGGCTCCTCGACCGCGACAGGCAGCCGCCTCCTGTTCCTCCATCAGCCTCAGCTGCTCTTCACTATATTGCGGCTCGTAAAGATAGCCACGAACATCGGATTCGAGCAGCAGACTTTCAAAATCCTCTTCTTCCATATCATGTATAGTTTCTTCAGTCATTGTCATACTTCCTATCTCCACAGCGCTCGTTAGCTTAGCTTCCAAAAACAAGATGGCGGATATTGATTTCGGTTTCTGCAAGTGAAGTCCCACCCACTGATCTGTAATAGGCCTGTAGGGTGAGTGGGTCCCACACCCTTGAATAATAATGAGCTAATGTTTGTAGTCTATACACTTTTCAATGAAATTTATCTTCCGTCCTATCGTGACGCAAAATGACGATATTTACGTCACGATAGGACGGAAGTAAAACACTTAAATCCTTTTTTCTCCCATCTCATAAAAAAAACAAGCAAAATTCCACCATCATTATAATATATGACTGGGTTTCTAACAATACAAACCTTAATGCAAATGGGTGAAGTGACCCTTTAACAAAACGGCAGAAAAGAGACGAGCACTGATATTAAAGCGTGTTCAGAAAGCTCGTAATGCTAACGTTAGATCTTAAATTAGACAGCGTATGTTATCAGCTATTGCGGACATGACCGTGAGACGGCTGGGACGAACGCGCAGAAAATGTCTCTCTTCCGCAAATACGCTTAATAAAGCCTGAATCTCGTCGTCGGTCCAGCTGCCTTTTTTATTTTTGTTAAATTCTATATTTGCAGACAGACAACTCTTACTGCATGGAACTTCATTACTGCATGGAACTTCATTACTGCATGAAGCCACAAACTGCAATAGATTCTAAAAATCGCGGAGTTATCCAATCATAATGCGGCAGCGCACAAGCCCCACCCGCGAAAGTTCCTGAACTTTGAAAAAGAACTACCTCGCGAGCAGGGACTTTCGGAGGGGGAAATATCTACCCGGAACTTCATTTAGACCCTGGTTCCTACGGTGTAAACACACCGAGTACCAGCCCAAAGTTCCTAGTTCCTGGGTAAAGTGGCTACAGTTCATATATACAACTATACCACAGAAGTATAGCCCAAACCTTGTTCTGTGTTCATATATACAACTATACATTTACATTTAGTCATTTAGCAGACGCTTTTATCTAAAGCGACTTACAACTGAGGACAAAACCAAGCGAGTCATCATGAAAAGGCAAAAACAACGCAAGAAGTGCTCAAAATACAAAGTTCACACATAGCTTGGAGTAGTATAAGCCAGGCAAGCGAGGATTTAAAGGAAAGGGAAAGGAATTATTTTTTTGTTGTTGTTATGTTAAGTGCTCCCTGAAGAGATGAGTTTTCAGTTGTCTTTTGAATGCTGTCAGGGATTCTGCATTCCGGATGACGGTGAGGAGATCATTCCACCAGCATGGAACCGTGAATGAGAAAGTTCTGGAGAGTGATTTTGTGGCTCGCTGTGATGGTACCACGAGCCGCCACTCATTGACCGATCGTAGGCTTCTGGTAGGGATGTAGACTCGTAGGAGTGAGTGAAAGTAGGAGGGAGCTGAACCTGTGGTCGATCTGTAAGCAAGCGTCAACACCTTGAACTTGATGCGAGCAGCGAGTGGTAGCCAGTGCAGAGAGATGAACAGAGGAGTGGCGTGGGCCCTTTTGGGCTCGTTGAAGACAGACGAGCTGCAGCATTCTGGATCATTTGTAGAGGTTTTGTTGCACATGATGGAAGTCCAGCCAGAAGGGCATTACAGTAATCAAGCCTAGAAATGACCAGGGCCTGGACGAGAAGCTGTGTTGCATGCTCGGTTAGGAAAGGCCTGATTTTCCTGATGTTGTGCATAGCAAACCTGCATGATCGAGCTGTCTTTGTAATGTGGTCGGTGAAGGTCAGCTGATCATCAAAGATTACTCCAAGATTTCTGACTGACCTTGATGGGGTGATCGAGGAAGAGTCTAGCTGGATAGTGAAGTCGTGTTGTAGAGACGGATTTGCAGGGATTACGAGAAGCTCAGTCTTTGCCAGGTTGAGCTGCAGGTGATGTTCCTTCATCCATGCCGAGATGTCTGCCAGACAGCTTGAGATCCGTGCCGTTACTGTGGGATCGTCTGGTTGAAATGAGAGGTAGAGCTGGGTGTCATCAGCATAGCAATGGTAAGAGAAACCATGTGCCTGTATGATGGGTCCCAATGATGTGGTGTAGATAGAGAAGAGGAGCGGTCCAAGAACTGAACCCTGAGGAACCCCTGTGGTCAGTTGATGTGCTTTGGATACCTCACCTCTCCATGTGACCCTGAAGGACCTACCTGTGAGATAGGACTCAAACCAGTGGAGGGAGGTTCCAGTGATGC
This sequence comes from Chrosomus eos, assembly GCA_036326025.1. Taxonomy (NCBI): domain Eukaryota; kingdom Metazoa; phylum Chordata; class Actinopteri; order Cypriniformes; family Leuciscidae; genus Chrosomus; species Chrosomus eos. The sequence goes on from CM070820.1 coordinate 1,320,583, forward strand.
CCAGTGATGAGAGAGCGGACAAGAGGATTTGATGATTCACAGTGTCGAAGGCAGCAGACAGGTCCAGGAGAATGAGAACTGATGATTTGGAAGCAGCTTTTGCGATCCGCAGGGCTTCTGTGACCGACAGTAATGCAGTCTCGGTATAATGTCCTTTCTTGAAGCCAGATTGGTTGACATCCAGCTGGCTGTTCAGAGACAGGAAGGATGATACTTGGTTAAAAGCAACTCGTTCAAGTATTTTCGCAATGAATGGTAGGAGAGAGACAGGTCTGTAATTCTCTAGAAGTGATGTGTTTAACGTTGTTTTTTTAAGCAGTGGAGTTACCCGAGCCTGCTTAAATGCTGTAGGGAAAATGCCAGTGTTGAGGGATGAGTTGATAATGTGTGTGAGAGCTGGTAGAAGTGTGGGAGAGATGGCTTGTAGAAGGTGTGAGGGGATGGGATCAAGAGGGCAGGTGGTAGGATGACTGGAGAGGAGAAGTTTAGATACTTCTTCCTCGGTTAGTGGAGAGAAGGAGGAGAGAAGATTATTGGCTGTGGGAGAGGTTATTTGGGTTCCTGTGTGTGTGAATCTGAGAACTGACTGCTGATAGTTGTAGTTTTGTTAGTGAAGAAGTTAGAAAAATCATCAGCAGTTAGTGAGGAGGTGGGTGGTGGTGGAGGTGGACAGAAGAGAGAGTTGAATGTCTTGAACAGTGTTCGTGTGTTAGGGGCGGTGTTGATCTTGTTGTGGAAATATGAAGATTTTGCGGTGTGAACATCAACAGAAAAGGCAGAGAGCAGAGATTGATACATACTCAGGTCAGATGTGTCTTTTGATTTGCGCCATTTCCTCTCCGCTGCCCTGAGTTTGGTCCGGTGTTCACGAAGAACCTCAGATAACCAGGGGTTAGAGGGAGTGGCGCGTGCTGGCCTAGAGGAGAGAGGGCAGATATTGTCTAAAGAAGAGGTTAGGATGGAGCATAAAGTATCTGTCGCAGTGTTCACATCCAGTGATGAGAAATGCGAGGGTGAGGGAAGAGAGGATGACACAGCAGAGGAAAGATGGGACGGAGAAAGTGAGCGCAGGTTTCGTCTGAAAGTAAATGCTGGGGAGGTTGCTGGAGCATGGGTAGTGAGTTGTAGATTGAAAGTAATGAGGAAATGATCTGAAACGTGGAGAGGTTTCACCAAAATGTTGTCAGTGGTACAGTTGCGTGTGTAAACCAGGTCCAGTTGGTTGCCTGACTTGTGAGTACCGGAGGTGATGAGCCGAGTGAGATCGAAAGAAGCTAGGAGAGAGCTGAAGTCTGTAGCATACGGTTTTGCTAGGTGAATGTTGAAATCGCCAAAGACTACAAGTGGAGTGCTATCATCAGGGAAAGAGGACAGCAGCACATCTAGCTCCTCTACAAAGCTTCCCAGTTGACCAGGGGGGCGATCAATAACTACAATATGGATCTTAGTGGGAGTTGTAAGTGTAATAGCATGATATTCAAATGAGGTGTTATTGCATAGAGAAGAGAGAGTTGAGTATTTCCAATTGTTAGTAATGAGAAGACCAGTGCCCCCAGCCCTCCCCGACTGGCGAGGGGTGTGAGAGAAAGAGTAGTTGTTAGAGAGAGCAGTTGCTGAGTCTTCTGGACGGATCCAGGTCTCAGTCAAGCCCAAGATATTAAGAGTAGAATGAGATGCAAAGGCTGGAATGAAGTCAGCTTTATTGACTGCTGATTGACAATTCCATAGACCCATAGAAAGAGTGAGAGGAGAGTGTGAGGATGAGAGAAAAGGGCGCAGGTTAGCAGAATTGCACTGCCTTCTGTGTGCAGTGAGAGAGTGTTGTCGAGAGACAACAGGAATGTATTGAAAGCACATAATGATAATGGGGAATAAGATAAAGGTAGGAGAGAAAGGGTGAAGAAGATACTTTAAGTGCCTTACAGGTGTCCTTGCTCGGTGGAGTCGCGCAGGTAGAGTCGATGTCTTTACCCAAGTCGGTCTTCACACGAGAGCTGAATACTTCCACTGACGCTTCCGCGACAGCGCACACACTACATAGATATAATGCTTACAATCACCTAAGTGAGGGCAGCTGTGTCAGCCCTTGCAATTAGCACAGCAAAAGCAAGTATCCTGATAATGGGCCGAATCGAAACTAGCTGTTGAACAGCGTTACTGAAGTGCTCCAATAAAATACAGACTACAACCTTTAAGACGCACGGCAAATATTCAAAATAGGATCGCGTCTAATCAAAATACAGATATTTAGTGAAGATAAAAATTCGAAATAAGTAAAGAATCGAAAATAGCCCTACCTGCTTGGCAAAATAGTAAACAGAGCAACAGGAGAACTAGGTATTAAGAAAAAGCAACTTGCGCGCTCTGTGAGAACAAGCTATACCACAGGAGTATAGCCGAACCTTGTTCTGTGTTCGCGTAATTTTGAAGATGATTGCTTCACAAACCTAAATGCTATAAAGTATGGATTCGCGAGCCGGCTGATACTGAAGGAAGGTTCAGTACCGAGTTTATTTGGATCAGCTTCCTCCTCCGAATTACAACCTGTAAGTATTATTAATATTAATTGTTGCTTTTATGTTTTATGTGTCATGCTCAATAATTAGTTTGTGTGTTGTGTACGCACCGCGCAGCTTCTAGGTCTTCAATGTCAATTGTAATGAAATATGTGAAGTGCAGGGCTCTCAAGTGTCACGCATTGAGCGTGACAGTCACTCATTTCGGTCTTTTGTCACGCTCTCCCGCCACACATTGTATTTCTCACACTGAAAAACTATTTGTAATATATTCAATATGTCGCAGCGCCCAAAACTCTGGCCGCGCCGCTCTCACTGTGGAACCGGCAGGAATCAAGCGCGTCTCCAAGTCCTCTCTGATGTTGTTCGTCTGGTGTTGTTAGCCAATCAGAAAATAGCACTATTGTATCTGGGTAAAATTTCACGCAACAACCAATGACACCCCGTCGGCTCGGTGTCACTCCTTTGGGCTATGGTAGCTAACATATCACCGCAGATTAGCGTCACGCAAAGGCGGGGTTTGGAAAAATGACTCGCTAAACGATTCATATGGGAGTCGGTGAGCAAATCAGGTAAAAATAAATGCATATTATAAGACAACAAAAGTGTTTTTTGTCATTGCATGTACAACTGTTGTTGGGGACTTGCAGAACAATATTAGGAACCCTAATAAGTGCCCTTTAAACACAAAAGAAGGTATTTTGAAGAATGTTGGTGACCAGACCAACATAAAAAAAAATTGTAACTGAACTGAATCCAAAACTATTTTTTTACACCAAATCCCAGACCTAAAAAATAATGTTTGTTTTTATGGTCGTCTTTGTTGTTAGTGACCTGCATTACATATGAGATTTACATTTTTACATTTACGTCAGAAGCTTTTATCCAGAGCGACACAATCGAGTAGATCTTTGCAAGTGTGTGTGTGCGTGTGTGTGTGCGTGTGTGTGTGTGTTGATGACGTGGCTCGGTGAGTGAAGTTTTCCCAGTTTTCCCCGTGAGCTCCAGATCTCCAGAAGAGAAGCAGATCTGATCCGATTGAAGAACAGTGAGTATCTGTGTTCAACACGAGCCGAGACGAACTTTAGACGCGAGTTCGTGTGTGTGTGTGTGTGTGTGTGTGTGTGCGTGCGTGCGTGACTGAAAAGCAAAACTTAGTTTCCTCTGATAACAGATCGGTCTATATTGTAATGTGGACTCATGCATTTTCTGTAAAGCTGCTTTGAAACGATTTGCATTGTAAAAAACCGCTATTCCAAATAAGTGTGTGTGTGCGCGCGTGTGTGTGTGTGTTGGGCAGGTCTGATCTCGTTATCGTGTGTGTTCGTGAATTCTTTATGATTCTTTAGTGTGATTTTAGTTTTCTTAGGTGAATCTTCAGTGTTTTAATGTTTTGCGCTAAAAGCGACAGACTCTTGATTTACTTTGTTTTATGGATGCAGTTTTCTCTCTTTGTCTCCACTGAAGAAAAGTTTGATACAATTTTCACGGATAAATTGCCATTAAATTTCACTAAGTA